>OZ020604.1:135689998-135965732 GCA_963971545.1 Philophylla caesio
AGACGGACTCACGGTCGCTGACCTACGCAGCGCACTGAGCGCATACGTTAAAGCTAAACGCAACCGGAAGTCAACGGAAAATTTATTAAGAGACCTCGAGATGGAGGTCAACGCTGAGGAGAGGAGTCCCGTTAAACAACAGCCAAACCGGCTCCTCTCCATCCCGGTTGACTACGCCAAGAAATCACCGGAGGAGACGAAACACGCTTCATCAAGACGAAACGAGATGAGTGATGCCGAGCTGATGAATACTGTCCGACGCTGGGACGTTAATTTTTCAGGAAGCGAGACGCTGCACGAATTCCTGGAAAGAGTCTCAGAGCTAGCCGAATGTTACCGCATCCAGCTGGACAGCATTCGCTTCACCCTACCGGAATTGCTGCGCGGAAAAGCCCTTCAATGGTACCGTGTGCGAAAATCGCAGATTCACACGTGGGCTGCTTTCCGTGCAGAAATCGAACGGTTCTTTCTGCCACGACGTCATATGAGCCAGCTAGAAGACGCCATACGACAGCGCAGACAGCAGCACCGAGAACGGGCCAAAGATTATATTTTGGCACTACAAACGCTCATCCGCCAGCATCCGACCATGTGTAGAGAAGACCATCTGGAACGCATCTATGACGGCCTCCGCGTGGAATATCGCCTCTTCATTAAGAGAAGCGAATTCACGACAATCGAGCAGCTCATGGAGCTTACCGACGAATTCGACATTCTGAAGAGCGAAGAAGCCAGGCAAAGCAGGCAGCCCGCACACAGCCTAGCACCGCTGGACGAATTGTACGAGAGCCAAGAAACCTGCTGGCGTTGCAAACAACGTGGCCATCGACGCTTCCAGTGCCAAGGAGTCAGGAAGCTGTTCTGTTCCAAATGTGGTCAGGACGATATTCTTTCCCGAGACTGTACTTGCGACTCCCCCGAATCCAGGCCGCCCGCGAAAAGGCCTAAGGCGAAAGCATCATCGACTCCTATGGCTTCTGCGGACGCTAACACACAAACGAAGATGAAGATGGATGGCCGATTCTATGCTAAAGTGATAATCGAAGGCATGAGCGTGCGAGCGTTGGTGGACACTGGCACCACGCTCACCTATATCAACAACCGATAACGAAGAAAACGCACTTTACATCGTGAATACTAGCATTGCGGACTGGTATGATAAAAAGATGAAGAAAGTAGAGCAGAAATCCAGCTCCAACCCCGACTACCAGATCATCGACAATCGCCTATTCCGTCACATCGTGCCACGCAACAAGCTCTCCCCAGCACCACAATGGAAGCTATGCGTCCCCACCTGCCGCAGACAGGAAATCCTACAGGAAGTACATGACGCCGCATTTGCAGGCCACCTGGGCGTCAAGAAGACGCTCAAGCGCGCGCAACAGTCCTACTATTGGCCTGGTATGTACCGCGACGTCTTACACTATGTACAAAGGTGCCGGTGCTGTGCGGAATATAAGGTCGAACAAAAGCGACCAGCAGGGTTGATGGCTACAATGCAGTGCTCACGGCCTTGGGAAATCGTTACGGCCGACTTCATCGGGCCACTACCACGCTCCAAACAAGGAAATACCTGCCTGCTCGTCCTGGTCGACAAGTTCTCAAAATGGGTCGAACTAGTCCCAGTACGCCAGGCAACCACCGCAACCGTCATTAAGGCACTACAGGAAAGGATCATCTACCGATTTGGCTGCCCAAATGTGTTCCTCAGTGACAACGGGAGGCAGTTCATTGGTAGGACGCTAGCTGCATATCTCAACGCGCACCACATTGAACACAAATTCACCGCGGCATACGCACCCCACGAAAATCCCACCGAACGAACCAATCGAGTAGTGAAGACTATGATAGCCCAGCGCTCGAAAACGGACCACCGTACCTGGGATCAGGAAATCCCACAAATCGCCAACGCCATTAATACGGCACACCACGAATCAACGCAAACGTCAGCCGCAGAAATTAATTTTGGGCGGAACCCAGCAGTACCACACCAGATACGCATAGAAGGTGCAGTACCAGTAGAATCACCAGCAACACCCGCAGCCATAACCGAGTTATGGAAAGAAATAAAGGGACATCTAACGTCCGCCGCAAAACAACAAAATAAGTACTATGACCTACGAAGGAGACCATGGAAGCCAAAAGTGGGGGAAATGGTCATGAAGCGAGACCACCCACTCTCATCCGCTCCCAATAACTTTGCACGAAAATTGGCACCAAAATTTTCTGGTCCGTACGTGGTTGAGAAATACGTATCAGTAAACACAGTAAAACTCACCAGTACCGAGCGGCCCGACAACCAACCAGCGCACGCACACCTGCAAGACCTCAAGCCGTACACAAACTAAAAGAGGGAAAACCCGAATTTTTTTTCCTCCCATCACATTTTTTACACCCTCAACCCTCAACCCACAAGCACGAATTCTCAAACAGTTGCTCGGCCTTCGCATATAAAGTCTTGAACATGCGTGCGGTCAGTTCAGTCTTGCTAGGTAAGCGTCTTGCTAGAGTAACCGCTGTACGACGAGTACACACCGCCGCTCCGACGCTAGTAAGAGTAACCGCTGTACGACGAGTACGCACTGCCGCTCCGACGCTCCTGAAGAGTAACCGCTGTGCGACGAGTACACACCGCCGCTCCGACGCTAGTAAGAGTAACCGCTGTACGACGAGTACACACTGCCGCTCCGACGCTCCTGAAGAGTAACCGCTGTACAGGAAGTGCAACGCCGCTCCGACGATCACGAAGAATAACCGTTGTACGCTCCCTCTCTCTCTCTCTCTCCTAGACGAAACGCTGTTCACACTCTAAAGCCGTGTGTGTGTGTGTGTGTTCGACATAAACACACGCAAATACTGTGTTTTATTCAGTGGGGGTTAGTGGGACCAACACTCGACCCTGGATCGGCTGAGCTCACCTCAGCCTTTGACAAAACCCACCTTATAAACGGCTATTGGCAGATACCGCTAGCCAAAAAGTCACGACCGTACACAGCATTTACGGTTCCAGGAAGGGGACTTTTCCAGTGGAAAGTCATGCCGTTCGGATTACATTCCGCACCGGCTACCTTCCAACGCGCTTTGGACACGATCCTCGGCCCCGAGCTTCAACCAAAAGTATTCGCCTACCTGGACAACATCATCGTTTTAGGAGACACCTTTGATGAACACATGGAGAACTTGCAAGAAGTCTTCAAGCGGCTCCAGAGGAACCGGTTGCAGGTAAACTTCAGCAAATGTAGCTTTGTCCAGCAAAAGCTCCACTACCTGGGGCACATAGTTAGCCCTGAAGGAATACACACCGACCCCGCAAAAACAGCCGCAGTAAATGAGATGCCAGCGCCACTGAACATTCGTGAGCTCCGACGATTCCTCGGCCTTGCTTCAAGGTACCGACGTTTTGTAGCTGACTTCTCCACGCTCGCAGCACCCCTAAACCAACTACTGAAGAAAGGCCAGGCATGGGCATGGGACACACCGCAAGAGCTAGCTTTCCTAGCCCTGAAGGAAAAGCTGACCAACGCACCGATACTCTGCTGCCCCGACTTCAACCGTCCGTTTTTGCTCCAAACCGATGCCAGCAGCGAAGGACTTGGTGTCGTATTGTTCCAACGCCACTCCGACCGCGAAAGAGTTGTGGCATACGCCAGCCGAAGCCTAACGAGCCTAGAAAAATGCTATTCCGCCACCGAGCAAGAATGTCTAGCCGTACTGTGGGGCATACGCAAGATGAGGCCGTACCTGGAAGGATACCACTTCACGGTAATTACTGATCATCATTCTCTGAAATGGCTACATTCCATGCAGAACCCATCCGGACGCCTGGCTAGGTGGGCACTCGAGGTCCAAGAATACAGTTTCGATATCGAATACCGGAAGGGAGCACTAAATGTAGTTGCCGATGCCTTGTCCGGATGCCCACTATCAACAACCGATAACGAAGAAAACGCACTTTACATCGTGAATACTAGCATTGCGGACTGGTATGATAAAAAGATGAAGAAAGTAGAGCAGAAATCCAGCTCCAACCCGGACTACCAGATCATCGACAATCGCCTATTCCGTCACATCGTGCCACGCAACAAGCTCTCCCCAGCACCACAATGGAAGCAATGCGTCCCCACCTGCCGCAGACAGGAAATCCTACAGGAAGTACATGACGCCGCATTTGCAGGCCACCTGGGCGTCAAGAAGACGCTCAAGCGCGCGCAACAGTCCTACTATTGGCCTGGTATGTACCGCGACGTCTTACACTATGTACAAAGGTGCCGGTGCTGTGCGGAATATAAGGTCGAACAAAAGCGACCAGCAGGGTTGATGGCTACAATGCAGTGCTCACGGCCTTGGGAAATCGTTACGGCCGACTTCATCGGGCCACTACCACGCTCCAAACAAGGAAATACCTGCCTGCTCGTCCTGGTCGACAAGTTCTCAAAATGGGTCGAACTAGTCCCAGTACGCCAGGCAACCACTGCAACCGTCATTAAGGCACTACAGGAAAGGATCATCTACCGATTTGGCTGCCCAAATGTGTTCCTCAGTGACAACGGGAGGCAGTTCATTGGTAGGACGCTAGCTGCATATCTCAACGCGCACCACATTGAACACAAATTCACCGCGGCATACGCACCCCACGAAAATCCCACCGAACGAACCAATCGAGTAGTGAAGACTATGATAGCCCAGCGCTCGAAAACGGACCACCGTACCTGGGATCAGGAAATCCCACAAATCGCCAACGCCATTAATACGGCACACCACGAATCAACGCAAACGTCAGCCGCAGAAATTAATTTTGGGCGGAACCCAGCAGTACCACACCAGATACGCATAGAAGGTGCAGTACCAGTAGAATCACCAGCAACACCCGCAGCCATAACCGAGTTATGGAAAGAAATAAAGGGACATCTAACGTCCGCCGCAAAACAACAAAAAAAGTACTATGACCTACGAAGGAGACCATGGAAGCCAAAAGTGGGGGAAATGGTCATGAAGCGAGACCACCCACTCTCATCCGCTCCCAATAACTTTGCACGAAAATTGGCACCAAAATTTTCTGGTCCGTACGTGGTTGAGAAATACGTATCAGTAAACACAGTAAAACTCACCAGTACCGAGCGGCCCGACAACCAACCAGCGCACGCACACCTGCAAGACCTCAAGCCGTACACAAACTAAAAGAGGGAAAACCCGAATTTTTTTTCCTCCCATCACATTTTTTACACCCTCATCCCACCTGATAATCCGCACCACCCCAACGAGACACATTGCACTCTCTTTCCAGATTCAGAAAAAAAAATCATTCAGATCCCGCAATGAGTCAACAACGCAGACAGCCAGCACCTCTTGATGAGCCACAGCAAGTGCGTCCCTGGCATCCACCATTCGAGGCCGTGCCCTGGCCTCCAAACAAGCCACGGATCCAGCGGGTGCGTATCTTCCACGGACCACCACTGATACTGGCATCAGCATCACCGAACGAACCCCTGTGCACAATAACCGAAACAGAGGGCGAACAAGCAACCGGCGAGCAACCAGAGGAAACGCTGCATGATGTGGAATGGGGAGTGCCATTGGCTATCCTCACCGAAACAGAGGGCGAACAAGCAACCGGCGAGCAACCAGAGGAAACGCTGCATGATGTGGAATGGGGAGTTCCATTGGCTATCCTCACCGAAGAGGACCCCGGCGAAATAAGCGACACACCACCAGACAGCAAAGACTGTGACGCACTCAATGGCTTCATATTGAAACGCCCAATGAGCACCAAAAGGCGATGGGCTACACGCTTCAAGCAACAAACAGTCCTGGTAGCACGACAAGGAGCAGACCATGCAACGGTAAAATACAAGGGCAAACGGTATCATATGAGGTTCACGGACTAAGCTGAAAACACCAAACTTTTATTACTTAATTAATTAAAGTATTACTTAATTATAATTTAATTATTGCGCAAAAAAAAAAAAAAAATAGAAATAAAAAAAAAAATTTTTATCTACATATATATGAATAAATCTCAGTTATGAAATTTTTGCTGAAAAAAAAAAAAAAAAAAAAAAAAAAAAAAAAAAAAAACACACCGCCGCTCAGTCTTGCTAGTCTTGCTAGACGCTCCCGAAGAGTAACCGCTGTGCGACGAGTACACACCGCCGCTCCGACGCTAGTAAGAGTAACCGCTGTACGACGAGTACACACCGCCGCTCAGTCTTGCTAGTCTTGCTAGACGCTCCCGAAGAGTAACCGCTGTACGACGAGTACACACCGTCGCTCCGACGCTAGTAAGAGTAACCGCTGTGCGACGAGTACACACCGCCGCTCAGTCTTGCTAGACGCTCCCGAAGAGTAACCGCTGTACGACGAGTACACACCGTCGCTCCGACGCTCCTGAAGAGTAACCGCTGTACGACGAGTACACACCGCCGCTCCGATGCTAGTCTTGCTAGAGTAACCGCTGTACGACGAGTACACACTGCCGCTCCGACGCTCCTGAAGAGTAACCGCTGTACGACGAGTACACACCGCCGCTCCGACGCTAGTCTTGCTAGTCTTGCTAGACGCTCCCGAAGAGTAACCGCTGTACGACGAGTACACACTGCCGCTCCGACGCTCCTGAAGAGTAACCGCTGTACGACGAATACACACCGCCGCTCCGACGCTAGTAATAGTAACCGCTGTACGACGAGTACACACTGCCGCTCCGACACTCCTGAAGAGTAACCGCTGTACGACGAGTACACACTGCCGCTCCGACGCTCCTGAAGAGTAACCGCTGTACGACGAGAACACACTGCCGCTCCGACGCTCCTGAAGAGTTACCGCTGTACGACGAGTACACACTGCCGCTCCGACGCTCCTGAAGAGTAGCCGCTGTACGACGAGTACACACTGCCGCTCCGACGCTCCTGAAGAGTAACCGCTGTACGACGAGTACACACTGCCGCTCCGGCGCTCCTGAAGAGTAACCGCTGTACGACGAATACACACTGCCGCTCCGACGCTCCTGAAGAGTAGCCGCTGTACGACGAGTACACACCACCGCTCCGACGCTAGTAAGAGTAACCGCTGTACGACGAGTACACACCGCCGCTCCGACGCTCCTGAAGAGTATCCGCTGTACGACGAGTACACACTGCCGCTCCGACGCTCCTGAAGAGTAACCGCTGTACAAGAAGTGCAACGCCGCTCCGACGATCACGAAGAATAACCGTTGTACGCTCCCTCTCTCTCTCTCTCCCTCCTAGACGAAAGGCTGTTCACACTCTAAAGCCGTGTGTGTGTGTGTGTGTTCGACATAAATACACGCAAATACTGTGTTTTATTCAGTGAGGGTTAGTGGGACCAACACTCGACCCTGGATCGGCTGAGCTTACCTCAGCCTTTGACAAAACCTGCCGCTCCGACGCTCCTGAAGAGTAACCGCTGTACGACGAGTACACACTGCCGCTCCGACGCTCCTGAAGAGTAACCGCTGTATGACGAGTACACACTGCCGCTCCGACGCTCCTGAAGAGTAGCCGCTGTACGACGAGTACACACCGCCGCTCCGACGCTAGTAAGAGTAACCGCTGTACGATGAGTACACACCGCCGCTCCGACGCTCCTGAAGAGTATCCGCTGTACGACGAGTACACACTGCCGCTCCGACGCTCCTGAAGAGTAACCGCTGTACAAGAAGTGCAACGCCGCTCCGACGATCACGAAGAATAACCGTTGTACGCTCCCTCTCTCTCTCTCTCCCTCCTAGACGAAAGGCTGTTCACACTCTAAAGCCGTGTGTGTGTGTGTGTGTTCGACATAAATACACGCAAATACTGTGTTTTATTCAGTGGGGGTTAGTGGGACCAACACTCGACCCTGGATTGGCTGAGCTCACCTCAGCCTTTGACAAAACCCACCCTGCTCGGGCGCCATTTATGAGGTGGGTTTTGTCAAAGGCTGAGGTGAGCTCAGCCGATCCAGGGTCGAGTGTTGGTCCCACTAACCCCCACTGTACGACGAGTACACACCGCCGCTCCGATGCTAGTCTTGCTAGAGTAACCGCTGTCCGACGAGTACACACTGCCGCTCCGACGCTCCTGAAGAGTAACCGCTGTACGACGAGTATACACCGCCGCTCCGACGCTAGTCTTGCCAGTCTTGCTAGACGCTCCCGAAGAGTAACCGCTGTACGACATGCTAAGGAAAATTAAAACGGAGCCTGAGCTTATAGAACTTAGCCATGCCGTTAAAAATATAAGAAAGACTGCTAGTGATGAGCTGCTGTTTGAACTTAAGAAACCGGCTAACCCTTTAACTCAAAAGTTTAAAGAAGCTGTTGAAACCGTACTGGGTGATAACGCCAAAGTTCGATCTCTGACCCAAGAATCTCTAATTGAGAACAAAGACATCGACGAAGTAACATCCAAAGATGAGGTACTGAGGGCACTAAACGATGAAGTGGTCGATGCCAACATTGACTTAGCGGCAATCTGATCAATGCGAACTGCATACGGGAGTACGCAAACATGCACCATAAGCCTGCCCTCAGCAATTGCCCATAAGCTGCTCGAAAAAGAAAAAGTGCGCATCGGATGGGTGGTGTGCCGCATACGAGAGAAAGAAGCCTTGGTCAGATGTTTTAAGTGCCACGACTATGGGCATGTAGCTAGGAAATGTACGAACGCAGAAGATCGTACATCTCTCTGCTTCAGGTGCGGTGAAAAAGATCACAAAGCTATTGACTGTGCTAACAGCCCGACATGCTCTCTCTGCACTAAACAGGGTGAAATCAGGACCAGCCACGTAGCAGGAAGTCGTTTTTGTGTTGCCTTCCGACGGGCAAAAGTAATACAGAAGGCCGCTAAACTACGACAATCATGAGGTACCTGCAGCTAAACCTCAATCACTGCAAAGCGGCACAGGAGCTGCTTAAACAAACAGTATATGAAGAAGACATTGATTTCGCACTTCTCAGCGAACCATATAAAAATGAACAGGATCCTTCATGGGTTACTAATACAACAGGCAAATGCGCGATATGGAGTTGCAACAATACCCCGCAACATCTTATAACAACTGCCTCTACGAGCGGGTTTGTATGTGCCAGAATAAACAGTTTATATGTTTATAGCTGCTACATACCACCGAGCACTGACTTGAATGAGTTCTCAGCCATTATTGATGAGCTGGCGAATGACGTTATGTCGAGGCGCATGGCCCTCGTTGCAGGGGATTTAAACGCTTGGGCAATGGAGTGGGGCTGCGGGCGAACTAATGCAAAGGGCAGACAACTGCTTGATTCCTTGGCTACGCTGAATGTGATTTTGGTGAACACTGGTTTTAAAAACACCTACGAAATTCACGGAGCGGGCTCCGTTATCGACCTGACTTTCATAAGTGGGGGACTGAGCAGGGACACAAGCTGGCATATCAGTGACTGCTATACACATAGTGATCACAAGGCAATCGTCATAAATATTCAAAAAACACACGCGGATATAGCACCTCAGAAACGAGCGATGGGGTGGAAATTAAAAACCTTCGACGAAAAAATATTCGAAGTAGCTTTTTGTGATGCGCAAACCTCAGGATCGGCGGGAAATGCTGCGGCTGGACTCATGAAAGTCATTACAAGGGCTTGTGACGTAGCTATGGTGCGCCAGAGTGGACACAGGGCTCGCAGGCCAGTGTACTGGTGGAACGACGAGATAGCAGCACTAAGAAAGCAATGCAATAGAGCCAGAAGAGCATGTCAGCGCTCAGGAAATACAGCACAAACTGTAGAACTTCGGATAGATTTCAAAGAAAAGCGCAAACTTTTTAAGAAAGCTATCCTACGATCTAAATAACAACCCTTTTGGATCAGCGAATCAGATCGTACTCAAAAAACTTAAGCATTCAGCCCAGCCAACTTGCCCTTCGCTTCTTGCACAAATTGTGTGTGACCTCTTTCCCTCTCATTCAAACTTTGCACGAGAGGACGCCGAACAGGCGGTTGGTAATGTTCCGGCGGTAACTGTGGAGGAGGTCATAAGCGCGGGGAGCAAGATTAACGCTAAGAAAGCGCCAGGACCCGATGGTGTCCAAAACGTTGCCCTTAAAAAGGCGATCGCCTGCAACCCGAGGATTTTTGCTAGCGTCTTTACCTCTTGTCTACGCGAGGGAATCTTTCCAAAAATATGGAAGCTCCAAAAGTTGGTACTCATACCAAAATGTGCAAACCCTTGTTCTTCTGCTGAATACCGTCCACTGTGTATGCTCAATTCCGCCGGAAAGCTGCTTGAACATATAATCAAAAACAGATTGGAAGAGGACACAGACAGCCAGTTGCCAGACAGCCACGGTTTTAGGAAAAAACGTGCAACCACAGACGCCATAGATGCTGTGAAAACAATCGCTGAAGAGGCCATTTCTGGTAAGCGGTGGCTTGGCGGTACAAAAAAATACTGTTTGGTGGTAACCCTGGATGTAAAAAATGCGTTTAATAGTGCAAGCTGGAAATAAATTTTAAATTCCCTCCACGCTCTAGAGGTGCCACCCTACTTACAGGCAATTATTTCGAGCTACCTCTCAGATAGAACACTGCGGTATGATACCGAATATCAAGCTATTGATCACGCATTGTCGGCTGGAGTACCACAAGGATCCGTACTTGGACCCCTTCTGTGGAACATCATGTACGATGGCATCCTACGGCTAATAGGCTTTGCGGATGATGTATCAGTCGTAGTGACAGCGAAAACTCTAAGGGAGGTCGTTAATATTGCGGAAGAATCGGTAGAAGTAGTGAAACGGTGGCTAAGTTCAAAATCAATGACGTTAGCTGACCACAAGACAGAGGCAGTTCTAATAAGCAGCCGAAAGAGAGTAGAAAAGGTGGCACTTAGAGTAGGTTCGAGCGTGATAGAGTCAAAGCCCTACGTAAAATACCTTGGGGTCCTTATAGACCACCGTCGGAGTTTCCGGGACCATCTGGAGTACTCGAACCGAAAAGCTGCAACGACAACAGCTGCGCTAACCAGATTAATGGCAAATAAAGGTGGGCCAAGACAAATGATAAGGCAAATTCTAACAGGAGTTTCCCGATCTATTATCCTATATGCTACACCGGTCTGGAGGGACGCCTTCAAGTGTTCTTCATATACTCGGGGGATAAAGGCTACCTACCGTCTTTGTGCGCTAAGAGTATGTTCAGCATTCAGAACAGTGTCGGAAGACGCAGCGCTAGTCATAGCAGGCCTATGCCCACTCGATCTCATTGCACAAGAAATGTGTGATAAGCAATATGCAATTCGTGAACCATTGCGCACTACAGGAAGTGTGGACAAAAATTCACTGAGGCAACGGAGCATATGCCAGTGGCAGGCAAGGTGGGAAAAAGCATCCAATGGTAGATGGACACACCGCCTCATACATAATATTAAAGACTGGGTTGAGCGGCAACACGGAGAGGTTGACTTCTATCTCACTCAAGTCTTGAGCGGCCACGGATGCTTCAAAAGCTACCTCCACCGTTTTCGACATCAAAAGGACCCGTACTGCGACCACTGCGGACCACCCGCTATTGAAGATGCGGAACACGCATTTTTTATATGCCCGCGATTCAGTGTATTTAGAAGCAGACTTAATAGAAGCCTCGGTTCACAGGCTTGTCCGAGGAATATGGTGACACTAATGCTGAATAGTGAAGAAGCTTGGAAAGACGTATGTAGCATGGCTGCTCAGGTGATGCAGCAGCTGCGGATATGCAAGCGTACGAGGCGTGCACGTGAAAGGCAGTAGCAAGAAGAAGTGGAAAACATCAACGCGGAAACAACTAATCTTTAAAGCGTTGTTTTCGCTTATGCTTACTACTTTGTTATTAAAGCGGATGGATGACTGATTAGAAAATTCTTTTAACTCATGTTATTTATACAATACTATTATTATTTAAGACTTAAATAATATTGATGTGAATAAAATATTAGTGGACATTTGACTTCATTAAATTATCCAAATAATCCTCAAAGATAATTTGAAATTTGAATATTTAAATATTTTCTGAGTTGTTTTTTTGATATTATTACTTTTCCACAATTCAATGTACATATGTATGTATGTAGGTATTAATTAATTATAATGGTTTTCTTGGAATAAATTCGAAATTTCTTATGTATGAATATGTTTTATAATACCATTGAAACTATAGTGCACTACCATTTTCAAAAATCAGAACCAGAAACTTTATACTTTTTTTTTCAAAGGTATACAGAATATGATATAGGATCACACACAGGAAGGGAATATATGTATGCATGTATGTACATACATATATACATACATACATATGTGTTCACAAGCGCAGACGCACACTATGCATACGCACAATACACAAGTATGTACATATGTATGTATTAGGGTGACAGTTAATTTCGAAAGTGATATTTTCTTTGGTCTCAGTATTTTTTTGTGTGTAGTTTTATTTAAAAAAAATTCTAGTAAAATTTCAAGGTCGTAGGAAGAGGATTAGGGGGCGCGCCGGCCCCCCAAAGTTACACAAAATCCGTTTTTTCACGCAAATTCTTACTTTGACTGCTTGTAACTTTCTCTGTGTTTTTTTTTTAAACATTACTGGCGAAAGATGTTCATTAATATGTCTACAATAACATCTGTCAATAACATTTTTGTCTAATGTTAATATTTAATGAAAAAAACTTAAATATAGGAGAAAAAGTACGCCTCAATGTCGATTTATTATACTTAAATAAAATTACTTATATGATTCAAATTTTGGATTTTGTTCAGATTTATTTAATTAAAGATTCATATAGAAAATTCCTTATGATTTACGTAAGAGTAGCTTCAACTTCAGACTTTTTTTGTTTACTTTTGTTTTCAAGTGTAAGAATTGTCTTTAAAAGTTTGCTTCAAATTTTTTTTGCCTGTATGCTGAAGCGATCTATATTATTGACAATTGTGACCGAGAATATTCCCGTTACAACCTCAACAATATTATTCTCAATGCTTGCGTAAGCTACCGACAAAAAATCAGCACCAATGTTTCTCGGAAAATAGATTCTTATTTTACAGTTATATGCAGCAGCCGCAAACATTTTTTAATAGCATTAAATTTGCAAAAAAATCATTCGAAGTGAATATTTGAATGTGAAAAGTCGAAAATGTCTGCTAGAAATTTACGTGAACGCATATATTTAATTGGTTATTGTACCAACTCATTAACGGGAAGTAAACTACCCTCCAATATAGAAGTGTTGAAAGTTTTGTTTTTCAATTTACGTGTAGTAAAAAAAAATTTACGGGAAAGTTCAGATTTAGTTGTAAAAGAACTATTCGTGTTCTGGGAAAAAGCCCGCATTCCGGTCAAGGATAAACAACACTGCATTACAAATGTAGAGAAATTGTATAAAGAATGGCAAAGCTTTCAAAAAGATTCAAAGAAGACTTCTAATTTCCATAAGAGCAAAGTAAACACGTGGAAAGAAAAATTGGATATGCTTTTTGACGTGGCGCATGCAAGTGCATTAAAAATAATGTCGAATCAAGAAGATATTGATTTCTTGATAAGTCAACGAAAAACGGGGCGCCCAGGCTTTATGTATGGTATCGATTACGAAGAAGTACGCCGAGAGTGCCGACTTGAAGAACGCAACAACAATTTATTACAACAAGTGGAGCGGAATAATCGTGAAATTGCATTAATTGGTTCGTTGTATGTTATTGTTTATTTTTTATTTTCTTTAAATTAAGTCGTTTTTATTAGATGAAACTGCAGAGTTGCTGTCATCTGAATCTTCAGAGAATGATAACAGTTTTCCAGATATGGAATGTGACCCACGTTGTAGTCAACCTCCAGCCAAAAAATGTAGGGGAACAAATAAAATACTAACACCAAAACTGGCGGCCGCACTTGATGTCTGTAAAATCAGTGACAGACATGCGGTTCATCTAATAAGCGCAGTCGTTGAAGCTCTGGGTAATAATGTTGAAGATTATATTTTAAACCGAACGTCTGTACACCAGGAAAGGGAACAAATCCGTGAAGAAAGAATTTCAGCATTAAAAAATAAATTAAAATTAAATGAGCTCGACGCTATCTGCCTTCATTGGGATGGTAAACTTTTGCCGGCGCTGACGGGAAATGATAAAGTTGATAGGTTGCCTATAATAATATCGAGCGGTAAAGTTGAACAGCTTCTTAAAATACCTGCACTTGATTCCGGTACTGGAAAAGAACAGGCATCCGCTGTATGCGATGCTATTTATGAATATGGTCTGCAAAATCACATCAAAGCTTTAGTGTTTGATACAACAGCGGTCAATACTGGGCGTTTCAATGGTACCTGTACGTTAATTGAAAATAATTTACAAAGACAACTTTTATGGTTACCATGCCGTCATCATATATACGAGATTGTTTTAAGATGCGTTTTCGAAGAAAAAATAAGGTGTTATGGAAGTCCAAACGTTAAAATATTTGAGAAATTTAAAAATGCTTGGGTTAAGATTGATGCTAAAAACTATGAGTATGGCATCAACGATCCAACTGTCAAGACGTACATGAAAGAGTCTGCTGTTCGCATTATCGGTGCAGTAAATAATATCTTGGAAGAAAAACAACCCAAGGAAGACTATAAAGAATTCTTGGAACTCACTTTGCTCTTCCTGGGTCAAAAACCAGAAAAGACACATCCAAACAGCCTAATGTTTCGATCGCCAGGAGCTGTTCACCATGCAAGGTGGATGGCAAAAGCGATTTACTGTCTAAAAATATTTTTATTCCGTAACGAGTTCCAGCTTTCAGCAACTGAATTAAATGGGCTTCGTCAAATTTGTGTTTTTATTGCTGAAGTCTATGTCGAAGCGTGGTTTTCTGCTCCTTTGGCCATTAAAGCGCCATATCAAGATTTTTTATTTTTACAAAAACTTGAAAACTTCAAAAAAATTGATGCTGCTATATCTTATGTTGCTCTTAAAAAGTTCAGGAACCACTTGTGGTATTTAAGCCCTGAGGCGGTTGGTCTTGCATTTTTTGACAGCAACGTATCCCTTTTTTCAAAACAAAAAATGGTGGCGGCTTTGGAAAATGATTTTGAACAAGAGCAAAACACAAAGCGAGCTACAATAAATGATAGAGAAATCGTTGAAATATTCCATGACGGAATTGAACAGTTCGTCTCTGCCGAAACAAAAGCATTATTTGAAAGATTTCAAATAAATACTGATTTTTTTAAATTTAACCCAGACAAATGGGAGCAGGACCAATCTTATTGTAAAGCGGCTGAACTGATGAAAAAATTAAATGTTACAAATGACACTGCCGAAAGGGGGGTTAAATTGATGGAAGAGTATAATAAACTATTTACCAAAAATGAACGCCAAAAACAATTTGTTTTAAAAATTGTTAGCGATTACCGCCATCGGTTTCCGGACTGTAATAAAAAGACATTGTCTCAAGTGCTTTAAACAATATTAATAAAAAGAGAAATAATATACATAAGTAATTTTATTTAAGTATAATAAATCGACATTGAGGCGTACTTTTTCTCCTATATTTAAGTTTTTTTCATTAAATATTAACATTAAACAAAAATGTTATTGACAGATGTTATTGTAGACATATTAATGAACATCTTTCGCCAGTAATGTTTAAAAAAAAAAAACACAGAGAAAGTTACAAGCAGTCAAAGTAAGAATTTGCGTGAAAAAACGTATTTTGTGTAACTTTGGGGGGCCGACGCGCCCCCTAATCCTCTTCCTACGACCTTGAAATTTTACTAGAATTTTTTTTAAATAAAACTACACACAAAAAAACACTGAGACCAAAACAATAAAGAAAAAAAAAAGACTCCATACATTTAATTGTCACCCTAGTATGTATATATGTATGTGTGTACATAAATACAAAAGGGATCATCACCAAGTTGAGCAAATGGCCTGGCGCTCAGTAAGTAGGCTGCATATACATACATGTACATATGTACATGCATATTTACGGATGTGAAGAAGCTAGCGAATATTTATAAAAGGGTTTTACTACCATACATTATACCCACACATAAATAGCCATATGTACGTATATAAATACGTATATATATATGTATGCACCTCAGCGTCAAAAGCAGGTTACAGTTGTATGCAATACTTACAATGTTTTTTAACACAAATCCTTTCCGTTAATTCTTTATAAAATAATATCGTATTCTGTAACTAGAACCATATCAATTAAAGTTTCAAAACTTGTACAGAGTGCAAACATTTTCCAAATATCAAAGTTTTCCATTCAAAATTTCTAACGTTTTAATGAGAAATTGAAAATTTCTAACATTTTAATGAGAGTCTTAAGAAATTCTGTATATAAAAACATTGTGAAAATTTTTTCTAAATATGTTTTCTTTCCATTTACATTTGCGCCTACATATGAACATATTTTCATACAAATGTGCATTGACTTTATTATAAGTGTATGCATTTATTTTATATTTACTTATTAATTTCAGTAAAAATTCAATGTAGATTATGCATGTATGTATGTACGTAAATATGAAGAGACATGCAATTATTGAATTTTTTCTATTTAATTGCTTATATAATGTAGCCGCTATCATTTGCAAAAATTGGCGCCGTCATAAAATCTTTCAGTCGAATGTGGTCTCATACAGCCGGATGTGGTCTCATACATCCGAATGCGCATGACTAGTTGTACAACATATTTGGCACTCTTTGTACAACGAATGCCTCTCTTTCTGAATGCGACTGAGCGCAGTATTCTCAGCTATCTGCACACTCATTCAGTCATCGCGCTTGCTGTGAGCAGAATGCGTAGAATGTTGCGCTTACGTGTGAATGTGTTAAATCGGCGAATGAGTACATTCATGCAGACGTCTAATTTACATGTATACAAAGTACTGCTTGCTATGCATTGTACCAAATTTGGAAAATATTGCTTCAAACATTATTTTTATAAATTTAAGTGAATAAATTTTGACAAATTTTAAATAAATTTTCAGCTCGACCGATAACAGAACAAAAATACATTAAAACTCTCGTTTTATCAATTCCCGCTCTGCTGCTTTTAGTTTTTTGCTTAATCGCTGTCGAATAGTGGTGAACCTTGCTGACAGTACCCTCAAAATCAGAGGAATGTGAGTCGGAATGGACTGAGATAAGGCTTCTCTGTCAATACACGTTATCTGCTTCCATTCATCTAAGAAGATTCCAGATGCAAGAGATTTATTAAAGATATTTTTAAGAAGAATTGCCAATGACGGAAAACTTTTAATAAAAAAGCAGAGAGCCCATCATCGTCGGTTTGTGAAGAAGGTTTGAGATATAGCATCCCTCAATTATATCTTCAGACGACTCCCGAAGATTACTTAAATTATGAGCCGAGGATTTATCAGATTTAACAGATTATCAACAGAAAAATAAGTGGAATACAGCTCATCACTAACAAAGTTTGGTTTATAACGGGCGGTCTTCACCAGCTCTCAATTGTCGACTGCTTTCACCTTCTTGTCGTCGCAAGCGAGAGAGAGATTTGTTCACTGGGCATTGTAAAAGCATACCTTTTTATTTGCAACTTGTCGGCGAGCAAGAAGGTTCGTGCCCTACGTGCTATTCAAACTCTAAACCCATTCATATTGTCGGTATAAATTAATTAATTAAAAAAGATCAGTAATGCGACACTCGATTTTATCAATATATCTTATCAAAAGGCTTTTTTTGCGCTAGAAGAGCCTATTATAAATGATGTTGCCAAAATGAAAGATGCTACGAAATGCAAAAATGGCTGCCAAACTACAAAAATGATACTTGAAAGCAAGCGAGCGCTCGCTTACCGATCGGTTTGCGAGACAAAGCAAGTCGCTTGCTTCCAGAAGTAAACGAGAATTAAAAGCAGGTGAAGACCGCAAGTAAAACGGCTGACAGACGGGGGAACTTATGCAAATAAACGAGCTCATATAACTGCATAATATTTTAGGCCTGACAAAGGACACTTATCTGCATTTCGACATCAGCTGATTTGACAAATGAAATTGAGCTGAAAATAGAAAGTAAGAAAAATAAGATTGGCAGCTAATTAAATGGCAAAAATTCATTATGAACTGAAAAGGTGAACAGCAATATGAGGCTATGTATTCCACTTCATAAAATAGTGGCTATCTCATTGTTCGCTTTGAAATATAGAACTTTTGCAAGTCTATAGGATGCAGTACTGTTGGTGAAATAGTAATGTATTTTTGCTAAGCAGTTTGCGAAAATCTTTCGGATTGCATAAATAGCTATACTCCAAACCACAAGAAATCGCATTTTAATTTATAATTTGGTTTAATTTGCTAATATTTGCAGCTATTTTTTAATTATAAACACTTGGGAAGTAGCAAAATGTCTGCAGCTGCTAGACATTTTGCTAGTTCACAATAGTATTTTTCTGTCAAAAGTGGCAGCATTTCCGTATTGAAATCACAATATTCAGAATGTTACGAAAGATACGGAAGCACCTGACTACGACACGCCACCCAGTGTACGCAACTGACAAGCAAATTGCTGACGTTTTGCAAAATGGCCTCTTTTTTGTTTTCTTTCTTTATCTTTGACGGACAGACAAAGAACGTGCAAATCAAAATTTATATTAAATATCGAGAACCATCCCTTAAAATACTAAAGTAAGAACCATTGTTTTTGTAATTAATTGTGTGAATATAACCAACAGATATTTCAAACATTTCACCATAAGTAAGTGTTTTGCGATTTTGGGCGTGGGATCATATGCTCCGATAACAACTTTGAAATATTTTAATTGCGATTTGCTCAACTTGCGAAATGCTGAACGCCAATATATCAGAAGGTCACAGCTGTAAAATTTGCTTAAAGGCAGACGATTCACCAATGGTTTCCTGTGACCACTGCGATCGATGGTACCATTTTGGCTGTGTTGGCGTTACAGCCTCCATCGAAAACGTGGACTGGCGCTATTCGGACTGCTCGACTTCTTCACGCAGTACCATGAAAGAAGCGGAACTCCCAAGTGTTAACACTGGTGCTGGTCCCTCTGCCAGGGCGACGGTACCCAAGCCAAATATTCCCAACCATAAGGAAGGTGCTATTCGCGTACACTCACCACAGGAGGCGGTACTTTTATTGCCTACAGCCGCTGCCCAGCAGGGTGGTACCTCCATACGCAGTAGTATTGGTAGTATTATTTTATTCTTTCTCAGTACATGCGTTTGTTTCTAAGAAGAAAAAAACTCTTACCACAGAGCCATTTCTTCAGATTTTGGAATAGGAAATAGTCGTAAGGGGCTACATCTGAAGAATATGGTAAATGGCAAGCAGTTTGTAGTCCTATTCATAGATTTTTGACAATCCTTTGAAGGGGTCACGTGTTTACGCTTATGGTCGAGTGTGAGCAATCGCAGCCCCCATCATGTGGATATATTCGTGTAAAATGTCATGTATCCACCCAGATGAGATTCCTACTCTCTTTCGGCGGTCATCCAACATCCTTACATGGAATTTAGCGACAATTTGGTGTAAGGACTTCTTTTGGGCGACCTGTAGTGCGAACCTGTAACTCTTAACAACCCAAAAGTTGTGTGGTTACTTAACAACTTTTGCTGTTAGCACTAACAAGTGTGTAATTCTGTAACTCCTTCTTAACAATAGAAAACAGCTGGCTATTAGTATATATCTCAGTCGAAGCAAATGTCAGATATAAGAAAAACACAAAGAGGAATGCCAAAAAAATAAAACCAAATTTTCACCCGCCAATGCAGCCCCAAATGTAACTTCTTCCGCCAGCAGAAAATCGTAGTTCCAGAGTTTTCAGAATGTCCACACCTTACAGAAGCCGTGCGTAGGGGGAGCAACTAAGTGCGATGCTCGATTTTTTTAGCGAGCATCCAAATGTGGCTACCGGGAAGTTTTCTAGGCTCAATGGCAAGTTGGAGAACCGCAGGATGTGGGGAGAGATTGCCGGGAGTCTTAATGCAATTGGAGGGGCAGTAAAATCTGTCGAACAAGGGCAAATTGTAAGTATAAGTGATAACCTTTGGTCAGGTGCAATTGGTGTATGTGGCAGAGTTCGCGGATATTTGTTCGCAATTGTATATAGATTTGAGTGCATAGATGTGTTTTTATATACCCCACAAACAAACACAACATATTGCGCCTGACGAAATGATGGGCTTTATCAAAGCAATATGTTCACAATTATTTTCTTTTAAAATATTGCACCGAGGTATGGCGGGACTTAAAAAGTCGAACATCTGTTCATGTTCGCGACCGAAATAGGGAACAAGCCCTTACCGGTAACAGACCGCTTCAGCAGCCTCCATTAACCGAGTTGGAGAAGCGGGTAATTGCTCTTGTTGGGAGCACATACATAGAGGGCCAGCCGGAGGTACAGGAAAATATTCCAGTTGAAGAGATAAGTTGTATTAAATTATATTTATTAACAGCCTTAACATTAAGCAGGGTATGAAAGTAAACCATAAAAACAAAGCCCATTTGCTGTTCGATCATGAAATCACTTTTGGTTTGTGTTGTTTTGTACATAGTCACAAATAATAGTAAGATTATTACAAACATTTATTTGTGACTATGTACATGAATTCATGGTCGAACAGCAAATGGGCCTTGCTTTTTATGGTTTACTTTCGTACACAGGCGTTAAGCACTATCATTAAAATTTTAATTTTCTTTTTTTAGGAACTGCAGCTAACCATGGAGGCAGGTGAGGACGCGAGTATCCGCCTAGTCGTGGAGGAAGAAGACGACACCGTTCTTCAACAGCCATTGACGGTGTCTTCTCTGGTGTCGACCATTAGCCAGACTCTAAGGATGAGCCAGACGCCGCGTAGGACCATCAAGCGGAAGCGGGTCGAAGAGTCAGAGACGGAGGCGAAATTTTTGAAGATTGCCGAGACGCAGGCTGAAACGCAAAGGGTAAGTTTGTTTTCTAATATTCAATTGTATTGCTAATAATGCTTTTATTTTCTTAGATGCTTGCTCATAGAGTGGCGAAAATCGCGGAGACAATTGGAAGAATGGCTGACAGCAACGCCTCCACTTCGGCAGCCATTTCGAGAATGGCTAACACCGACCAAAAAAATACGGCAGCCATTATAGCGTTGGGTGTAGGGTTGAAAGCATGCGTCGAATCTTTCAACAAATTATTGTTTTTAACCACTCCCCCCCAATAGATGTATATATGTATGTAAATAGCATTTAGATTAAGATTATTATTAGTTCCATTTTTATTTATTAAATTAATTGAATTTGTTTTGTGTATATATGTAAATAGCATTTAGATTAAGATTATTATTAGTTCCATTTTTATTTATTAAATTAATTGAATTTGTTTTGTGTATATATGTAAATAGCATTTAGATTAAGATTATTATTAGATCCTCTTTTATTTATTAAGTTAATTGAATTTGTTTTTTTTAATTTTTTCATTAAATTTATTTTTATTAAATTGAATGTATTAGTAAATGAATTGAATATATTTTTTAATTTGATATATTTCTGTAGTTGGACAAAAAAGTAAGTGCCCCTTATAATATAATATATATAGATATTATTTAAAAGAAAATTGCTATTATTCGCTCTTGGACACGTTTTGCAAATGAAGATGGTCCGCCGGTACTGATAGCAATGGTTGGTGTTTCGGGATCGTACATAACTCTATCATCGAAATCGAACGTTTCTTCGCCCAAACGAATATTATGCAAAGCTGTGCATGCGTTGACAACTTTGCCAGCAAAACCGGGGTGATATAAAAGTACCCTTTGCTTTGATAAGCACCGCCATGTCCCCTTAAGAACGCCAAAGAGTCTCTCTATTGTGTTACGTGCTTTGCATAACGCCTCGTTGTACCGAAACTTTGGTGTTCCTTCTGGTTCCTTTGGCAAAGGTGTCATCAACCACGGCTCCAAGGGGTATCCAGCATCGCCTGCAGATATTTCCTTTTAATTTTGCAATTCATAAAGAATTAAAAGAACTTACCAATCAAAAATGTGTTGTGATTTCCAAGTTCATATGATCTCTGCATGACTCGGTGTGCTGCGGAAGAGCTCCAAATAAATGAATCATGTCGAGCCCCCGCAAATCTCGCGTTTACGTTTAGAACTCTCAGATTTGGGTCAACTATCTGTAAGTTTTAACAAACATATAATAATAATAGAGTTCTCCTTTCATTTTGTAGTTTCACACGTACCATTTGCACGTTGATCGAATGGTACCCATGGTGGTTAACATAGTTTGACTCGTCATCTTTCGAAACCACAATCGCAACGTGAGTGCAGTCGATTGCACCGATAGTGCCTGGTACAAAAGACGAAGGTGCTGACGCAAAAATTTCCTTTGCCGCTTGGCGCTCCACTAGCGTCATAGGAAACTTCACTTTTGTAGCGAATAGGGAGTTGTCAATTGTCTCAGTCACGCGGTGTACGCAGCGGCTTATAGAGGTTTGGCTCATTGAAATACCCCACTGTCCCCCTACTGGGCGTTGGTAACATCCGGTGGCATAAAATCTTAAAGCAGCTAGAACCTACCACGAGTATACACATATAATGCGCATATAACATTTCATAAAACTGAAAGATTAGTTTACCTGCTTTTCAGTTGATAGCGCTGTTATTCTCGATCCTCTCAACTGGCTGTTTAATTGCGATACTAAATTTTCCACAATACCGGGACTTAAACTGTATAACCTCCGGAACTCGGTTGGGGTTAGCTGAAATGGGTCATCAATTTCACGGAGCCTACGCCGGTCAATCGTTGGCACATTTGATTGCTCCTCATCATTTGCTAAATTTAGCGCGATGTCTTCAAATGCAATTTTCCACACAAATTAATCTTCCGGAGTCACTTAAACGCACACGATCCACTTAAAATAATAAAACAAAATTAAAATTGTTAGTAAACAACTCAAAACGAGATGTCTGTAGCTAAAACACAAAAATAAACAGCTGACTGTATTGCTGTTAATAAACAATAACAAATGCTTTAAATGCTGCTAGAGAATCACTAAACCACAAAAAAAGTTGCCAACTAACGATAACAATGTGAAACGTGGTTTATATTAGTTACAGAATCGCACTACTGAACCCACTTCTTAACCATTGAAATTGATAGCTATAGCATTTCGAAGCCTTTCCTTGGTTTCTGTGATGGTTGTTAACGCAAAAAATAATGATTAATCAGCACACGAAATTCACCTATTTTAAATTTTTGTAACAAGTCTAGAAAAAAATCAAAACGTCACTTAGGACTTATCAAACAGTCCTCGTATTTTAAATTATGAGCTGTCGAACCAGTAAACAGTGCAGCAAAACTTTTGAACAATGATAACAAAATTTGTCAACAGTGCGGCCTAATTTTGGGGCAATTAAGGGTTGCATGTCCATAAACACCAAATAAAAGTGGTGTTTAAAGCGAGTTAGACAAAAAATATGTGTATGGTAAACTCGGAGTTTATGAGAAGTGTTTGACGTTAAACTTCAAAATTGTTCATAAATTCGAGTTAACGGCGCAGTCAGAACATAGTATAAATCACCGTTTTGAGGACATTCACGAATGTAATGTTGTAGCCTTGATTGTCTAGCAACGAGCCGCAAGTAGACTTTTTTCTCGAAGCAATTGATGAGTTGTTGGTTCGATTCCCAGCCGGGACCATTACTTTATATTTTTTGTTTGTTTTTAAAGCATTCTTTTATTCTACTAAATCTATCCTATCCTATATATTTAAATCATGTAGATAAAATAAGTACTAAATTAAGTAAAATACAAATAATAATATTTTGTAGTTAAAAAAATTAGACAGGAAAATATTTATTAAAAAATTTAATTTTTTTTAATTTTATTTTATTGTACATTATTTTAAAAATTATTTCAAAAACTTTTTCGATATATTCCTACTCATCTTAACATGTACAGATATCGAATATCGACCACTGGACGATACTAGTAAATTTTATTATTTTAAAACTTTTGAAACATTGGTAAGCATCGATATCGGCCTGAAGTTGCGCACATCGCTTTTGTTTCCGCTTTTGAAGAAAGAAGGTGAAATATTTGTTAACTTCCATTCATCTAGGGATGGGTAACTCAGCAAATTTACAGGAGTTGACTCAATGACTCTAACTGAATTAAAGGAGTCAGCTCTTTCAACTAATTCATTTGACTCTTTTTATGTTACACTCATTTGCGTCATAGACGCTTTTTGAATATGACTCATATTTTAAACTTGATGGCAGGGTTGCAATTCAAATCGGAAACTGGAGGAAATCAGTTATTATTTAAAAAGGCTTTTTCATATTGCGTGAGTAAATTATTTTTAAACATCATTATTTCATGTTTTATATTTATAATATTTAACGTACAGGTATTCCTTATGTCACGAAAGACTAGTGCAGTGTGGTTACTTTTTTCAGAGGAGAAGGAGAAAAAGGTTCAATGTCGACTCTGCTCACAGAAAATTTCTGTGGCCAACAAATCGACATGCAACCTTTTGCGCCATATCAATAATAAGCACCCCACGCAAAGAATTGCCAGACAAGACTCCCCAATAAGAGTGAATCCGGGTGATAGTAATGGTAGCTTCACTCCTCAGGTGCAATCAGACACACAACCGCTGCCATCATTTGTCGCACCGCGCAGGTCTCGAATAGACGAGTATTTGAAAAAACCAATTTCAGCGAAAAAACAGATGGAAATTGATCGGCAAGTAGTGAAAATGATTGTTAGGGAGTACCATCCGTTCAGCGTCGTTGAAGACCCAGAGTTCAAGGCTCTGGTACATATGCTTAACCCTAGCTATAAATTGCCCACGAGGAAAACTGTGTCGTCCTCATTAATGCAAAGCATTTACAATGAAACGGTCATGACGGTAAAGAAACGTTTAAGCAGAGCATTCGCTGTATGTTTGACGATGGACGGTTGAACCTCACGTGCCCCAGGATAATTTTATTGCTGTGACAGTTCATTACATTGCTGATGATAATAATCGTATGTCCTTAGAGTCGGATTTGTTGACCTGCGTATCGTATTCAGAGCGTCATACTGCAGAAAATATTACAAAAAAGCTGCAAGAAATATTGGTAGATTGGCAATTAGATAATAAGGTTACAGCTGTAGTGACTGACAACGCAGCTAATATGAAAGCGGCAGTTCGTGGAGGACAGTGGCGGCATTGGGGATGTTTTGCGCATACCCTAAATTTAGTTGCACAGTCGGGTTTGAAAAAAGTGAAAGGTATTTTAGACAAAGTAAAAGCGATTGTGCGTTTATTCAAAAAAAGTTCACATGCATTCGCACAGTTAAAAAGGACCACGGCTCGAATGCAGCTACCAGTTACAAAATTAATTAATGATGTTCCCACCCGATGGAACTCGACTTTCGATATGCTAGAAAGAATCCTTAAAATGAAAAATGCTGTGATTGCAACTGTAGCTGTGGTACAGTCTTCTGGGCAAGTGAAAGATGAAGTACTTACTAGCATTGAGCTATTAACAAATGAAGAGTGGCAGGCTGTGCAACAAACCATGGAAATAATGAAAGTTTTCCAATTCGTTACCAATGCCATCAGTGGCGAGAAATATGTTAGTGCCTCGTCTGTAATAGTATACGTACGCCAGTTGTACAAACATTTGAATTCCTTTAAATTTGACGACTTAACACCATTTGCGCAAAGACTAGTTCTGAAGTTACTTAATGAACTAAATGTAAGGTTCAAAGATTTGGAGAAAAACGAACTGATTGCCCAAGCAACTATTTTAGATCCTAGAATAAAAAATCATGGGTTTATAAATAGGAAAAATTATGAAGAAGCGTTGCAAGCACTTTACAGGAAGGTAGCAAACACTGTAATTCAAAATGAAATCAACTTAGAAACGAACATCAGTGTGCAGCAAAATCAGTCAATGAATATGCAAAATGATCAGTCGACTTCTTCGCTAGATGAGGGTGAAAAGTTTATATGGGACTCAATTGATACCGTTGCTCAAAATTATACACGTCCTAGTTGCCAGCTTTCGTCTGCAATTGTAGAAGTTGACAAATACATAAATGAACCTCTTTTACAGCGGAAAAATATTCAAGGTATGAGTAACGATATACTGCACTGGTGGAAAGAAAGAAAACTTACCTATCCTAGGTTATACCAAATTGCGAAAACCCGACTCTGTATTTCGGCAACTTCAGTCCCTTGTGAACGAGTTTTTTCTCATGCTGGACAAGTGGTTAATGAAAAACGAAAAAGACTAAATACGGGCAAAATATCACAAATCGTGTTTTTAAACTATAATTTGAAGGACGTCTAAATGAGAAACCTAACCAATTTTTGTGCAAATAGAGGCAAGTTCGTAACAAATGATCTCGCTTTATAATATGTGATTGGGTATTATATTCCCTTATTTAATATTTTCCTAAAATTAGTCAGTTGTATAATTAATTATAATGCTTTGATACAAAGCAATATTTGAGAGAAATAAAAAAGTCGTGAAATGTTAATTAATTGGTTTTTCTTTTTAAAAACAGTATATTACTAACCTATAATTAGAAAAATTTTTTAAGTTCATATTTTATATTTATTATATACATATACATATATTTATATATATATATACATACATATATGTAGGTACATATTTGCAAGTTTTACATTTGTTCAACTCACTAAAGCTGATGCGAAGCTACAAACATGTACGTGAACTCTCATGGATATATGTATGCACGCAGGCACTTGGTTGGTTTTTGAGTGGTTATTGTTTGGTATAGCAGCATAAAACATGCTGAAGCGACAGCCCTTGGCCGGACATAAATCCGGGTTGTTCCGGTATCGTAGACCCGACTGTCGTGGGAACGTTTGGTTTTTGAGTCGTTGGTTTAGCTGCATTAAAATCTGAAATAAATTAAATTACCTTTGATAGCAATACATTTTCACTGTTGTTCATGCCTTGAGATACCAACAATGTCATTTGATTTTAATTAAGATTGAATTCCGAAATATTATTGTATGCAATACCCAATTGGTATGAGCCTGCTGCAATAATTGCAATGGTTTCGTACCAATTGTAAGCGAAAGATCTGCAACAGAATTCAATTATATATTAAAGTATATGCATTTATATGTAGTGTTAAAATTACCAATATCTTTGAGAACGCCAATTGTTATCTCTCGCTAATAACTGATTTACTCACGCGTATATTTACGCAAACTCACATACTTGATCCATATCAGATATTAATAAAGAAGACAATAGCCTTATAATGTTCAATAGCCTTAACTTGAAATGCTCTCCTATTATGGAAAAAATGTGTTCATAGTAGCACATGAAAGGATTTAATGGTTGAGTATGGCCGCTGTGGTCGAGTTGTTAGCGGTGCGTGCTATAACTTGATATGCCGGTGAGTTCGAGGTTCGAATCTCAGTCAGGGCGAGCAAAATCTTAATAATAGAAAAAGTTTTTTCTAATAGCGGTCACCCCTCGGCAGGCAATGGCAAACCTCCGAGGGTATTTCTGCCATGAAAAAGCTTCTCATTAAATACATCTGCCGTTCGGAGTCGGCACAAAACTGTAGGTCCCTCCATTTGTGGTATAATATAAAGACGCACACCACAAATGGTAGGAGAAGCTCGGCCAAACACTGAGCTATATAGTGTACGCGCCAAAATTATATATTATGCAATATAAACTTTGCTGCTTACCAGAACTTGTGTATATAAATGTATGGTAAATGTATTGTGCAATTTCCTGTGTTGATTTATCCTTGCCAGCAGGCAGCATACAGCTCTGGCCACGTACACGATACACCTTACAAAGAGAAGAAAAGTGTGCTAAATAAATCGAAGGGATATATCGAAATACGTAATTACTTACTATTTTGGTGCTGACGCTTGCAAATCTTGAATATCTTCCCGAGATTATATATTAATACACAAAATTTTCTTTTTTTTCATTCGCCTTTTTCTCGCCTCCTGTAGACAGATGTTTTTGACAAACAAACCAATGACACAGAGTTGGGATACTATCGACGTCCCCATCGATAATTTTTATTTAGGACCACTATCGATGGTTTTATTCGATATATTGTTGGTTGTTTTAGGGCCAGTTTTTCAGTGCAAGTTTTACTCTGTCGTTTAAACTAAGTTAAAACTCAGTATGCAGTTTTTCAGCAACTTTAAACAGAGTTTAAACGGCCGATCGCACACGGTTAAACA
Source organism: Philophylla caesio (assembly GCA_963971545.1). Classification (NCBI taxonomy): domain Eukaryota; kingdom Metazoa; phylum Arthropoda; class Insecta; order Diptera; family Tephritidae; genus Philophylla; species Philophylla caesio. Next base: position 135,718,203 of record OZ020604.1, read on the forward strand.
TATTTTTTATCAGCTGTTTGCTGACTATTTAGTTTTAGTTTCAACAAATTGAATTGAGCGCAAAGAAACTAAGTTTACATTTAAATTGACTTTTACCAAACATAGTTCAAATTTTAACTGAGTTAACCTAAACTTAGATTTATATATAAATAAAATTTTGGCGCTTACACTATATAGCTCAGTGTTTGGCCTAGCTTCTCCTACCATTTGTGGTGTGCGTCTTTATATTATACACAAATACAGCAATGAAAAAACTTTAAAAATTATTCCAGTCTTTTGCAATTTAAACGAATATTTAATAAATGAAAAACATAATACCAATATATATATATATTTTTTTTTTTTTCTCCTTCATTGCTGGTCGCCTTGCCGCGGCGAAGGGGCTTAAATGCCGTTCTGAGAGTTCCCCGCTGGGAGCTTTCAGACCGGGATGAACTAAGAGGAAAGCTTCATATTCCTAGCAGCCATGTAGGGGCAGAGAAAACCTTTGTCCCTACGGGTCTGGGAGGAATGTGGAGATAGCCGCATCAGCACCACCCTAAGCTAAGGTGTTGAGGTACCCGTGCCGAGAGATGAATAGTCAGCGGGTGGATATCGAATAGCTGGCCTCGAACGGTCCCCTCCGATGCCCGGGCAAGGTCGGAGTGTACAAGCGCCTTCTCTATGCATGCCGGCTCTGCGGACGAGTGACTAACCCTTTCCGTGCCTACTCGTGGGACCAACAATGAACAATGAAAACAACTATAAAAATCCAACACAAACATCAACTGACGAAACAACGACGACGACAACGGCAACGAACAACGGACAAACGACAGCGACGACCCTCCCTTATCGGAATCTGGGATGCATCATCACGGAGTCCGATGAGGACACCCTGCTCGCCTCCAGTCAGGAGACGATAAAAAGTGCATCAGGCGTTACCACCCAAAGTAAGCCAAATGCACAAGCCGTGATCACACCCGAAAACGCTACCACCCAAAGTAGCCCCCCAGATGAAAAACCATCGACTTCGAAAGCTGCCGGACCTACCATTCACAGTACACCGGTGGCCGGAGAAGAGGATGACACTGCCAAAAAGGGTGGTGTAAGAAAGAAACGGAAAAAGTCGCTCAACCAAATTCGTAAAAGTAAATACCAAAGGGCGGTATATATGATGGGCAAACTGTCCAACACTGGTACCGCCTCCGGTTCTATTGAGTCGAAGGGGGTTGAGCACTATAAGCAGGTGATAGAGGAATACGAGAACTTCTTGAAAGAGAAGCCATCTATTCCTTCGTGCACACCCAGCCAGCCTAAGAATACGGGATCTCAGAAGAGAAACCGTTCAACAAACGAAAGCGGCAATGGGAATGACGCGAAGAAGCCTAAAAAGGCGACCCCTGCGCGCTCAGACACATCCCATCGCAACTTTGCCGAGGTAGCCAAAGATGGCCTGCAGGTAGCCATCGTCGACGATAACTCGAAGTCGCCGGCGGCGATTCAGCAGCACTGGGTAGAGATTGACGTCAAATTGTCGAGCCTCGTCATGGATCACGTACTCGACAATCCGGCGGGTCCCCACCCGGAGTTTGACTCCTCCGAAACCTTCCGGGGTTACAGGGTGATCAGGTGCGCAAATCAAGCTTCCTTGGACTTCCTTGCCGGATGCGTCACTAAAATAAGTGATGCATTCGTCGGCCTTAAGCTAAGGCTGATTCCGGCCGGAGAGGTCCCCAGGAGGCCACGTGCGCGTATCTGGTTACCCCCATTGGAGGAGCCGGGCGAGAAGCTGCTACGCTGCCTGAAAATTCAAAACGGGCACATACCAGCAATTTCGGATTGGCAACTTATTAAAGTTGAGCAGCCGAATAAGGCAAGCCGTCCCCTACTCTTGGCCATCTGCGAGGAATCGCTGGAGGCCCTCGCCAAAGCGGACAACAAAATCCGCTTTGGGATCCGTATGGCCAAGATGAAGATCTTTCGAGGCGACAAGGCTCCTGACGAAGACGACACTGAAGAGGTCGACGACGCAAGCCAGTTGCTGCGAGACGTTGCAATCACGGATGATGACCCCGGGCAAGATAAAATGCGTGCAGATTAATCTGCAGCACTCTAAATGTGCGACAGATAATCTGTCAATCTTGCTCGGTGAGGAAAACATCGATGTCGGCCTAATCCAGGAACCGTGGGTAAAAGACCTGCAGATTCTAGGCCTAACCATCAGAACACATAACCTCCTCTATAGTGGTAACACAGGTAAACCCAGGGCGTGTATTCTAATCAAAAAAGATTTAAATGCATTTCTCTGTTCAAATTACAGCACAGCAGATTTAACAGTGGTGAAGATAGAGTCCGGGAAGCATCGGAACCTACATCTGGTGTCTGCCTAAATGGCACATGACAGGGATGCTCCTCCAGACGAACTGAAGCGCTTCATCGCACAAAACCAAAACCAGACGAACATCATAGTAGGAAGCGACGCTAACGCGCGCAGCACTATATGGGGCAGCTCCGAAACAAACGAAAGAGGTGAGTCTCTCCTCCACTTTATACTAAATACCAATCTCTGTATTTGTAACAAGGGCAGGAAACCTACCTTCATTTTTCCCAGTTCAGAAAGGTTCTCGGGATGGGAAGAGGTGTTGGATATAACGCTAGCGTCAGATGGTGTAATCGTAGATGACTGGAGGGTGTCAGACAAAGCATCGATGTCAGATCACTGTTTGATACTCTTCAGCATACGCGGTGAATCCTGCACCCCAACTCTATTTTATCTAAATTAAATTACCTTTGATAGCAATACATTTTCACTGTTGTTCATGCCTTGAGATACCAACAATGTCATTTGATTTTAATTAAGATTGAATTCCGAAATATTATTGTATGCAATACCCAGTTGGTATGAGCCTGCTGCAATAATTGCAATGGTTTCGTACCAATTGTAAGCGAAAGATCTGCAACAGAATTCAATTATATATTAAAGTATATGCATTTATATGTAGTGTTAAAATTACCAATATCTTTGAGAACGCCAATTGTTATCTCTCGCTAATAACTGATTTACTCACGCGTATATTTACGCAAACTCACATACTTGATCCATATCAGATATTAATAAAGAAGACAATAGCCTTATAATGTTCAATAGCCTTAACTTGAAATGCTCTCCTATTATGGAAAAAATGTGTTCATAGTAGCACATGAAAGGATTTAATGGTTGAGTATGGCCGCTGTGGTCGAGTTGTTAGCGGTGCGTGCTATAACTTGATATGCCGGTGAGTTCGAGGTTCGAATCTCAGTCAGGGCGAGCAAAATCTTAATAATAGAAAAAGTTTTTTCTAATAGCGGTCACCCCTCGGCAGGCAATGGCAAACCTCCGAGGGTATTTCTGCCATGAAAAAGCTTCTCATTAAATACATCTGCCGTTCGGAGTCGGCACAAAACTGTAGGTCCCTCCATTTGTGGTATAATATAAAGACGCACACCACAAATGGTAGGAGAAGCTCGGCCAAACACTGAGCTATATAGTGTACGCGCCAAAATTATATATTATGCAATATAAACTTTGCTGCTTACCAGAACTTGTGTATATAAATGTATGGTAAATGTATTGTGCAATTTCCTGTGTTGATTTATCCTTGCCAGCAGGCAGCATACAGCTCTGGCCACGTACACGATACACCTTACAAAGAGAAGAAAAGTGTGCTAAATAAATCGAAGGGATATATCGAAATACGTAATTACTTACTATTTTGGTGCTGACGCTTGCAAATCTTGAATATCTTCCCGAGATTATATATTAATACACAAAATTTTCTTTTTTTTCATTCGCCTTTTTCTCGCCTCCTGTAGACAGATGTTTTTGACAAACAAACCAATGACACAGAGTTGGGATACTATCGACGTCCCCATCGATAATTTTTATTTAGGACCACTATCGATGGTTTTATTCGATATATTGTTGGTTGTTTTAGGGCCAGTTTTTCAGTGCAAGTTTTACTCTGTCGTTTAAACTAAGTTAAAACTCAGTATGCAGTTTTTCAGCAACTTTAAACAGAGTTTAAACGGCCGATCGCACACGGTTAAACATATTTTTTATCAGCTGTTTGCTGACTATTTAGTTTTAGTTTCAACAAATTGAATTGAGCGCAAAGAAACTAAGTTTACATTTAAATTGACTTTTACCAAACATAGTTCAAATTTTAACTGAGTTAACCTAAACTTAGATTTATATATAAATAAAATTTTGGCGCTTACACTATATAGCTCAGTGTTTGGCCTAGCTTCTCCTACCATTTGTGGTGTGCGTCTTTATATTATACACAAATACAGCAATGAAAAAACTTTAAAAATTATTCCAGTCTTTTGCAATTTAAACGAATATTTAATAAATGAAAAACATAATACCAATATATATATATATTTTTTTTTTTTTCTCCTTCATTGCTGGTCGCCTTGCCGCGGCGAAGGGGCTTAAATGCCGTTCTGAGAGTTCCCCGCTGGGAGCTTTCAGACCGGGATGAACTAAGAGGAAAGCTTCATATTCCTAGCAGCCATGTAGGGGCAGAGAAAACCTTTGTCCCTACGGGTCTGGGAGGAATGTGGAGATAGCCGCATCAGCACCACCCTAAGCTAAGGTGTTGAGGTACCCGTGCCGAGAGATGAATAGTCAGCGGGTGGATATCGAATAGCTGGCCTCGAACGGTCCCCTCCGATGCCCGGGCAAGGTCGGAGTGTACAAGCGCCTTCTCTATGCATGCCGGCTCTGCGGACGAGTGACTAACCCTTTCCGTGCCTACTCGTGGGACCAACAATGAACAATGAAAACAACTATAAAAATCCAACACAAACATCAACTGACGAAACAACGACGACGACAACGGCAACGAACAACGGACAAACGACAGCGACGACCCTCCCTTATCGGAATCTGGGATGCATCATCACGGAGTCCGATGAGGACACCCTGCTCGCCTCCAGTCAGGAGACGATAAAAAGTGCATCAGGCGTTACCACCCAAAGTAAGCCAAATGCACAAGCCGTGATCACACCCGAAAACGCTACCACCCAAAGTAGCCCCCCAGATGAAAAACCATCGACTTCGAAAGCTGCCGGACCTACCATTCACAGTACACCGGTGGCCGGAGAAGAGGATGACACTGCCAAAAAGGGTGGTGTAAGAAAGAAACGGAAAAAGTCGCTCAACCAAATTCGTAAAAGTAAATACCAAAGGGCGGTATATATGATGGGCAAACTGTCCAACACTGGTACCGCCTCCGGTTCTATTGAGTCGAAGGGGGTTGAGCACTATAAGCAGGTGATAGAGGAATACGAGAACTTCTTGAAAGAGAAGCCATCTATTCCTTCGTGCACACCCAGCCAGCCTAAGAATACGGGATCTCAGAAGAGAAACCGTTCAACAAACGAAAGCGGCAATGGGAATGACGCGAAGAAGCCTAAAAAGGCGACCCCTGCGCGCTCAGACACATCCCATCGCAACTTTGCCGAGGTAGCCAAAGATGGCCTGCAGGTAGCCATCGTCGACGATAACTCGAAGTCGCCGGCGGCGATTCAGCAGCACTGGGTAGAGATTGACGTCAAATTGTCGAGCCTCGTCATGGATCACGTACTCGACAATCCGGCGGGTCCCCACCCGGAGTTTGACTCCTCCGAAACCTTCCGGGGTTACAGGGTGATCAGGTGCGCAAATCAAGCTTCCTTGGACTTCCTTGCCGGATGCGTCACTAAAATAAGTGATGCATTCGTCGGCCTTAAGCTAAGGCTGATTCCGGCCGGAGAGGTCCCCAGGAGGCCACGTGCGCGTATCTGGTTACCCCCATTGGAGGAGCCGGGCGAGAAGCTGCTACGCTGCCTGAAAATTCAAAACGGGCACATACCAGCAATTTCGGATTGGCAACTTATTAAAGTTGAGCAGCCGAATAAGGCAAGCCGTCCCCTACTCTTGGCCATCTGCGAGGAATCGCTGGAGGCCCTCGCCAAAGCGGACAACAAAATCCGCTTTGGGATCCGTATGGCCAAGATGAAGATCTTTCGAGGCGACAAGGCTCCTGACGAAGACGACACTGAAGAGGTCGACGACGCAAGCCAGTTGCTGCGAGACGTTGCAATCACGGATGATGACCCCGGGCAAGATAAAATGCGTGCAGATTAATCTGCAGCACTCTAAATGTGCGACAGATAATCTGTCAATCTTGCTCGGTGAGGAAAACATCGATGTCGGCCTAATCCAGGAACCGTGGGTAAAAGACCTGCAGATTCTAGGCCTAACCATCAGAACACATAACCTCCTCTATAGTGGTAACACAGGTAAACCCAGGGCGTGTATTCTAATCAAAAAAGATTTAAATGCATTTCTCTGTTCAAATTACAGCACAGCAGATTTAACAGTGGTGAAGATAGAGTCCGGGAAGCATCGGAACCTACATCTGGTGTCTGCCTAAATGGCACATGACAGGGATGCTCCTCCAGACGAACTGAAGCGCTTCATCGCACAAAACCAAAACCAGACGAACATCATAGTAGGAAGCGACGCTAACGCGCGCAGCACTATATGGGGCAGCTCCGAAACAAACGAAAGAGGTGAGTCTCTCCTCCACTTTATACTAAATACCAATCTCTGTATTTGTAACAAGGGCAGGAAACCTACCTTCATTTTTCCCAGTTCAGAAAGGTTCTCGGGATGGGAAGAGGTGTTGGATATAACGCTAGCGTCAGATGGTGTAATCGTAGATGACTGGAGGGTGTCAGACAAAGCATCGATGTCAGATCACTGTTTGATACTCTTCAGCATACGCGGTGAATCCTGCACCCCAACTCTATTTCGGAACCCTCGAAGAACGAATGGGGTTAAATTCAATAATATGACGTCGAAAAGTTTAGGAAGCGGTCAAATCAAAAAGATTATAACGGCAAGCGAACTAGACGAAACAGTTGGTAGGATGGAGAAATCTATCGAAATAGCCTTTAAGAAGTCCACCCCTTTTAGTACCCGTAAGGAAAAATCTCCACCTTGGTGGAGAACTTAGGGAACTCAGGGCTAAAGTCAGGAAAACATTCAACGATAGCTACAGGTCAAAAGTATGGCAGCCATACAAGGACTCATTGAAACAATACAAGAAAGCAGTAAGGAAAGCCAAGTCAGAATCCTGGCGGTCATTCTGCTCATCTGTAGAAACATGCAGGGAGTCCGCCAGACTGAGCAAAATTCTGTCAAAAGAGCACTCAAATCCAAGCTTTCTCAGGAAGCACGATGGAGTGTGGACAGATAATGCCAGGGATTCATTGGAAGCCCTTACTAACACCCACTTCACGGGGTGCGGCCAGAGACCAACGATATGGACTCAAACCAATCTTCCGGAACCCTCCGAGGTGGAACTGGAAGCTGTTATAGACAGAACTAAAATAAAGTTCGCAATAAACAATTTTCAACCCTACAAATCCCCTGGTCCAGATGGGATCTTACCGATAATGCTGCAAAAGCTTGGGGAACCCATGATCATATGGCTGGATCAGGTCTTTAAAGCCAGCATTCGACTATCACATGTTCCACAAAGCTGGAAAAGAGTCAAAGTTGTTTTCATTCCGAAGACAGGTAGAAGAATCCATGATGAAGCAAGAGACTTTAGGCCAATAAGTCTAACATCTTGTCTGCTTAAAGCACTAGAGAGATTGCTGGACATACATATCAGATCCATCATACAAGGATCAAAGCTATCGACAGCCCAACATGCGTATATTAAGGGCAGGTCAACAGAAACTGCTCTCCACGAAGTGGTGGGCACCATAGAAAAATCAATCAACTTCAAAGAATTTACTCTAGCTGCCTTCCTAGATATAGAGGGGGCTTTTAACAATATAAAGGTCGAGTCAATCACTCAATCACTACGAATGATGGGGGTATCTACCCACATCTGCGGATGGATTGAGCAGATGCTCAGGAACAGACATATTACAGCAACCAGTGGTTCATCAACACTCTCCCGCTATGCGAACAGAGGCACCCCGCAAGGGGGGGTTCTGTCCCCATTACTTTGGGTAGTGGCTATGAACGATATTCTACTGAAGCTCAAAAGCGATGGAGTAAAAGTAGTTGCATATGCAGACGATGTCGTAGTGGCAGTATCTGGTCTTTTTCCCTCCACGATAAGCGAAATTCTCGAGGCAGCTCTGCGAAGACTCCAAACATGGGCCTCACAAAGCGGGCTGGGTATCAACGCCGATAAGACAGAGCTAATGCTGCTCACTAAAAGAACTAAAATAGCACGGTTTAAACTTCCTTCTCTTAACGGAACTCCTCTGACTCTATCCTCTGAAGCAAAGTACTTGGGTATCACATTGGACCCGAAACTTAGCTGGAATAGAAACGTTGAGAGGCGTGTTGAGAAAGCATACATAGCCTATTACTCCAGCAAACGAATCATTAGTAAAAACTGGGGATTAAAACCGAAGCTTGTCCTGTGGTTGTACACGGCCATCATAAGGCCGATACTTACCTACGGAGTACTGGTGTGGTGGCCAGCACTAGACAGGCAATATAATATCAAGAAGCTAAGCAGCATACAACGTGCAGCTTGCGCGAGTGTAACAGGGGCCATTAGATCATGTCCCAAGGACGCACTTAATGCGATCCTACATCAGCTGCCAATTGAGCTCCAAATAAAAGAAACTGCGGCGAACTCTGCAATCAGACTCCAAGAGTCAGGATGCTGGAGGCCAAAGCAGTACGGTCACAGCAGAGTTCTCGACGGGCTCTTGGGAGCAAACGAACAATCAGATTATCTACCTCCTTCGCTGGACTTCAGGAAAAGCTTCCAGGTAGTATTTCCATCGAGGCGGGACTGGAGCAGGGGCAGACTGCCGGACGAGAACACCACCTATCTCTACACGGACGGGTCAAAAATTAACTGCGGTGTGGGTGCTGGGGTGTTCTCAGAGAAGCTGGATGTGTCGCTCTCGTTCCGTCTACCTAACTTTGCCAGTATCTTCCAGGCAGAAGTGATGGGAATTCAGAGGGCCTGTCAGGTACTGAAAGGTAAAAGCGAAGGGCACTGGAATCACCGAGAACCAATTCCAGAATAGTCCATGACTGCAAGTGTGCGTTAAGCTCAGCGGCTGAGTCGGTTGTCATTTCTCTCGTTTGGGTTCCTGGCCATAGGAACATATACGGTAACGAGAGGGCAGACGGGCTGGCCCGAGTCGGCGACTTTCTTGAGGAATCTGAGGCGGAAGCAATACGCTGCCCGCTGGGAGTCATCAAGAGAGAACTACATTTGAAATTTGTGCGAACAGCAGGATTGAGATGGGGTAGGTTAACGACGTGCAAAATCGCAAGAGAAATTTGGCCTACCTATGATCGACCAAAAACGGTAGACCTCCTTAATAGATCAAGGAAAGAAATATTCCGCCTAACAGCTACAATCACGGGCCATTGGCCGCATGCTCACCAGATTGGCCTTCCATTCAATAACTACTGCAGGAGCTGTAAACACGCAGACAGCAGAGAAACGATTTTTCACTATCTGTGTGAGTGCCCAGCTCTGGCACGCCTTCGACAAGAAACACTTGGGTTTATCCCAAGAGGGCTAAAGGAGATCTCTAAGTGTAATATAACCTCTTTAAATAGCTTCATCCACAAATCGAAGTGGTTCGAAAATTAAAGACCGTAGGACATACCAGAGGTTCCATGAAAATAGCGTAGCAAAATGGTGCTTCCAGCGCTAATTGGGCCCTTGTCACTAAAGGACTAGGCAACGCTTCAACCAACCAACCAATATATTTTTAAAATTGAATAGACAAGAACTATAAATTTTCTTTCGAAATGATTGTTATTCAATTTAATTAGACCAAAAAACTTTAAAAAACATATTTCATTTATTTCGATATAGCCATCGATACTATAAAGAGTTTGCACTATCGTATTTAAAACTATCGAGTTGGGATACTATCGATAGTAGCTCAACTCTACAATGAAAGAAGGAATAAGGAAATGCAGTTTTACAACGACATGCTATGTCTACCTCGTTTTAACACTTGCCTAGAAGAGAAATGACAGTTGATTCCTTTCTTATCTCCTCCTGATATTCTTTGAAAATTGAGTTACATTGAGTTACGCTGATGCAGTGAAGTAGCTAATGATGCGACAAAGTGAGAGAGTTATATGGAGAAAAATGAGCCACCTTGATTCAATTGAATGATGAGTTACATAACTGAGTTACTGAGTTACATTATTATGGAGATGAGAGTCTGAGTTACCGATTCACTGACGGGAATCAACTCAATAACTCAACTCAGAGTTGAGTTACCCACCTCTACATTCATCTATGAATATTCCAGATGCAAGAGATGTATTATAGATCTTTTTAAGAAGAATTGCCAATGACGGAAAACTTTTATTAAAAAAGCAGAGAGCCCATCATCGTCGGTTTGTGAAGAAGGTTTGAGATATAGCATCCCCTCAATTATATCTTCAGAAGACTCCCGAAGATTACTTAAATATACAGCCGAGGATCTATCAGCAGAAAAATCAGTGGAATCCAGCTCTTCACTAACAAAGTTTGATTTATAACAGGTGGTATTCACCTGCTTTCAATTGTCGCTTGCTTTCACCTTCTCGTCGTCACAAGCGAGAGAGAGATTTGTTCACTGGGCATTGTGAAAGCATACTTTTGCATTTGCAACATGTCGTAGAGCAAGAAGGTTCGTGTCCTCTGTGCTATTAAAACTCCAAACCCACTCATATCGTCGGTATAAATTAATTAATTTAAAAAGATCAGTAACGCGACACTCGATTTTATCAATATATCTTATCAAAAGGCTTTTTTTGCACTAGAAGAGCCTATGATAAATGATGTTGCCACAATGAAAGATGCTACGAAATGCGAAAATGGCTGCCAAACTACAAAAATGACAGTTGAAAGCAAGCGAGCACTCGCTTACCGATCGGTTTGCGAGACAAAGCATACTTTATACAATTTGCGGTCTTCACTTGCGACATGTCGCTTGCTTCCAGAAGTAAACGAGAATTAAAAGAAGTGAAGACCGCAAGTGGGGTGTAATGGGGTGCCGTGGTGCTTCCGGGTATGCGGTTACAGTTGCACGGCTGTACTCAATCCCTACTCTAACGTCCACGTTCGTGCACCCTGGGCAACGTGAGCAACCCATGTGCGAGATACGGTAACCAACCCGTGTGGAGCCATGGGTCACGGCTAATAGAGAGGGAGCTTTAGTGGAGCCACTCCGACATATTCGGTTTAAGGGTCCACTAAAGTCCGCAGCGTCTGTCCACCAGGAGCTGCGGCTGCAAGCGGGCGTCTGTCTTGGAGCAAGCGGCTCGCTATATAAACGAACTTAAAATTTTCACCCCCAGCAATGGGTTGTGCGCAGGGCTTGGAACCCGCCACGTAAAAAACAACTTCCAATGAATAGAATAACAAAGCCTCGGATGAGACCCCGTTTAAACGTTTAAAGGACAATGATTTGAGGGCATGCACCTGGAATGTCCGAACCCTTAATTGGGAAGGTGCCTCTGCCCGGCTGGTTGATGTCCTCAGCAGAGCAAAGGCTGACGTCACCGCCATCCAAGAGATGCGATGGACGGGGCAAGGGAAACAAGTGATAGGCCCTTGCGACATCTACTACAGCTGCCATGTAAAGGAGCGCAAATTTGGTGTCGGATTTGTGGTGGGAGAGAGACTGCGCCGTAAAGTACTGTCGTTCACTCCTTTGGACGAGCGTCTCGCCACAATCCGCATCAAGGCGAGATTCTTCAACATCTCCCTAATTTGCGCCCACGCCCCGACGGAAGAGAAGGACGATGGGACTAAAGATCGCTTCTACGATCTCCTTGGCCGCACGTATGAGCGGTGCCCCCACCACGATATAAAAATCGTGCTTGGCGACTTCAATGCCAAGGTGGGCAAGGAGGGCATCTTTGGTTCCACAGTCGGAAAATTCAGTCTCCACGACGAAACGTCCGATAACGGATTGAGACTGATCGACTTCACCAGGGCCCGAAACATGGTAGTCTGTAGTACCAGGTTCCAGCATAAGAAGATTCACCAGGCTACGTGGCTGTCTCCAGATGGTAAGACACGAAACCAAATCGACCACGTTGCGATAGACGGAAGGCATGCTTCCAGTGTCCTAAATGTGCGCACGATCCGAGGAGCCAACATCGACTCGGATCATTTTCTTGTGGCAGCTAAGATCCGCACGCGCCTCTGTGCAGCAAAAAGCGCGCGCAAATGGACACAAGGAAAGCTTGACGTCGGAAAGCTGCAATCGCAACAGACAGCTACCCACTTCGCCACTCGACTTGCACTCCTGCTCTCTGACAGCAATAATCAACAGAACGATATTTCCGAGCAGTGGAACCATATTTCTCGCTGTCTACATACCGCCGCTGAAGAATCCATCGGATTTCAGCGAACCCGAAAGAATAACTGGTATGACGAGGAATGTCGCGCCGCTACGGAACGTAAAGACGCTGCCTACAGGGCCACACTGCGATCGGGCGCAACGCGAGCTGTGCGGGAGCGTTATCGTGAGCTGAAGAAGGAAGCAAGACGCATTTTTCGTGAGAAAAAGAGAGAGGCCGAAATGCGTGAGTGCGAAGAGCTTAAGATGCTGGCCGACAGGAAAAGCGCCCGAAAATTTTTTCAAAAAGTTCGACGGCTTACAGAAGGTTTTAAGACCGGGGCGAATTCCTGTAAGAATGAAAACGGCGACCTGGTGACTGATGTCCACAGCATACTTCAATTATGGAGGGAGCACTTCTCCACACTGCTTAATGGAAGCAATTGCAACCCTGGAGATGTTGAACCCGAATCCCCAATCAATGATGATGGACGCGATGTACCATCACCCGACTGTGACGAAATTCGGAAAGCGATAGCACGGCTGAAGAACAACAAAGCCCCCGGGGCCGATGGGTTACCAGCTGAGTTATTTAAGTACGGCTTTAGACCTGGTAAATCTACCACCGACCAGATATTCACAATACGCCAGATCTTGGAAAAGACCCGAGAAAGAAGAATCGACAGCACGACAAGAAATTTCTTATATGCCGCAATGTCTGAATTTGGTATCCCGGCAAAACTTATACGGCTATGTAAAATGACGTTGAGCAACACCACCAGCTCCGTCAGAATCGGGAAGGACCTCTCCGAGCCATTTGATACCAAACGAGGTTTCAGACAGGGTGACTCTTTGTCGTGCGATTTCTTTAACCTGATGCTGGAGAAGATAATTCGAGCCGCAGAACTTAATCGGTCAGGCACCATCTTTTATAAGAGTGTGCAATTGCTGGCGTACGCCGATGACATTGGCATCATCGGTCTTAACAACCGCGCAGTTAGTTCTGCCTTCTCCAAACTGGATAGACAAGCGAAGCGAATGGGTCTGGAGGTGAACGAGGGCAACACGAAGTATCTCCTGTCATCAAATAGACAGTCGGCACATTCACGACTGGGATCAAACATCACTGTTGACAGTTCTAACTTCGAAAAAGTAGAGGACTTCGTTTACTTAGGAACCAGCATTAACACCAATAACAGCTTCAGCCTTGAAATCCAACGCAGAATCTCTCTTGCCAACAAGTGCTACTTGAGATTGAGTAGGTAATTGCACAGTAAACTCCTCTCTCGACGGACAAAAACCATACTCTATAAGTCTCTCATCATGCCCGTCCTATTGTATGGCGCAGAAGCATGGACGATGACAACATCAGATGAGAGAGCTCTTGGAGTGTTCGAGAGAAAGATTCTTCGAAAGATTTATGGACCTTTGCGACTTTGCGACGGCGAATACCGTGTACGATGGAACGATGAGCTGTACGAGCTGTACATTGACAAAGATATAGTGCAGCGGATTAAGAACCAGCGGCACCGCTGGCTAGGCCACGTCGTACGAATGGATGAAATAGCTCCAGCCCTGAAGGTTTTTGACGCGGTGGGTGGTAGCAGAGGAAAAGGAAGACCTCCTCTGCGTTGGAAAGATCAAGTGGAAAAAGACTTGGCTATACTTGGGATTTCCAATTGGCGCCAGTTAGCAAAAGATAGGGACAGCTGGCGTGCTTTGTTGACCTCGGCCAAAATCGCTTAGGCGGTTGTTGCGCCAATTAAGTAAGTAAGTAAGAAGACCGCAAGTAAAAGGGCTGACAGACGGCGGCACTTATGCAAATACACGAGCTCATTTAACTGCATAATATTTTAGGCTTGACAAACGAGACTTATCTGCATTTCGACATCAGCTGATTTGACAAATGAAATTGAGCTGAAAATGGAAAGTAAGAAATATAAGATTGGCAGCTAATTAAACGGCAAAAATTCATTATGAACTGAAAAGGTGAACAGCAATATGAGGCTATGTATTCCACTTCATAAAATAGTGGCTATCTCATGGTTCGCTTTGGAATATATAACTTTTGCAAGTCTATAGGATACAGTACTGTTGGTGAAATAGTAGTTTGCGAAAATCTTACGGATTGCAGAAATTGCTATCCTCCAAACCACAAGAAATCGCATTTTAATTTATAATTTGGTTTAATTTGCTAACATTTGCAGCTATTTTTTAATTATAAACACTTTTGACAGCAGCTGTAGAAATTTTGCTAGTTCACAATAGTATTTTTCTGTCAAAAGTGGCCGCATTACCATATTGAAATCACAATATTCAGTACTTATGCACATAATTTTCGAGCATTTATACGAGTGCTTATGCACATTTGGAAGAGGATTAAGCATGAGTTAATTCAAATCAAGGCTACTTATCTAGATAACATTGCCCGTCTGTCAGCTCTTTTATACTCAGCGAAAAGATTAGCTGCTTCAACAGGGGAAGTAATTTTGTTATAAAGCATCACAGAAGTAGGAATATTTGAACATGACTTTTTTGACTGCACATAGTTCCAAAAACGTTTTGGATTAGTTCCCGCTCTTTATTAAAAATATAATTCTTGTACAAAACTTATATAATGATTTAAACTCCTTATGGTACTGCTGATATTTAACAAACAATAATTAGTTTTTGTATTCATATAACTTGCTTTAGATCAGTGGTCAGCAGGCCATGGCTCACTGAGCGCTGTCTGAGTACGTATGTATGTGTCTAACATGTGCATTCAACGGAGCGTAAGATAAAGGGAAACACACACACACTCGTACAAAACGAATTGTTCCAATGTATGAGAATGCCATTCACTACTTTAGACTAACCCCCGAATTCAGTAAGCAGTCTCAGTCTCTAATAGAGACAAAAGTCACAATTTTAGACCAGTTGGCATCCATTAGACTCAAAATAGAGCCTCTAGTCTCAAAATAAAGTCTCTAGATAGTGATCTGGCGTAGAGCATGTCTCAAAAAATTAAAATAGAAGCAAAATAAAAAAACGTGAAAGCGAGGAAAAGCAATAATCTCTAGCTCATTTTGAGACTTGAGATGATACGAAGTTACTGAATTCCGGCATAAATCACCGTTTTGAGGACATTCACGAATGTAATATTGTAGCCTTGATTGTCTAGCAACGAGCCGCAAGTAGACTTCTTTTCTCGATGCATATATGAAATGGATGAGTTGTTGGTTCGATTCCCAGCCGGGACCATTATTTTATATTTTTTGTTTGTTTTTAAAGCATTCTTTTATTCTACTAAATCTATCCTATCCCATATTTTTAAATCATGTAGATAAAATAAATATTAAATTAAGTTAAATACAGATAATAACATTTTGTAGTTAAAAAAATTAGACAGGAAAATATTTATTAAAAAATGTTAGTTTTTTATTTTATTTTATTGTACACATTTTATAATTTTATTGAGCTCAAGGCCAGTTTATGTACTTTTTTTTAAAAGTTATTTCAAAAACTTTTTCGATATGTTCCTACTCATCTTTACATGCACAGATATCGAATAGCGACCACTGGGCGGTACTAGTAAATCTTATACTATCAGCCTGATTATCTAACACGAACGAAAGGCCAGACGAACGATTCGTGTCAGATAGTTTTAGTGTTATGTTTTCATTTTGTTTAAGGGTTCTTAAAAACTTTCGAGTCAACAAAGAAGTATTCGGACAAATTTTTAACGTTTTACGTTTTTTTGCGACTGGAAGCTAGCAAAAGTCGGCGGGTTACAAAAGTGTCTCAACAGTGGGTCAGTCGACGGTTGGAAAAGTTATAGCGGAATAATTAAACATTTTTGTGAAGCATTACACAAAGCAAATGCAGGACCGAGGAAAAATAAAACGAAGTGACGGAGCAAGTATTCAACAAATCATCACTGTAAAATAAATTAAACAATTAAATATAATATAATTCATGTTTTTTCCATTATTTGTTGCCTTTTTTGTTTGAAATATCCATTTTAGCGGCTTAAACGATAAAAACCGATTTTTCGTTTGATTTTGACAGTTGTTTTCTTTATATTCAGTCGTGTTCGTAATAGAGCATTCACATTTGTTACGTTTTCGTTTGCAACAATCAGCTGTTATCGTCTAGTTGTCGATAGGGAGCCGAATCCGCACTAGATAATACAAATACACGAACAAACGCTATATGTTTCCACATCACATGATTCGTTCTTCCATTCGTAATTCGCTCTCTCATTCGTAATTGGCAGCCCAATCACAAACCGTATCCACTCCATTCGGCATACAAGTTTTTGTGAGCGAATCATGTCATTTGTAGTTGATTCAATCTGAATCGACATGCGAATCAAGTAAAAATCGATGCCGTCTCTAATTTTAATCGGAAATTTATCGAAAATAGCGGTCAAAGTACATAAAAATATCGAAACAACACAATAATTAAACAAACAAGAAAAATTAAATGCTTAAATAGTTGCAAACGTTGAATTTGTGAAGAAAATAAACATGTAAAAGAGGTTGTGGAACCAACCTAGAGCAAATGAAGACGCAAAAGTATGTACGTAAGTATTACAACAGCAACAGATATGCCAAACGAATGACGAATGTGTCATGTAGACGGGTTGATTGGTCAATCGTAATTCAAACATGATTCACTTGACATGGAATCACCATTTTATTCTTTTAAATTTCAAACATTGGTAAGCATCGATATCGGCCTTAAGTTGCGCACATCGCTTTTGTTACCGCTTTTGAAGAAAGGTGAAATTTTCGTTAACTTCCATTCAGCTTTGAAGATTCCAAAAACATGAGATTTATTAAAGATCTTTTTAAGAAGAATTGCCAATGACGGAAAACTTTTAACAAAAAAGCAGAGACCCCATCATCGTCGGTTTGTGAAGAAGGTTTGAGATATAGCAATTATATCTTCAGACGACTTCCGAAGATGACTTAAATTAAGAGCCGAGGAGTTATCAACAGATTATGAACAGAAAAATCAGTGGAATCCAGCTCATCACTAACAAAGTTTGATTTATAACGGGCGCTCTTCACCTGCTTTCAATTGTCGACTGCTTTCACCTTCTTGTCGTCGCAAGCGAGAGGGAGATTTGTTCACTGGGCATTGTGAAAGCATACATTTTCATTTGCAACATGTCGTAGAGCAAGAAGGTTCGTGTCCTGCGTGCTATTCAAACTCCAAATCTACTCACATTTTTATCAATATATCTTATCAAAATCCTTTTTTTGTACTAGAAGAGCCTATGATAAATGATGTTGCCAAAATGAAAGATGCTACGAAATCCGAAAATGGCTGCCAAACTATAAAAATGATAGTTGAAAGCAAGCGAGCGCTCGCTTACCGATCGGTTTGCGAGACAAAGCATGTCGCTTGCTTCCAGAAGTAAACGAGAATTAAAAGCAGGTGAAGACTGCAAGTAAAAGGGCTGACAGACGGGGGCACTTATGCAAATAAACGAGCTCATATAAGAAACATAAGATTGGCAGCTAATTAAATGGCAAAAATTCATTATGAACTGAAAATGTGAACAGCAATATGAGTCAATGTATTCCACTTCATAAAATAGTGGCTATCTCATTGTTCACTTTGGAATATAGAACTTTTGCAAGTCTATAGGATGCAGTACTGTTGGTGAAATAGTAGTGGATTTTTGCTAAGCAGTTTGCGAAAATCTTTCGGATTGCATAAATTGCTATCCTCCAAACCACAAGAAATCGCATTTTCATATATAATTTGGTTTAATTTGCTAATATTTGCAGCTATTTTTTAATTATAAACACTTTTGACAGCAGCTGTAGACATTTTGCTAGTTAACAATAGTATTTTTCTGTCAAAAGTGGCAGCATTGCCATATTGAAATCACAATATTCAGTATGTTACGAAAGATACGTAAGCACCTGACTACGACACGCCACCCAGTGTACGCAACTGACAACAAATTGCTGACGTTTTGCAAAATGGCCTCTTTTTTGTTGTCTTTATTTATCTTTGACGGACAGACAAAGAACGTGCAAATCAAAATTTATATTAAATATCGAGAACCACCCCTTAAAATACTAAAGTAAGAACCATTGTTTTTGTAATTAATTGTATATATATAACCAACAGATATTTCAAACATTTCACCATAAGTAAGTGTTCTGCGATTTTGGGCGTGGGATCATATGCTCCGATAACAACTTTGAAATATTTCAGTTGTGATTTGCTCAACTTGCGAAATGCTGAACGCCGATATACCAGAAGGTCACAGCTGTAAAATTTGCTTAAAGGCAGACGATTCACAAATTGTTTCCTGTGACCACTGTGATCGATGGTACCATTTTGGCTGTGTTGGAGTTACAGCCTCCATCGAAAACGTGGACTGGCGCTGTTCGGACTGCTCGACATCTTCACGCAGTACCATGAAAGTAGCGGAACACCCAAGTGTTAACACTGGTGCTGGTCCCTCTGCCAGGGCGACGGTACGCAAGCCAAATATTCCCAACCATAAGGAAGGTGCTATTCGCGTACACTCACCACAGGAGGCGGTACTTTTATTGCCTACAGCCGCTGCCCAGCAGGGTGGTACCTCTATACGCAGTAGTATTGGTAGTAAATCAGCAAGAGCCCGACGACGTTATGGATTAGTTATAATGTTCCGCTCTTTATTAAAAATATAATTCTTATGAAACTTTGAGTTTATTTGACATTTGTTTATTTACTTCTGAATAAAAATATTGCTTTGCGTATATTCCAAAATGTTTGTGAAACTACATTTGTACTTACATATGTATATTTACAAATGTTGAAAAAATATGTGCATAAAATTTAATAATGCTGCATCGCAATTAATAGTGCAATAAGTGATTTGTATCGGAGATGCAAGCAACAAGCATATTCAACGGAAACCCACTTTCCCGCCCAACCGGCACGAGGGGCTCAATCCGCATAACGTACGGATGTTTTTTAAATATACAAATCTTAGGTGCCGAGTCGTGACAGAAGAAAGTTTGTTAAGCGTCGAGATCCCAAGCTGCTCAGCTACAGAATAAGAATTCATCAGCCGAATACAAAGTTAGAGAAATGCAAAGTAAGAAAATTGGATCGTTAGCTGTTATTAAGAGAGGATAGAATAGTTCTTTTAATTATAAAAAGTGAGTCCGATACATCAAAGGTGCTGGAATGATTGTTAAAGTCTTGGCATAAACCCCGAAACGGTTCATTCAACTCAAAGTTAGTTCTGCATAGTTTCAAGAAAAGTGGTTTAAAGTTTCTCGTTGCACGGGAGGGTACATTAAAATTAATTTGCTCTAGAAGAAATGGACTTGAGATCCATCCATTGACTAATTTTACCAGAAATATTATACCTAACATTTCTCTGCGACTCGAAAGAGTAGGAAGATTAATAAGTTTTAAACGACTAGTGTAAGGGGGAAGATTGTATGGCGAATCCCATCGAAAATTTCTCAAAGCAAAAAGTAAGAATTGTTTTTGTATTGACTCTAGTTGGTCTGAGTGGACCTGATAACGAGGATTCCAAACTATGGAACCATACTCCAGTATTGGTCTTACTAATGAAGTAAAAAGTGTTTTAGTTATATACGGGTCGCGGAATTCCTTTGACCAACGCTTTACAAAAGCCAGTACACCCCTTGCTTTATTCACTGTGGAACTAATATAAAATTAAAATTGAGTTTACAATCCATACCAACACCCAGGTCAACAAAACTGTTTACATGTTCTAGGACGTAGTTATTTATTTTGTAGGAGGCCGGCTGAATGGTTCGTCGAGAAAAGCACATGAATTTACATTTGTTAAGGTTAAGCGGCATATAATTAATGCTGCACCAATTGACTATGCTGTCCAAATCTTGCTGTAGCAAGGATCTTTCTTCAGCCGAGGCATAAGTCTTAAAAAGTTTAACATCATCCGCGTACATCAATATTTTAGAATACTTTACTACTGTAGAAATGTCGTTTATGAATAGCAGGAACAGAATCGGTCCGAGGTGGCTGCCCTGAGGAACTCCCGAGGAAACATCGATGATCCCAGAATGAAAATTTTTAAAAACTACCTTTTGCGTCCTACCGGAGAGATAAGAAGACATCCAACAGAGGATACCAGGTTGAAAACCAAGCAGATCTAGTTTACGGATGAGTAAAGAGTGACATACTTTGTCAAATGCTTTACTAAAATCGGGTTTGTGTGGCAGCCCAAGCATTGGAACACGGCGGAAATTCTGATGATAACAGCGATGGTAGGGAAGGCTCAGTCAATGGTGGAGTTGAAGGCAACAGCACGGTCGAAGGCGATAGTTGTGTTGCAACATTACACGAAGATTTCATTTCTTTACTTTGATTCCATTTGTTTACAAATATTGTACGAGCGCGCTTTCATAAAACAGTGACTTTTTGAATAGATTATATTTTTTTCGGCAAAAAATCATTATTTTGTTTTCTCAATATAATATCTTTTTAAGTCTCTACACTTAGTCCAGCGTTTTCCAATAATTTTATTCTTTCTCAAAACTGGCGTTTGCTTCTAAGACGAAAAAATATCTTACCACAGAGCCATTTCTTCAGATTTGAGAATAGGAAATAGTCGTAAGGGGCTAAATCTGAAGAATATGCTAGATGGCGAGCAGTTTGTAGTCCGATTCATAGAATTTTGACAATCCTTTGAAGGGGTCACTTGTTTACGCTTATGGTCGAGTGTGAGCAATCGCGGCCCGCATCATGTGGATATATTCGTGTAAAATGTCATGTATCCACTCAGATGAGATTCCTGCGTTCTGCGGTCATCCAACATCCTTCCATTGAATTTAGCGACAATTATGTGTAAGGACTTCTTATGGGCGACCTGAACCCACTCTTAACCATTGAAATTGATAGCTATAGCATTTCGAAGCCTTTCCTTGGTTTCGGTGATGGTTGTTAACGCAAAAAATAATGATTAATCAGCACACGAAATTCACTATTTTAAATTTTTGTAACAAGTCAAGAAAAAAATCAAAACGTCACTTAGGACTTATCAAACAGTCCTCGTATTTTAAATTATGAGCTGTCGAACCAGTAAACAGTGCAGCAAAACTTTTGAACGCTGATGCCAAAATTTGTCAACAGTGTGGCCTAAAGAGAAAAATTATACAAAATGTCTAAATAATCGATAATACATATTATAAGTTCCATATGAAAAACTTAATTTTCTGCTACAATTTAACATTTTTTTGTACAAAACTGCAGAGGAACAACACAGTTTCTAAGGGCGTTCAAGATGGCTGATTTAGAGCGAGAAGTTGCCAACGTACAACACCTTTCATTATTGCATCATGGGTCTTTACCTGCTTTCAATTGTCGCTTGCTTTCACCTTCTTGTCGTCGCAAGCGAGAGAGAGATTTGTTCACTGGGCATTGTGAAAGCATACCTTTTCATTTGCAAAGTGTCGTAGAGCAAGAAGGTTCGTGTCCTGCGTGCTATTCAAACTCCAAACCCACTCAAAAGGCTTTGTTTTGTGCGAGAAGAGCCTATGATAAATACTGTTGCCCAAATGAAAGATGCTACGAAATGCGAAAATGCGAAAATGGTTGCCAAACTACAAAAATGATAGTTGAAAGCAAGCGAGCGCTCGCTTACCGATCGGTTTGCGAGACAAAGGATGTCGCTTGCTTCCAGAAGTAAACGAGAATAGGAAGCAGGTGAAGACCGCAAGTAAAAGGGCTGACAGACGGGGGCACTTATGCAAATAAAAGAGCTCATATAACTGCATAATATTTTAGGCCTGACAAATTACACTTATCTGCATTTCGACATCAGCTGATTTGACAAATGAAATTGAGCTGAAAATGGAAAGTAAAAAAAATTGGCAGCTAATTAAATGGCTAAAATTCATTACGAATTGAAAAGGTGAATAGCAATATGAGGCGATGAATTCCACTTCATAAAATAGTGGCTATCTCATTGTTCGCTTTAGAATATAGAACTTTTGCAAGTCTATAGGATGCAGTACTGTTGGTGAAATTGTAGTGGATTTTTGCCAAACAGTTTGCGAAATTCTTTCGGATTGCATGAATTGCTATCCTCCAAACCACAAGAAATCGCATTTTAATTTATAATTTGGTTTATAATTATAAACACTTTTGACAGCAGCTGTAGAAATTTTGCTAGTTCACAATAGTATTTTTCTGTCAAAAGTGGCAGCATTGCCATATTGAAATCACAATATTCAGTTCTTATGCACATAATTTTCGTGCATTTGTACGAGTGCTTATGAATATTTGGAAGAGGATTATGCATGAGTTAATTCAAATCAAGGTACTTATCTAGATAACATTGCCCGTCTGTCAGCCCTTTTATACTCAGCGAAAAGATTAGCTGCTTCAACAGGGGTAGTAATTTTGTTATAAAGCATCACAGAAGTAGGAATATTTGAACATGACTTTTTTGACTTCACATAGTTCCAAAAACGTTATGGATTAGTTATAATGTTCCGCTCTTTATTAAAAATATAATTCTTGTACAAAACTTATATAATGATTTAAACTCCTTATGGTACTGCTGATATTTTAAAAACAATAATTAATTTTTGTATATATATAGCTTGCTTTAGATCAGTGGTCAGCAGGCCATGGCTCACTGGGCGCTGTCTGAGTACGTATGTGTCTAACATGTGAATTCAAGGGAACGTAAGATAAAGGGGAAAACACACACACTCTAACAAAACGAATTGTTCCAATGTATGAGAATGCCGATCACTGCTTTAGACTAACACCCGAATTCAGTAAGCAGTCTCAGTCTCTAATAGAGACAAAAGTCACAATTTTCGACCAGTTGGCATCCATTAGACTCAAGCCTCTAGTCTCAAAATAAAGTCTCTAAATGGTGACCTGGCGATGAGCATGTCACAAAAAATTTAAATAAAAGCAAAATAAAAAAACGTGAAAGCGAGGAAAAGCAATAGTCTCATTTTGACTCAGACTTGAGATGATACGAAGTTACTGAATTCGGGCATAAATCACCGTTTTAAGGACATTCACGAATGTAATGTTGTAGCCTCGATTCCCAGCCGGGACCATTTATATTTTTTGTTTGTTTTTTAAGCATTCTTTTATTCTACTAAATCTATCCTATCCTATATTTCTAAATCATGAAGATAAAATAAATATTAAATTAAGTAAAATACAAATAATATTTTGTAGTTAAAAAAATTACACAGGAAAATATTTATTAAAAAATGTTAGTTATTTTATTTGTTTTTATTGTACATTATTTTAAAAAATATTTCAGAAACTTGGTCGATATGTTCCTACTCATCTTTCATGCACAGATATCGAATATCGACAACTGGGCGATACTAGTAAATCTTATACTATCAGCCTGATTATCTAACTCGAACGAAAGGCCAGACGAACGATTCGTGTCAGATAGTTTTAGTGTTATGTTTTCATTTTGTTTAAGGTTTCTTAAAAACTTTCGGGTCAACAAAAAATTATTCGGGAAAATTTTTAACGTTTTACGTTTTTTTGCGACTGGAAGCTACCAAAAGTCAGCGGCTAACAAAAGTGTCTCAACAGTGGGTCAGTCGACGGTTGGAAACGTTATAGCGGAATACTTAAACATTTTTGTGGAGCATTTTTGTGTAAGCAAATGCAGGACCGAGGAAAAATAAAACGAAGTGAAGGAGCAATTATTCAACAAATCATCACTGTAAAATAAATTAAACAATTAAATATAATATAATTCATGTTTTTTCCATTATTTGTTGCCTTTTTTGTTTGAAATATCCATTTTAGCGGCTTAAACGATAAAAACCGATTTTTCGTTTGATTTTGACAGTTATTTTCTTTATATTCAGTCGTGTTCGTGATAGAGCATTCACATTTGTTACGTTTTCGTTTGCAACAATCAGCTGTTATCGTCTAGTTGTCGATAGGGAACCGAATTCGTATTAGCGAATACAAATACACGAACAAACGACATTTCGGTCGAGACGAACCCAATCACAAACCGTATCCACTCGATTCGCCATACAAATTTTTGTGAGCGAATCATGTCATTTGTAGTTGATTCAATCTGAAAGGCTTTGTTTTGTGCGAGAAGAGCCTATGATAAATGATGTTGCCAAAACGAAAGATGCCACGAAATGCGAAAATGGTTGCCAAACTACAAAAATGATAGTTGAAAGCAAGCGAGCGCTCGCTTACCGATCGGTTTGCGAGACAAAGCAAGTCGCTTGCTTCCAGAAGTAAACGAGAATTAAAAGCAGGTGAAGACCGCAAGTAAAAGGGCTGACAGACGGGGGCACTTATGCAAATAAACGAGCTCATATAACTGCATAATATTTTAGGCCTGACAAATTACACTTATCTGCATTTCGACATCAGCTGATTTGACAAATGAAATTGAGCTGAAAATGGAAAGTAAGAAAAATTGGCAGCTAATTAAATGGCAAAAATTCATTACGAATTGAAAAGGTGAATAGCAATATGAGGCGATGTATTCCACTTCATAAAATAGTGGCTATCTCATTGTTCGCTTTAGAATATAGAACTTTTGCAAGTCTATAGGATGCAGTACTGTTGGTGAAATTGTAGTGGATTTTTGCCAAACAGTTTGCGAAATTCTTTGGGATTGCATGAATTTTTATGCTCCAAACCACAAGAAATCGCATTTTAATTTATAATTTGGTTTATAATTATAAACACTTTTGACAGCAGCTGTAGAAATTTTGCTAGTTCACAATAGTATTTTTCTGTCAAAAGTGGCAACATTGCCATATTGAATCACAATATTCAGTTCTTATGCACATAATTTTCGTGCATTTGTACGAGTGCTTATGAATATTTGGAAGAGGATTATGCATGAGTTAATTCAAATCAAGGTACTTATCTAGATAACATTGCCCGTCTGTCAGCCCTTTTATACTCAGCGAAAAGATACGCTGCTTCAACAGGGGTAGTAATTTTGTTATAAAGCATCACAGAAGTAGGAATATTTGAACATGACTTTTTTGACTTCACATAGTTCCAAAAACGTTATGGATTAGTTATAATGTTCCGCTCTTTATTAAAAATATAATTCTTGTACAAAACTTATATAATGATTTAAACTCCTTATGGTACTACTGATATTTAAAAAACAATAATTAGTTTTTGTATTTATATAGCTTGCTTTAGATCAGTGGTCAGCAGGTCATGGCTCACTGGGCGCTGTCTGAGTACGTATGTGTCTAACATGTGAATTCAAGGGAACGTAAGATAAAGGGAAAAACACACACACTCTAACAAAACGAATTGTTCCAATGTATGAGAATGCCAATCACTGCTTTAGACTAACGCCCGAATTCAGTAAGCAGTCTCAGTCTCTAATAGAGACAAAAGTCGCAATTTTCGACCAGTTGGCATCCATTAGACTCAAGCCTCTAGTCTCAAAATAAAGTCTCTAAATGGTGACCTGGCGATGAGCATGTCACAAAAAATTAAAATAAAAGCAAAATAAAAAAACGTGAAAGCGAGGAAAAGCAATAGTCTCATTTTGACTCAGACTTGAGATGATACGAAGTTACTGAATTCGGGCATAAATCACCGTTTTATGGACATTCACGAATGTAATGTTGTAGCCTTGATTGTCTAGCAACAAGCCAAAAGAAGACTTTTTCACTCGATGCATATATGAAGTTGAGTTCGATTCCCAGCCGGGACCATTTATATTTTTTGTTTGTTTTTAAAGCATTCTTTTATTCTACTAAATCTATCCTATGCTATATTTCTAGATCATGAAGATAAAATAAATATTAAATTAAGTTAAATATAAATAATAACATTTTGTAGTTAAAAAAATTAGACAGGAAAATATTTATTAAAAAATGTTAATTTTTTTTTTTTTTTATTGTACATTATTTTAAAAAATATTTCAGAAACTTGGTCGATATGTTCCTACTCATCTTTTATGCACAGATATCGAATATCGACAACTGGGCGATACTAGTAAATCTTATACTATCAGCCTGATTATCTAACTCGAACGAAAGGCCAGACGAACGATTCGTGTCAGATAGTTTTAGTGTTATGTTTTCATTTTGTTTAAGGTTTCTTAAAAACTTTCGGGTCAACAAAAAATTATTCGGGAAAATTTTTAACGTTTTACGTTTTTTTGCGACTGGAAGCTACCAAATGTCAGCGGCTAACAAAAGTGTCTCAACAGTGGGTCAGTCGACGGTTGGTAAAGTTAAAGCGGAATACTTAAACATTTTTGTGGAGCATTTTTGTGTAAGCAAATGCAGGACCGAGGAAAAATAAAACGAAGTGAAGGAGCAATTATTCAACAAATCATCACTGTAAAATAAATTAAACAATTAAATATAATATAATTCATGTTTTTTCCATTATTTGTTGCCTTTTTTGTTTGAAATATCCATTTTAGCGGCTTAAACGATAAAAAGCGATTTTTCGTTTGATTTTGACAGTTATTTTCTTTATATTCAGTCGTGTTCGTGATAGAGCATTCACATTTGTTACGTTTTCGTTTGCAACAATCAGCTGTTATCGTCTAGTTGTCGATAGGGAACCGAATTCGTATTAGCGAATACAAATACACGAACAAACGACATT
The DNA here is from genome assembly GCA_963971545.1 of Philophylla caesio. Taxonomy (NCBI): domain Eukaryota; kingdom Metazoa; phylum Arthropoda; class Insecta; order Diptera; family Tephritidae; genus Philophylla; species Philophylla caesio. The sequence continues at coordinate 135,745,170 of OZ020604.1, forward strand.
TCGGTCGAGACGAACCCAATCACAAACCGTATCCACTCGATTCGCCATACAAATTTTTGTGAGCGAATCATGTCATTTGTAGTTGATTCAATCTGAATCAACATGCGAATGAAGTAAAAATCGATGTCGTCTCTAATTTTAATCGGAAATTATTACGCTTTTCCCGCTCCTACTTGAGCTCCTTGATCTTAAGATCCTGAAACTATGTCATTTTCTCTTTTTATCCTTTGGGATTTATTTAACAATCCCATTTCTCCAAAATGTTAAAATAATCGATAATACATATTATAAGTTCCATATGAAAAACTAAATTTTCTGCCACAATTTAACATTTTTTTGTACAAAACTGCAGAGGAACAACACAGTTTCTAAGGGCGTTCAAGATGGCTGATTTAGAGCGAGAAGTTGCCAACGTACAACACCTTTCATTATTGCATCATGGGTCTTTACCTGCTTTCAATTGTCGCTTGCTTTCACCTTCTTGTCGTCGCAAGCGAGAGAGAGATTTGTTCACTGGGCATTGTGAAAGCATACCTTTTCATTTGCAAAGTGTCGTAGAGCAAGAAGGTTCGTGTCCTGCGTGCTATTGAAACTCCAAACCCACTCAAAAGGCTTTGTTTTGTGCGAGAAGAGCCTATGATAAATGATGTTGCCAAAACGAAAGATGCCACGAAATGCGAAAATGGTTGCCAAACTACAAAAATGATAGTTGAAAGCAAGCGAGCGCTCGCTTACCGATCGGTTTGCGAGACAAAGGATGTCGCTTGCTTCCAGAAGTAAGCGAGATTTAAAAGCAGGTGAACACCGCAAGTTAAAGGGCTGACAGACGGGGCACTTATGCAAATAAACGAGCTCATATAACTGCATAATATTTTAGGCCTGACAAACGACACTTATCTGCATATCGACATCAGCTGATTTGACAAATGAAATTGAGCTGAAAATTGAAAGTAAGAAAAATAAGATTGGCAGCTAACTAAATGGCAAAAATTCATTACGAATTGAAAAGGTGAAAAGCAATATGAGGCGATGTATTCCACTTCATAAAATAGTGGCTATCTTATTGTTCGCTTTAGAATATAGAACTTTTGCATGAATTGCTATCCTCCAAACCACAAAAAATCGCATTTTAATGTATAATTTGGTTTATAATTATAAACACTTTTGACAGCAGCTGTAGAAATTTTGCTAGTTCACAATAGTATTTTTCTGTCAAAAGTGGCAGCATTGCCATATTGAAATCACAATATTCAGTTCTTATGCACATAATTTTCGTGCATTTGTACGAGTGCTTATGAATATTTGGAAGAGGATTATGCGTGAGTTAATTCAAATCAAGGTACTTATCTAGAAAACATTGCCCGTCTGTCAGCCCTTTTATACTCAGCGAAAAGATACGCTGCTTCAACAGGGGTAGTAATTTTGTTATAAAGCATCACAGAAGTAGGAATATTTGAACATGACTTTTTTGACTTCACATAGTTCCAAAAACGTTATGGATTAGTTATAATGTTCCGCTCTTTATTAAAAATATAATTCTTGTACAAAACTTATATAATGATTTAAACTCCTTATGGTACTGCTGATATTTAAAAAACAATAATTAGTTTTTGTATATATATAGCTTGCTTTAAATCAGTGGTCAGCAGGCCATGGCTCACTGGGCGCTGTCTGAGTACGTATGTGTCTAACATGTGTATTCAAGGGAACGTAAGATAAAGGGAAAAACACACACACTCTAACAAAACGAATTGTTCCAATGTATGAGAATGCCAATCACTGCTTTAGACTAACGCCCGAATTCAGTAAGCAGTCTCAGTCTCTAATAGAGACAAAAGTCGCAATTTTCGACCAGTTGGCATCCATTAGACTCAAGCCTCTAGTCTCAAAATAAAGTCTCTAAATGGTGACCTGGCGATGAGCATGTCACAAAAATTTAAAATAAAAGCAAAATAAAAAAACGTGAAAGCGAGGAAAAGCAATAGTCTCATTTTGACTCAGACTTGAGATGATACGAAGTTACTGAATTCGGGCATAAATCACCGTTTTATGGACATTCACGAATGTAATGTTGTAGCCTTGATTGTCTAGCAACAAGCCACAAGTAAATTTTATTACTCGATGCATATATGAAGTTGAGTTCGATTCCCAGCCGGGACCATTTATATTTTTTGTTTGTTTTTAAAGCATTCTTTTATTCTACTAAATCTATCCTATCCTATATTTCTAAATCATGAAGATAAAATAAATATTAAATTAAGTAAAATACAAGTAATAACTTTTTGTAGTTAAAAAAATTAGACAGGAAAATATTTATTAAAAAATGTTAGTTATTTTATTTGTTTTTATTGTACATTATTTTAAAAAATATTTCAGAAACTTGGTCGATATGTTCCTACTCATCTTTCATGCACAGATATCGAATATCGACAACTGGGCGATACTAGTAAATCTTATACTATCAGCCTGATTATCTAACTCGAACGAAAGGCCAGACGAACGATTCGTGTCAGATAGTTTTAGTGTTATGTTTTCATTCTGTTTAAGGTTTCTTAAAAACTTTCGGGTCAACAACGAATTATTCGGACAAATTTTTAACGTTTTACGTTTTTTTGCGACTGGAAGCTACCAAAAGTCAGCGGGTAACAAAAGTGTCTCAACAGTGGGTCAGTCGACGGTTGGAAACGTTATAGCGGAATACTTAAACATTTTTGTGGAGCATTTTTGTGTAAGCAAATGCAGGACCGAGGAAAAATAAAACGAAGTGAAGGAGCAATTATTCAACAAATCATCACTGTAAAATAAATTAAACAATTAAATATAATATAATTCATGTTTTTTCATTATTTGTTGCCTTTTTTGTTTGAAATATCCATTTTAGCGGCTTAAACGATAAAAACCGATTTTTCGTTTGATTTTGACAGTTATTTTCTTTATATTCAGTCGTGTTCGTGATAGAGCATTCACATTTGTTACGTTTTCGTTTGCAACAATCAGCTGTTATTGTCTAGTTGTCGATAGGGAACCGAATTCGTATTAGCGAATACAAATACACAAACAAACGACATTTCGGACGAGACGAACCCTCGTTTTGAGTTAGAGAATCAGGCTATATGTTTCCACATCACATGATTCGTTCTCCCATTTGTAATTCGCTCTCTCATTCGTAATTGTCAGCCCAAACACAAACCGTATCCACTCGATTCGCCATACAAATATTTGTGAGCGAATCACGTCATTTTAGATGATTCAATCTGAATCAACATGCGAGTGAAGTAAAAATCGATGTCGTCTCTAATTTTAATCGGAATTTATTACGCTTTTCCTGCTCATACTTGAGCTGCTTGATCTTCAGATCCTGAAACTTTGTCATTTTCTCTTTTTATCCTTTGGGATTTATTTAACAATCCCACTTCTCCAAAATGTCAAAATAATCGATAATACATATTATAAGTTCCATATGAAAAACTTAATTTTCTGCTACAATTCAACATTTTTTTGTACAAAACTGCAAAGGAACAACACAGTTTCTAAGGGCGTTCAAGATGGCTGATTTAGAGCGAGAAGTTGCCAACGTACAACACCTTTCATTATTGCATCATGGGTCTTTACCTGCTTTCAATTGTCGCTTGCTTTCACCTTCTTGTCGTCGCAAGCGAGAGAGAGATTTGTTCACTGGGCATTGTGAAAGCATACCTTTTCATTTGCAAAGTGTCGTAGAGCAAGAAGGTTCGTGTCCTGCGTGCTATTGAAACTCCAAACCCACTCAAAAGGCTTTGTTTTGTGCGAGAAGAGCCTATGATAAATGATGTTGCCAAAACGAAAGATGCCACGAAATGCGAAAATGGTTGCCAAACTACAAAAATGATAGTTGAAAGCAAGCGAGCGCTCGCTTACCGATCGGTTTGCGAGACAAAGCATGTCGCTTGCTTCCAGAAGTAAACGAGAATAGGAAGCAGGTGAAGACCGCAAGTAAAAGGGCTGACAGACGGGAGCACTTATGCAAATAAACGAGCTCATATAACTGCATAATATTTTATTCATTGTTTTTCATTGTTCGCTTTAGAATATAGAACTTTTGCAAGTCTATAGGATGCAGTACTGTTGGTGAAATTGTAGTGGATTTTTGCCAAACAGTTTGCGAAATTCTTTCGGATTGCATGAATTGCTATCCTCCAAACCACAAGAAATCGCAATTTAATTTATAATTTGGTTTATAATTATAAACACTTTTGACAGCAGCTGTAGAAATTTTGCTAGTTCACAATAGTATTTTTCTGTCAAAAGTGGCAGCATTGCCATATTGAAATCACAATATTCAGTTCTTATGCACATAATTTTCATACATTTGTACGAGTGCTTATGAATATTTGGAAGAGGATTATGCATGAGTTAATTCAAATCAAGGTACTTATCTAGATAACATTGCCCGTCTGTCAGCCCTTTTATACTCAGCGAAAAGATTAGCTGCTTCAACAGGGGTAGTAATTTTGTTATAAAGCATCACAGAAGTAGGAATATTTGAACATGACTTTTTTGACTTCACATAGTTCCAAAAACGTTATGGATTAGTTATAATGTTCCGCTCTTTATTAAAAATATAATTCTTGTACAAAACTTATATAATGATTTAAACTCCTTATGGTACTGCTGATATTTAATAAACAATAATTATTTTTTGTATATATATAGCTTGCTTTAAATCAGTGGTCAGCAGGCCATGGCTCACTGGGCGCTGTCTGAGTACGTATGTGTCTAACATGTGTATTCAAGGGAACGTAAGATAAAGGGAAAAACACACACACTCTAACAAAACGAATTGTTCCAATATATGAGAATGCCAATCACTGCTTTAGACTAACGCCCGAATTCAGTAAGCAGTCTCAGTCTCTAATAGAGACAAAAGTCGCAATTTTAGACCAGTTGGCATCCATTAGACTCAAGCCTCTAGTCTCAAAATAAAGTCTCTAAATAGTGACCTGGCGTAGAGCATGTCACAAAAAATTAAAATAAAAGCAAAATAAAAAAACGTGAAAGCGAGGAAAAGCAATAGTCTCATTTTGACTCAGACTTGAGATGATACGAAGTTACTGAATTCGGGCATAAATCACCGTTTTAAGGACATTCACGAATGTAATGTTGTAGCCTTGATTGTCTAGCAACAAGCCACAAGTAGACTTTTTTACTCGATGCATATATGAAGTTGAGTTCGATTCCCAGCCGGGACCATTTATATATTTTGTTTGTTTTTAAAGCATTCTTTTATTCTACTAAATCTATCCTATCCTATATTTCTAAATCATGAAGATCAAATAAATATTAAATTAAGTAAAATACAAGTAATAACATTTTGTAGTTAAAAAAATTAGACAGGAAAATATTTATTAAAAAATGTTAGTTATTTTATTTTTTTTTATTGTACATTATTTTAAAAAATATTTCAGAAACTTGGTCGATATGTTCCTACTCATCTTTCATACACAGATATCGAATACCGACAACTGGGCGATACTAGTAAATCTTATACTATCAGCCTGATTATCTAACTCGAACGAAAGGCCAGACGAACGATTCGTGTCAGATAGTTTTAGTGTTATGTTTTCATTTTGTTTAAGGTTTCTTAAAAACTTTCGGGTCAACAACGAATTATTCGGACAAATTTTTAACGTTTTACGTTTTTTTGCGACTGGAAGCTACCAAAAGTCAGCGGGTAACAAAAGTGTCTCAACAGTGGGTCAGTCGACGGTTGGAAACGTTATAGCGGAATACTTAAACATTTTTGTGGAGCATTTTTGTGTAAGCAAATGCAGGACCGAGGAAAAATAAAACGAAGTGAAGGAGCAATTATTCAACAAATCATCACTGTAAAATAAATTAAACAATTAAATATAATATAATTCATGTTTTTCCATTATTTGTTGCCCTTTTGTTTGAAATATCCATTTTAGCGGCTTAAACGATAAAAACCGATTTTTCGTTTGATTTTGACAGTTATTTTCTTTATATTCAGTCGTGTTCGTGATAGAGCATTCACATTTGTTACATTTTCGTTTGCAACAATCAGCTGTTATTGTCTAGTTGTCGATAGGGAACCGAATTCGTATTAGCGAATACAAATACACAAACAAACGACATTTCGGACGAGACGAACCCTCGTTTTGAGTTAGAGAATCAGGCTATATGTTTCCACATCACATGATTCGTTCTCCCATTCGTAATTCGCTCTCTCATTCGTAATTGGCAGCCCAATCACAAACCGTATCCACTCGATTCGCCATACAAATTTTTGTGAGCGAATCATGCCATATGTAGTTGATTCAATCTGAATCCAAAATGTCAAAATAATCGATAATACGTATTATAAGTTCCATATGAAAAACTTAATTTTCTGCTACAATTCAACATTTTTTTGTACAAAACTGCAAAGGAACAACACAGTTTCTAAGGGCGTTCAAGATGGCTGATTTAGAGCGAGAAGTTGCCAACGTACAACACCTTTCATTATTGCATCATGGGTCTTTACCTGCTTTCAATTGTCGCTTGCTTTCACCTTCTTGTCGTCGCAAGCGAGAGAGAGATTTGTTCACTGGGCATTGTGAAAGCATACCTTTTCATTTGCAAAGTGTCGTAGAGCAAGAAGGTTCGTGTCCTGCGTGCTATTGAAACTCCAAACCCACTCAAAAGGCTTTGTTTTGTGCGAGAAGAGCCTATGATAAATGATGTTGCCAAAACGAAAGATGCCACGAAATGCGAAAATGGTTGCCAAACTACAAAAATGATAGTTGAAAGCAAGCGAGCGCTCGCTTACCGATCGGTTTGCGAGACAAAGCATGTCGCTTGCTTCCAGAAGTAAACGAGAATAGGAAGCAGGTGAAGACCGCAAGTAAAAGGGCTGACAGACGGGAGCACTTATGCAAATAAACGAGCTCATATAACTGCATAATATTTTATTCATTGTTTTTCATTGTTCGCTTTAGAATATAGAACTTTTGCAAGTCTATAGGATGCAGTACTGTTGGTGAAATTGTAGTGGATTTTTGCCAAACAGTTTGCGAAATTCTTTCGGATTGCATGAATTGCTATCCTCCAAACCACAAGAAATCGCAATTTAATTTATAATTTGGTTTATAATTATAAACACTTTTGACAGCAGCTGTAGAAATTTTGCTAGTTCACAATAGTATTTTTCTGTCAAAAGTGGCAGCATTGCCATATTGAAATCACAATATTCAGTTCTTATGCACATAATTTTCATACATTTGTACGAGTGCTTATGAATATTTGGAAGAGGATTATGCATGAGTTAATTCAAATCAAGGTACTTATCTAGATAACATTGCCCGTCTGTCAGCCCTTTTATACTCAGCGAAAAGATTAGCTGCTTCAACAGGGGTAGTAATTTTGTTATAAAGCATCACAGAAGTAGGAATATTTGAACATGACTTTTTTGACTTCACATAGTTCCAAAAACGTTATGGATTAGTTATAATGTTCCGCTCTTTATTAAAAATATAATTCTTGTACAAAACTTATATAATGATTTAAACTCCTTATGGTACTGCTGATATTTAATAAACAATAATTATTTTTTGTATATATATAGCTTGCTTTAAATCAGTGGTCAGCAGGCCATGGCTCACTGGGCGCTGTCTGAGTACGTATGTGTCTAACATGTGTATTCAAGGGAACGTAAGATAAAGGGAAAAACACACACACTCTAACAAAACGAATTGTTCCAATATATGAGAATGCCAATCACTGCTTTAGACTAACGCCCGAATTCAGTAAGCAGTCTCAGTCTCTAATAGAGACAAAAGTCGCAATTTTAGACCAGTTGGCATCCATTAGACTCAAGCCTCTAGTCTCAAAATAAAGTCTCTAAATAGTGACCTGGCGTAGAGCATGTCACAAAAAATTAAAATAAAAGCAAAATAAAAAAACGTGAAAGCGAGGAAAAGCAATAGTCTCATTTTGACTCAGACTTGAGATGATACGAAGTTACTGAATTCGGGCATAAATCACCGTTTTATGGACATTCACGAATGTAATGTTGTAGCCTTGATTGTCTAGCAACAAGCCACAAGTAAATTTTATTACTCGATGCATATATGAAGTTGAGTTCGATTCCCAGCCGGGACCATTTATATTTTTTGTTTGTTTTTAAAGCATTCTTTTATTCTACTAAATCTATCCTATCCTATATTTCTAAATCATGAAGATCAAATAAATATTAAATTAAGTAAAATACAAGTAATAACTTTTTGTAGTTAAAAAAATTAGACAGGAAAATATTTATTAAAAAATGTTAGTTATTTTATTTGTTTTTATTGTACATTATTTTAAAAAATATTTCAGAAACTTGGTCGATATGTTCCTACTCATCTTTCATGCACAGATATCGAATATCGACAACTGGGCGATACTAGTAAATCTTATACTATCAGCCTGATTATCTAACTCGAACGAAAGGCCAGACGAACGATTCGTGTCAGATAGTTTTAGTGCTATGTTTTCATTCTGTTTAAGGTTTCTTAAAAACTTTCGGGTCAACAACGAATTATTCGGAAAAATTTTTAACGTTTTACGTTTTTTTGCGACTGGAAGCTACCAAAAGTCAGCGGGTAACAAAAGTGTCTCAAGTGGGTCAGTCGACGGTTGGAAACGTTATAGCGGAATACTTAAACATTTTTGTGGAGCATTTTTGTGTAAGCAAATGCAGGACCGAGGAAAAATAAAACGAAGTGAAGGAGCAAATATGCAACAAATCATCACTGTAAAATAAATTAAACAATTAAATATAATATAATTCATGTTTTTTCCATTATTTGTTGCCTTTTTTATTTGAAATATCCATTTTAGCGGCTTAAACGATAAAAACCGATTTTTCGTTTGATTTTGACAGTTATTTTCTTTATATTCAGTCGTGTTCGTGACAGAGCATTCACATTTGTTACGTTTTCGTTTGCAACAATCAGCTGTTATCGTCTAGTTGTCGATAGGGAACCGAATTCGTATTAGCGAATACAAATACACGAACAAACGACATTTCGGACGAGACGAACCCTCGTCTTGAGTTAGAGAATCAGGCTATATGTTTCCACATTACATGATTCGTTCTCCCATTCGTAATTCGCTCTCTCATTCGTAATTGGCAGCCCAATCACAAACCGTATTCACTCGATTCGCCATACAAATTTTTGTGAGCGAATCATGCCATATGTAGTTGATTCAATCTGAATCAACATGCGAATGAAGTAAAAATCGATGTCGTCTCTAATTTTAATCGGAAATTATTACGCTTTTCCCGCTCCTACTTGAGCTCCTCAATATTCAGATCCTGAAACTTTGTCATTTTCTCTTTTTATCCTTTGGGATTTATTTAACAATCCCATTTCTGACACCAATTGTTACATTTTAACCCTGAAACGCCGATGATTTTCAAAATGCTTCAGGTTCAAATACTGGATTGTTAAATAAAATTCGCTCGGAATATTAATTTACAATACTAATACTTGCGCAGTTGCAGCTTTAAAACTTTTATCTTACTACTTTGCAACTTCTTCCTTCAAAGTTTAATTACAAACTGAATTACCTAACGCAGTGTCAAAGTATTTTATACTCTAGGCTGCATGCCCTATGGCAACTCCAGAACATTATCGATCGTTATCAAAAGTTCTCGATTGCGATCGTTCTATTTTCGATGTCTCGAAGTCTCTGTCTTGCTCTAGGTAAAATGTTGGGATATTTTTATGGAATAGCGCAGGGTGCGCTGGCTGATTTTAAATTACAATAATATTCCATAGAAATGAAACGCGGGTAATTTCAATTCGAAATATTTAATTCAATATTTATTCGATGGAATAAAAGTTTTTGATATCATATCAATATAAAAACAAATGTGTCTCTGCCAGAGTGGCGTAAATACGATAAGAAAGGAAAAGCGGTCCGGACGTGGCGGCGTTAATTTTTAGACTGACTAATAGGTTTTTGATTTACTCACGGTCCCTGGGTCACCCCATGGTACCGTTTCCGATTCAGCGAATTAATTTAGAACAAAAGTTCCAAAGAATGGTGTTGCCGACCGCACCGAAAGAACAATTTTTAATTATAAATTATAGATCGATGAGATTGGGGCTCATGTCCTCAACAGGTATGTCATTCGTGTTTTGAAATATCGCCATACCGCTCTCCACCAATTACCTTGTAAGGAACTTCCCAGTGGCACTGCAATTTCGGTGACAAACCTTTGGATTATACAAAAACACTAAACCTCTTTAAAGTTTACCTACAAACTGGATTACCAAACACGGTGGCAAAGCCCTTTTAAACTCTGAGCTGCGTGACGAACAAAATCGAACTCAAAATGAAAAGTAGGGAAAATAAGATTGGTAGCTAATTAAATGGCAAAAAATCATTACGAATTAAATAAAGCTTAAAATTAGTATCTTAAATTTGCTTAATAAAATCAAAATAACCAAGACATTGGCACCAATGTAGTTCCTAGCAGGATGCCAAAGCCTCTTGTGGTTACACTTCTCGACATTAGAGACAGGAAGTTGTGCAAATGTGTGAGTATATTTTATTTGCTGTAACGATATAAATAATTTATACACATGCAAACTATTCCATGAATGATCGCTATAGCTACTTTTGGGAACGAGACGAGCCTTTATAGTTAGGACAAAAATCGTTTCAAATAAAATTTTAATTTCAAGACAAATGCATTTCGCAGAATTTGCGGAAAAGTTGTGGGCATTGAAAAGGTGGACAGCAATATGAGACGATGTATTCCAATTCTATAAAGAGTGGATATCTCATTGTTCGCTTTTGAATATAGTATTTTGGAAGTCTAAAGGATGCAGTACTGTTGTTGAAATTGTTTTCGATTTTTGCCAAGCAGTTTGCGAAAATCTTTCGGACTGCATAATTTCCTAACCTCTAAAGTCAAACAAATCTTAAAAACTGCATTTTAATTATTAATTTGCTAATATTTGCAGCTATTTATTAAAAATAAACACTTTTGACAACGGCTGTAGACATTTTGCTCTGTCGAACTGTGTTTTGTTCGTGTATTTGTATTCTCTAATATGAATTCGGTTCCCTATCGACAACTAGTTGATTACAGCTGATTGTTTTTAACAAACCTTAAACAAAATGAGAACATAACACGACAACTATCTGGAAAGCCTGTAAATATACGTATACTTACTCTACGTCTGGCAATTCCAAAACATTAGCGCAATCTCGCAACCTCTGCTTTTGAATCCGCCATTCCTCTTCATTGGAACATTTGCTTGCGAGAAATGCTATTGCCTCATACATTTCTTTCAATATTCTTTTAAGTTTCTTCTTTTTAAACTTGGACACAGTCTAAACAAATAATTTTGACAGGTTCGTCCGAGACGATAACGAAAAAACGTAAGGGTGGACGACAATTTTCTATCGAAATAGAGACTTACAAATTCTGACGATTCCGTTTGGACACGAATCGTTCGTCTGTCCTTTCGTTCGAGTTCGAGAATCAGGCTGTTAACTGGCAAACCAAACCCGAAACGAATCACCTTGATTCCCCATACAAAATTGTGTGAGTCAATCACTTCATATTTAGTTCATTGATTCTGAATCACCATATGTTTTTAACTAAAAATCAAAATAATATTTTTTTCTTTTAAATGCAACCCTGCCTTTAATGTATAATAAAAGCTGTCAAACACTAAAACATGGACTCTCTTCCGTTTTTGTAATTCCTCAACGGCGATTGTGTTTTCTTTTGAATGCTGCGAAGATCTGGTTTTATAGTAGAGCTCCAATCAACAGGTTATGGGCACTTTTGTTCACCCGTACGAATAGAAAATAGTGAATCCGTTGTGAGAAATTAAAAACTTTACACAAAAAGCCACTCTTACGCAAATCGACAGAAAGTTTAGTAAGTAATGGTCTCAAACAATATTGGTTTCATGTTTGGAAGCGCATTGTAAAGTCCTATCTTGTAATAAAAATATGTTGTTGTAAAGTTGTAGATAAAGGGCTACGAGAATTCCACAAAGAGGCAGTGCACGCTTTCCAACTATACATCAATGGAGGAATACGTGAGTACTATAGTGATGACGGAATTAAAAGTGCAGAGCGCAGGTTTGAAGCTTGACGAAGAAGTCACTGTACCACTGATGTTGGCTGGTTTGCCAGACGAGTTCAAAGCCTTAGTGAAAAACAAGAATAGAGTGGTTGCGAACAATAAATCTATTCCGGTAGAGTTAACTGGTAATGTAAAATTGGGTTTGTCTGTGGGTTTTAATCTGATTGCCAAAAATGTTGACTACGTTCCTGAATGTGCGCGAACTTGCTGTCTGTCCGCGAAATGACCAAGAATGGCAATAAAATCGTATTCGAAGGAAACGAATGTAAAATATATGGAAAACAAAAAGAATTAATTGCAACCGCGATCGCAGTAAATGACTTGTATCGATTAAATGTCCGCAAACAAGAAAAAAGTGATGAAAGTGCATTTCTCGCAGGTGGTGAAATTTTGAAAAATATTAAGAATTCGTCGGGCGGTACTGATTTTGAAAAAGTCGAAAACGACAAATGTGTAGTGTTCCTCAAAGGCAAACAAACGCGTGCATCGTTAAAAGAGTGTAAACCACGTGCAGATGGTTTACTTCGTGTAGTGCAGTCTGACGTTGCAGGGCCTTTCAAGAACATTCATACTCAGGATGTAGATATATTGTAACAAATCAGAAGTTTAAAATGAATTTATGAACTTCAAAGCGCTGGCAGAAAATCAATGTTCTCGGAACTGAGTATAAAAATGAAAAACTTAAAGCGTTTTTAATAAAAAGTGGTAGTGTGCATCAGACTACCTCGCCATATCCGCCAAATGGTGTGGCTGCAATACTCAATCGGACAATCGTAGAAAGAAGACGGTGCATGTTGATAGACTCGCGTTTAAGCAAAAAATTTTGGGTTGAAGCTGCTTTAACAGCTGCCCATATAATAAATCGTATTCTATGTAGATTTAATTTGCGGTTTGACATTGTTTCCGTGGCATCAGATAATGGTAATTGCTTTAATTGAAGTGAAATTGTTTTGCTAAATGCAGTAAAAACATCGGCGCTTTCGGTATTAGTCACAGATGCCACAATAGCATCAATTGCTTTGTCATATCTAGAGTCATTTTGTGACTTTCGAGAAGGACGCCGCAGATAGACCATTGGCTGAGGTGTTGATGACGATCCTGACGATGTTTGCGTATTGGAGGACGGCGGTGATACTTCCGTTGATATATTTATAGGTTGCGAAGTTGATCGAACGTATTTGAGTTTTGCTCATTTTGATTGTTTGAACTGAATTCGGCGTTTTTCTGTAGAAAACACAAAAAGCGTAAGTTATTTTCTTTGGTATATTAAAAGATTTTGTTCACACATACCATTTCCAAAGAGCTTGTCGTTTTTCTCAAGACAACTACTGAGTCGAGAAAACGCATTTCCTCAAAATAAAACAAATGCGGCTCATACAAGGTTTCAGATGAAGAGCCAGACTTCTGACTGCTGTCCAGTTTCTTTTTCTCCACAACATAAGAATTCCGCAAATGTTTAATTTTTTTCTTAAATGCCTTCTTTTTTAAATGCCTTCGACAATTCTATCCAAGCATTTTTTTTCAAGTCCATCCGCTTGTAGTTGGAACTTTTGAAATTCCATAGGCACTCATATTCTCGGTAGGAGTTAATTAATTTTAAAATGTCTGAAACGCGCCACTCCATTTTATTTTCACAAATGCAAGTGTTTTTTGTGCGAGGAGACGCTTTGATACACATACGATGTTGCCACAATGAAAGATGCTACGAAATAAGAAAAGGGCTGCCAAACTACAAAAATGACAGTTGAAAGCAAGCGAGCGCTCGCTTACCGATCGGTTTGCTTGACGAGGCATACTTTCTACTTTGTGCGGTCTTCACGTGCGACATGTCGCTTGCTTTCAGAAATAAGCGAGCATTGAAAGCAGGTGAAGACCGCAAGTTATGTGCGAAATCTTGCTCGTTTCAAGAAGTAAGGCGGAGATGAAAGCAGGTGAAGGTCGCCCGTAAGTATAACACTACGTTTCCACGTCACATTATTCGTTCTCCAACACGTAATTCGCTCCCTCTTTCTTTTGGCCAGTAGTGCGATTCTGTAACTTGAAGTTGCCTGCTATTCAGTAACTCCTTTTTTGACAACATACGTGATTGCAAAATCAGCTGTGTTTTTAAGTTAGCGGCATTTAGTTTTGTGTTGTTAGAAACGCGATAGTTTATTTATTTGTGTAAATTTATAAAATAAAACCGAAATGGCTTTTGAATTGCTGGTTTATAATTTATCGGAGAGTGATGATGAACTAAACGCACGTACGGTGGATCGGCGTTCGGTTCGGAACATGGATATTAAATGATTAAAAACGTATATATTTTATTTAACCTAAGGTTTATTATTTAAACCAATGAATGGTGGTCGAGTTGATAAAGGTGCGTGCTATAACTCGATACGCCGGTGAATTTGAGGTTCGAATTTCAGTCAGGGCAAACTAAATCTTAATCATAGAAAAAGCCAAAATTATATATATTATAATGAATCTTAAATGTACATATATAAAAGTATACTAGTGAAATAAACGCATTTGCAACATATACAGAAACATTTTATAAACCTTATTTATTCACAAAAACTTCAACATAATCAAAATTAAATTAAATCAGGTTCATAGTTGTGAAGAATAAAAAAATAATTTATTCAAAGTATTCCATTGACAAGCTTTTTGCCATAGAGAGTATCTCTACATACTGGCTTCCTATCAATTTCAGCACCCGCTCCTCCAGCTGCCTTAATGGTGGCTGCTTTAAGGGAGTATTGCCGGTTAAATGCTGCTGCCTTCTACGGTCGCGCACTCGGACACTGGTTCCACTTTCAAAATCGCGCCTAACCTGTGTTAGAAGAAAAAAAAAAAACAATATGAAATAAACAGGTCGAATTATAAATATATACGGAAGAAATTCATCATACCACCCAGCTTCTCCATTGCGGCAGGGCTCATTTTTGCTGCTTGGGTTGTTAAGACCGTTCTGAAAATAGAAAAATAATAGTAAACAATATATTTAATATCTTTTATTAAGTATACTTGCTTCTGGTTTGTTGAACTTCCGCTCCAATGCTCCAACTATTGACCGGATGAGTTTGAAAGTTTTTTTTTGCATTACTTTTTGTGTTTTTCGTAAAGTTTGCACTTCGTTACCTGAGATGCAACTTTTTGTCAATTAGAATAATAGGACAAATCAGCTGTTGAGTGTTGTTAAAAGTTACTGCATCGCGCTACTTATTCTCTAACTCGAAACGAGTGTTCGTCTCGTCCAAACTGTCTTTTGTTCGTGTATTTGTTTTCTCTAATACGAATTCGGTTCCCTATCGGCAAGTAGTTGATTACAGCTGATTGTTGTGAACGAAAACCTAACAAATGTGAATTCTCTATCATGAACACGACTGAATATAAAAAAAGAACTGTCAAAATCAAACGAAAAACCATTTACAACATTAATTATATTAAATTTAATTGTTAAATATGTATATTTCACAGAGATCTTGTGTTGAAAAATTACTACTTCACTTCCAGCCTGATTCTCTAACTCGAACGATTCGTTTCCAAACGAAGTCGTCTGAATTTAGAAGTCTCTATATCATTTGAAAGTTATGGTCCATCCTTACGTTCTTACGTTACGTCTCGAACGACCTGTCAAATTACTTTGTTTACATACACTGTGTAAAAGTTTAAAAATTAAATAAACTTAAAAAACTGTACACTGCGTAAAAGCTTAAAAATTAAATAAACTTAAGAAACTATTGAAAGAAATGTATCAAGGTGGATTCAGTAAGGTGACGTTAACTGCATATAATTAAAAAACCAATATGTATTTTGTTTTTGATTTTTGGTGAGCATTATCTCAAATACCATTAGACAATTATATTGGTAGAGAAAAAACCAGCTGGTGCCTTAACGCCACCTTTTTAAATACGCCTTGAAATGTATCAATCAATAGCATTTCTCGCAAGCGAACTTTCCCATGAATTGGGATTACGCTAATGTTTTGGCTTTCCAGATAGTTGTGGTGTTATGTTTTCATTTTGTTTAAGGGTTCTTAAAAACTTTCGAGTCAACAAAGAAGTATTCGGATATAAATTTTTAACGAAGTCAGTATCCATATGATGAACACCTACCGCATTGCTCACCTGAGACCACAATTGAAACTGCCCACGTTTCTACGTTTTCTTGTGACTGTAAGCTACCAAAATGCAGTGGTAATAAAAGTGTCCCAGCAGTGCGTCAGTCGAAAGTTAGAATAGTTATAGCGGAATCCTTAAACATTTTGTGGAGCATTTATGAGTAAGTATGCGTAGGACCGAGGAAAAAGAAAACGAAGCGAAGGAGAAATTTTTCAACAAAAGATCTCTGTAAAATATATTAAACAATTAAATTTAATATAATTAATGTTTTTTCCATTATTGCTTGCCTTTATTGTTTGAACTATCAATTTTAGCGGCTTAAACGATAACAACAGATTTTTCGTTTGATTTTGACAGTTCTTTTCTTTATTATCAGTCGTGTTCGTGATATAAAATTCACTTTTGTAACGTTTTCGTTCGCAACAATCAGCTGTTATCGACTAGTTGTCGATAGGAAACCGAATACTAATACACGAACAAACGACAGTTCGAACGACAGAAAAACGATCGTTTCGTGTTATAGAACCAGGCCATTCGTTTTCTTTTTCATCGGTCATACGCATACTTACACAAAAATGCTAAACAAAAATGTTTAAGTATTCCGCTATAACTTTTCCAACCGTCGACTGACACACTGCTGAGACACTTTTGTTACCCACTGACTTTTGGTAGCTTTCAGTAGAAAGAAAACGTAGAAATACGTATTTTGTTACTCAAAATTTTTTAACAAACCTTAAACAAAATGAAAACATAACACTACAACTATCTGGAAAGCCTTTAAATATACTTTCTCTACGTCTGGCAATTCCAAAACATTAGCGTAATCTCGCAACCTCCGCTTTTGAATCCGCAATTCCTCTTCATCGGAACATTTGCTTGCGAGAAGTGCTATTACCTCATACAATTGTTTCAATCGTTTTTGAAGGTTCTTTCTTTTTTAAACTTACACAGTCTAAACAAAACAATTGCAACAAATCAGAAGATTTTAATGAATTTAAGAAATTCAAAGCGCTGGCAGAAAATCAATGTCCTCGGAAAGTTAAAACACTCCGCACGGACAACGGAACTTAGTATATAAATGAAAAACTTAAAGCGTTTTTAATAAAAAGTGGTATTGTGCATCAGACTACCTCGCCATATCCACCAAATGGTGTGGCTGCAAGACTCAATGGGACAATCGTAGAAAGAAGACGGTGCATGTTGATAGACTCGCGTTTAAGCAAAAAATTATGGCTGTAACAGCTGCCTATACACTAAATCGTATTCCATGTAGATTTAATTCGCGGAGTGCTGAAGAAATTTGGTCTAATAAAAAAACAAAGTCTGAAACATATGCGTTTGTTCGGTTGCAAAGCTATGATGAACGTGCCAAAAGAAAAAGAATAACCTGCACTCAAAATCGATAGAATGCTTTTTTGCTTGGGTATTGTAGTGCGTCTATAGCTTATCGGCTGTATTATACTAAAACGCGTAAAATCAAGATAAGCCGCGACGTCGTCTTTATTGAAATTGAAACTAAATTTCAAGACAGTGACAACTTTTTGCATGTTGTGTTCATATCACCAGACGTTCTAAGTTCAGAGGAAGGAGAGTGTATGGAATTTTCGAACGTAGAAGCAGAATCGGAGCAACAAATTCCACAAAAGGACGATGCAGATCGTAATGCAGATTCAACTGGCTTCGAAAGCGCCAATGAAGAAGAAAAAGCTGACAGCGTGAACAATGTAGTGAGGCGAACTATAGCCAAAATAACGGTCAGAACTATGTACCTTTAAATTTCACTCTATTGCTACTGAACAGACCATCATACCCAAAATTCAGTGGCATATCCACGTTACTATTTGTCATCACCTGTTTGCCATGTCGATCGACATCCCCTGACTCCTTAGCAAGTCCACATCCATTATGATTTCGTCGACAATCCCTGCCACTATAAACATGTGTACTACTATGATATTCCCAATCGCACTTTCTAGGTTAATTCTCCTATAACTCGCGTTTCTTCACCAGTTATTGTCCCCACCTGTGCTCCAGATAGCGATCTTACCTTATTTGAGACCAGATCAGACCAAATGATGGAATGTGATGCTCATGTATGGACAGTTAATACTCGCTTATGTCCGTCCACATAGCCTCAAACAGCGATATTTCTTGCTGTCCTCCCAATTCAGGGGGTGTCGATTATTGGTCATTTAATTGTGGGAGCCAGCTTATTCCTTTTCCGGCTGGCAAAATGGCCTGCTTCTCCGCAACTAAAACATTTTCTAATACCAACCTTGGTCCCAGTTGAATCAGAACTTATTTTTCCTGCGATCGACTTTATTGTTTTAAGGACCTTATTCATCACATCCGTTGTTTGCATTTCTACCGATGAGCTTGATAGCCTGAACCATTTAAGGCTCCGGCTATTTCCTGGATTTGGGCATACAAAACAGTTCCCGCGAATAAAGGCATTGGATATCGCTCCGTATATGTGTCTTAAAACTCGTTCACAAATTATTGAATTTTCACCCTTTCCAGGTACTCCCCAGATGCAGTTCCAATAACCAATGAGCCAACCTCTCAATTCCAGAAACAAATTCTTGTTGAGTCTCGATTCCGTGAAGCGATTCTGCAGCTCTTTCCGGTAAATTTGTCTTCTGTGGTCGCTACCGGTATGTCTTTCCTCGGTACTCATTAACGCATCGTAGCTATCTTTTTCACGCTCGGGAACAGTTTGAAGGATCTCAGCTGCAGGTCCTTTTAGTGCTACAAATAGTGCGGCAGTTTTGTCTTCCATACTTCAATTGTTTTAACCTTGGGAGCGTTCGCAGAATAGGTTATACGACTCAGCTGCAAATTACGAAGGCGTTCCTCAATATCGTCCAGGTTGGATTCAACTATATTCTGCCGCTCCTTTAGTTTATCCTGTTTTTCTTTAAGTACTGCGCTATTTCTGATTAAATTATTTTTATTTCTGCAGATAATATGACGATTATGACGACATCTATGAAATGCTTGCCAACAACGTGTTCATTTCCAAAGCTGTTGATGCACTGCCTCCCTTCTCCTGTTCTTCAACCATAATGCGTTTGTCCTCTATGCTTCTCGAAGAACAAGTGGCCTCGTAATTTTTTTAGCCTTCGTGGTTGACTCCACATTTCTACCCTGGAAGTCGTTGTTGCCTACGTCTATTCCTTCCTGCTCCATGGCTTCCCACAACCCACAACCGTTATACAATTCAGCTTTTCTCCAGGAAGTTGCTAAATAACGTTTTCCAGCTCCTACTTGAGCTCCTTAATCTTCAGATCCTGGGTCTTTGTCATTTTCCCTTTTATTAATTGGGATTTATTTAACAATTTCATTTCTGACACCAGTTGTTAAATTTTTACCCTGAAACGCCGATGATTTCTAAAATGCTTCAGGTTCGACCACTGGATTATTAAATAAAACTCTCTGGGATTATCTTAATGCCTACTTTATTAATTTACAACACCTAACAACGCTTAAGAATTCGCGGATACTAATCCTCACGCACTCGCAGTTTTAAAACTCTTAGCTTACTGCTTTACAACTTCACTCATCAAAATTTAATTATAAACGGAATTACCCAACGCAGAGGCAAAGCCCTTTTATACTCTAGGCTGCCTGCCCTATGGCAACTCCGGAACATTATCGATCGTTATCAAAAGTTTCGATTGCGATTGTTCTATTTTCCCTCCACCAACTGTTCCAAATAACGCAATCCTTTCCAAGTGAACTACGTGAAGACCGAGGGACAGTCTTTCCACTGTCTGGATTCGATAACCACGTAATTTAGCCGTTTGATTACCTTATAAGGACCTTCCCAGTTGCCCCGCAATTTCGGGGACAAACTTTGGGTTATACAACAACATTAAATCTCTTTAAAGTTTACTTACAAACTGGATTGCCAAACACGGTGGCAAAGCCCTTTTAAACTCTGAGCTACCTTCCCTATAGCAACTCTAAAACATTATCGATCGTTATCGAAAGTTCTCGATTGTGAATGTTCCATTTTCGATTTTTTGAAATCTATATCTCGGTCTCGGTTTTGCCTTGGTCTGTCATTCGTGTTTTGGAATATCGCCACGATATTTTAATTTTTTTCCTTAAAATATCTTCAAAAGTTCAAAAGTTATGAATGTTGCAGCGAAAAAAATCAAAAGCGAACACATTCAGGTGACAGCAATATATTATTTGAACGAAGTAATAGATATGGCTTAAATAAACTATATAGAATATAATGAAAAATTTAATGTGTGATAACTTAATCCTTAGTTGGGCTAAAAGCAATCCAGTACGCCAGAATTTGGATAAAAACCGAGAGAGGTACAGATATGTAAAATTGCGCTTGGTAACGCCATCAAAAGTATTTTGCTCGTAACTCCATAAGTATGGTGTACTTTCTTTAGAAACTTATGGCAGCACACACTTTCGCCCATTTTTTTTACGCCTGCGCAAACAGACGCGGTATGGTACAGACAGGTATAATACAGGCGCGGTGCATTGTAGTATTAAACATTGTTGCCATTTGAAAGGCAACGCTTTCGTTCAGTAACGTTCATTTGTATCGGGTAATGTTTTCCAAATTTCATATTCTTAAAGTATATGTATTCACTATTGTCAGAATGAATAAATATTTTTTATCACCAAATAGTTTTAAAATAGTCGAGTGAATATTTAAGTATTGAATTTCGGAACGATTTTCCGTCATACCTTGTCAAGTTTGGATTTAAGACAAACCGGTTTCGGCGTTGTGTCTTCGGAACTAAAAACGACACTGGTGAAAACACGCCGAAACCGGTTTGTCTTAAAACTAAACTTGACAAGGGATGACAGATAATCGTTCCAAAATTCAATACTTAAATACTCACTCGTATATTTCCTACCCTGTCGGAAGCTTCAACAACAAAACAGAGAATATTTAAATGTTGCGTAAATTTTTAATTTAAATACATTTTTTTTTTTATTTATTGTATAAAAAAAATAAATTGTGGAAGTCTAGCCATAAATTGCAACTCTGTTTACGATACGTCTTCTTATTGTGCACGCAGAGGTCTGATTTTGTAGCGAAGCGTACCGCGTCCACCGACTTAAGGAGACTGCGTGTCTGCTCGTGGTGTGTACCTACGAGCTGAGGTATGTTCCCCCGAGTAGAATCACAAATTTTATTTACTATAAAAGCCGATGACATATTGCTCCACCTCACTTCTTGCAAGTTCTCTGGTATTAGTGTTAATAAACTTCACTTCTTTGTAATTTTTATTAACTAATATAATTTTCCACTAAAAAAATTACGAAGATAAAAATCATGATTTCTAGTTTTACCTCTTATATTTGTTTAAATTGGTTGAAATTCCTCAATTCCTCAAAAGTGTCCCAGCAGTGCGTCAGTCGAAAGTTAGAATAGTTATAGCGGAATCCTTAAACATTTTGTGGAGCATTTATGAGTAAGTATGCGTAGGACCGAGGAAAAAGAAAACGAAGCGAAGGAGAAATTTTTCAACAAAAGATCTCTGTAAAATATATTAAACAATTAAATTTAATATAATTAATGTTTTTTCCATTATTGCTTGCCTTTATTGTTTGAACTATCAATTTTAGCGGCTTAAACGATAACAACAGATTTTTCGTTTGATTTTGACAGTTCTTTTCTTTATTATCAGTCGTGTTCGTGATATAAAATTCACTTTTGTAACGTTTTCGTTCGCAACAATCAGCTGTTATCGACTAGTTGTCGATAGGAAACCGAATATTAATGCACGAACAAACGACAGTTCGAACGACAGAAAAACGATCGTTTCGTGTTAGAGAACCAGGCCATTAGTTTTCTTTTTTATCGGTCATACGCAGACTTACACAAAAATGCTAAACAGAAATGTTTAAGTTTTCCGCTATAACTTTTCCAACCGTCGACTGACACACTGCTGAGACACTTTTGTTACCCACTGACTTTTGGTAGCTTTCAGTAGCAAGAAAACGTAGAAATACGTATTTTTTTACTCAAAATTTTTTAACAAACCTTAAAAAAAATGAAAACATAACACTACAACTATCTGGAAAGCCTTTAAATATACTTTCTCTACGTCTGGCAATTCCAAAACATTAGCGTAATCTCGCAACCTCCGCTTTTGAATCCGCAATTCCTCTTCATCGGAACATTTGCTTGCGTGAAGTGCTATTGCCTCATACACTTGTTTCAATAGTTTTTGAAGATTCTCTCTTTTTTAAACTTACACAGTCTAAACAAAACAATTGCAACAAATCAGAAGTTTTTAATGAATTTAAGAAATTCAAAGCGCTGGCAGAAAATCAATGTTCTCGGAAAGTTAAAATACTCCGCACGGACAACGAAACTTAGTATATAAATGAAAAACTTAAAGCGTTTTTAATAAAAAGTGGTATTGTGCATCAGACTTCCTCGCCATATCCACCAAATGGTGTGGCTGCAAGACTCAATGGGACAATCGTAGAAAGAAGACGGTGCATGTTGATAGACTCGCGTTTAAGCAAAAAATTATGGCTGTAACAGCTGCCTATACAATAAATCGTATTCCATGTAGATTTAATTCGCGAAGTGCTGAAGAAATTTGGTCTAATAAAAAACTAAGTCTGAAACATATGCGTTTGTTCGGCTGCAAAGCTATGATGAACGTGCCAAAAGAAAAAGAAGAACCTGCACTCAAAATCGATAGAATGCTTTTTTGCTTGGGTATTGTAGTGCGTCTATAGCTTATCGGCTGTATTATACTAAAACGCGTAAAATCAAGGTAAGCCGCAACGTCGTCTTTATTGAAATTGAAACTAAATTTCAAGACAGTGACAACTTTTTGCATGTTGTGTTCATATCACCAGACGTTCTAAGTTCAGAGGAAGGAGAGTGTATGGAATTTTCGAACGTAGAAGCAGAATCGGAGCAACAAATTCCACAAAAGGACGATGCAGATCGTAATGCAGATTCAACTGGCTTCGAAAGCGCCAATGAAGAAGAAAAAGCTGACAGCGTGAACAATGTAGTGAGGCGAACTATAGCCAAAATAACGGTCAGAACTATGTACCTTTCAATTTCACTCTATTGCTACTGAACAGACCATCATACCCAAAATTCAGTGGCATATCCACGTTACTATTTGTCATCACCTGTTTGCCATGTCGATCGACATCCCCTGACTCCTTAGCAAGTCCACATCCATTATGATTTCGTCGACAATCCCTGCCACTATAAACTTGTGTACTACTATGATATTCCCAATCGCACTTTGTAGGTTAATTCTCCAATAACTCGCGTTTCTTCACCAGTTACTGTCCTCACCTGTGCTCCAGATAGCGATCTTACCTTATTTGAGACCAGATCTGACCAAATGATGCAATGTGATGCTCATGTATGGACATTTAATACTCGCTTATGTCCGTCCACATAGCCGCAAACAGCGATGTTTGTTGCTGTCCTCCCAATTCAGGGGAAGTCGATTATTGGTCATTTAATTGTGGGAGCCAGCTTACCCCTTTTCCGGCTGGCAAAATGGCCTGCTTCTCCGCAATTAAAGCGTTTTCTAATACCAACTTTTGTCCCAGTGGAATCAGAACTTATTTTTCCTGCGATCGACTTTATTGTTTTAAGGACCTTATTCATCACATCCGTTGTTTGCACTTCTACCGATGAGCTTTATAGCTGAACCATTTAAGACTCCCGCCCTTTTCTGTATCTGGGTATACAAGACAGTTCCCGCGAATAAAGGCATTGGATATCGCTCCGTATACTTATGTGTCTTGAAACTCGTTAACAAATTATTGAATTTTTACCCTTTCCAGGTACTCCCCAGATGCAGTTCCAATAGCCAATGAGCCAACCTCTCAATTTCAGAAACAAATTCTTGTAGAGTCTCGTTCGATTCCTTGAAGCGATTCTGCAGCTCTTTCCGGTAAATTTGTCTTCTGTAGTCGCTACCGGTATGTCTTTCCTCGGTACTCATTAACGCATCGTAGCTATCTTTTTCACGCTCGGGAACAGTTTGAAGGACCTCAGCTGCAGGTCCTTTTAGTGCTACAAATAGTGCGACAGTTTTGTTCGCAGAATAAGTTGTACGACTCAGCTGCAAATTACGAAGGCGTTCCTCAATATCGTCCAGGTTGGCCTCAACTGTATTCTGCGCTATTTCTGATTAAATTATCTTTATTTTCCAGACAATATGACGATTCTGGAGACATCTATGAAATGCTTGCCAACAACGTGTTCATTTCCAAAGCTGTTGATGCACTGGCTCTCTCCTCCTGTTCTTCAACCACAATGCGTTTGTCCTCTATGCTTCTTGAAGAACAAGTGGCCTCGTAATTTTTTTCAGCCTTCGCGGTTGACTCCACATTTCTACCCTGGAAGTCGTAGTTGCCAACGTCTATTCCTTCCTGCTCCATGGCTTCCCACAATCCACAACCATGATACAATTCAGCTTTTCTTCAGGAAGTTGCTAAATAACGTTTTTCCAGCTCCTACTTGAGCTCCTCAGTCTTCAGATTCTGAGTCTTTGTCATTTTCCCTTTTATCATTTGGGATTTATTTAACAATTTCATTTCTGACACCAGTTGTTAAATTTTTACCCTGAAACGCCGATGATTTCTAAAATGCTTCAGGTTCGACCACTGGATTATTAAATAAAACTCTCTGGGATTATCTTAATGCCTATTTTATTAATTTACAACACCTAACAACGCTTAAGAATTCGCGGATACTAATACTCACGCACTCGCAGCTTTAAAACTCTTAGCTTACTGCTTTACAACTTCACTCATCAAAATTTAATTATAAACGAAATTACCTAACGCAGAGGCAAAGCCCTTTTATACTCTAGGCTGCCTGCCCTATGGCAACTCCGGAACATTATCGATCGTTATCAAAAGTTTCGATTGCGATTGTTCTATTTTCCCTCCACCAACTGTTCCAAATAACGCAATCCTTTCCAAGTGAACTACGTGAAGACCGAGGGACAGTCTTTTCACTGTCTGGATTCGATAACCACGTAATTTAGCCGTTTGATTACCTTATAAGGACCTTCCCAGTTGCCCCGCAATTTCGGGGACAAACTTTGGATTATACAACAACATTAAAGCTCTTTAAAGTTTACTTACAAACTGGATTGCCAAACACGGTGGCAAAGCCCTTTTAAACTCTGAGCTACCTTCCCTATAGCAACTCTAAAACATTATCGATCGTTATCGAAAGTTCTCGATTGTGAATGTTCCATTTTCGATTTTTTGAAATCTGTATCCCCTTTTCGGTTTCGCCGTGGTCTGTCATTCGTGTTTTGGAATATCGCCACGATATTTTAATTTTTTTCCTTAAAATATCTTCATAAGTTCAAAAGTTATGATTGTTGTAGCGAAAAAAATCAAAAGCGAACACATTCATGTGAGAGCAATAGATTATTTGAATGAAGTAAAAGAGATGGCTTAAGTAAACTATATAGAATATAATGAAAAATTTAATGTGTGATAACTTAATCCTTAGTTGGGCTAAAAGCAATCCAGTACGCCAGAATATGGATAAAAACTGAGAAAGGTACGGATATGCAAAATTGCGTTTAGTAACGCCGTCAAAAGTATTTTGCACGTAACTCAATAATTATGGTGTATTTTCTTTAGAAACGTATGGCAGCACACTTTTGCACACACTTTCGCCCATTTTTTTTTCGCCTGCGCAAACAGACGCGGTATGGTACAGACAGGTATAATACAGGCGCGGTGCATTGTAGTATAAACCATTGTTGCCATTTGAAAGGCAACGCTTTCGTTCAGTAACGTTCGTTTGTATCGGGTAATGTTTTCCAAATTTCATATTCTTAAAGTATATGTATGTATATGTATTCACCATTGTCAGAATGAATAAATATTTTTTATCACCAAATAGTTTTAAAATAGTCGAGTGAATATTTATATATTGAATTTCGGAACGATTTTCCGTCATACCTTGTCAAGTTTGGATTTAAGACAAACCGGTTTCGGCGTTGTGTCTTCGGAACTAAACACGACACTGGTGAAAACACGCCGAAATCGGTTTGTCTTAAAACTAAACAAGGGATGACAGCAAATCGTTCCAAAATTCAATACTTAAATACTCACTCGTATATTTCCTACCCTGTCGGAGGCTTCAACAACAAAAAAGAGAATATATAAGTGTTGCGTAAATTTAATTTTATTAAAATAAATTTTTTTTTTTTATTTATTTTATAAAAAAAATAAATTGTGGAAGTCTAGCCATAAATTGCAACTCTGTTTACGATACGTCTTCTTATTGTGCACGCAGAGGTCTGATTTTGTAACGAAGCGTACCGCGTCCACCGACTTAAGGAGACTGCGTGTCTGCTCGTGGTGTGTACCTACGAGCTGAGGTATGTTCCCCCGAGTAGAATCACAAATTTTATTTACTATAAAAGCCGATGACATTTTGCTCCACCTCACTTCTTGCAAGTTCTCAGGTATTAGTGTTAATAAACTTCACTTTTTTGTAATTTTTATTAACTAATATAATTTTCCACTATAAAAATTACGAAGATAAAAATCATGATTTCTAGTTTTACCTCTTATATTTGTTTAAATTGGTTGAAATTCCTCAATTTGATTTGGTGAGATCTACAAATACTGCAAAATATTTCTTTAAAACCATTAGTTTCCCCGTTCTACAACTCTTTAAAGCTAAAACTACTGACAGACGGGCGTACTTATGCAGATAATATTTTATGCCTGACAGACGATAAGAGATCTTTCCATTACATCTGATTTGACGAACTAAATCGAGCTCAAAATGAAACGTAGGGAAAATAAGATTGGTAGCTAATTAAATGGCAAAAAATCATTACGAATTAAAGAAAGGTTAAAATTATAATCTTAAAGTTGCTTAATAAAATCAAAATAACCAATACATTGGCACCAATGTAATTCTTAGCAGGATCCAAAGCCTCTTGTGGTTACACTTCTCAACATTAGAGAAAGGAAGTTGTGCAAATGTGTGACTAAATTTTATTTCCTGTAACGATATAAATAATTTATATACATGTATACTATTCCTTGAATGATCGCTTTAGCTACTTTTGGGAACGAGACGAGCCTTCAAAGGACGAACATAGTTTCAAAGAAAATTTATTTTCAAGACAAATGCATTTCGCAGAATTTGCGGAAAAGTTGTGGGCATTGAAATGGTGGACAGCAATATGAGACGATGTATTCCAATTCATAAAAGAGTACTGTTAATGAAATTGAATTGTTGTGGATATTTGCCAAGCAGTTTGCGAAAAGCTTTCGGATTGCATAAATTCCTATCCTCCAAGGCCAAAACAAATCTAAAAAATTGCATTTTAATTTTTAATTTGCTAATATTTGCAGCTATTTATAATAATAATCGCTTTTGACAACATATTGCTCGTTCACAATAGTAGTTTTCGGTCAAAAGTGGCAGCATTGCCATATTGAGCAGTGGCAGCATTGTCAACTGAGGTTCAATTTTAACATTAGATTTTTATTTAACAAATTCAGTTGTGAGATGAAGTTTACATTTTGTTTCCATTAGTTGATAAAGTGGTTTATTCTCTAGTGAAATAATAACAAATCAAAATTCAAGTAAGCCTTAAATCGCGAACGGCCCATTTCGAAGTGTGTCTTTGATAGGCACCGCTGCTCGTAGCGACATTAGCAGACCGCGCAACACCGTCTTTCCCGAGTTAAGGAATGTTTACAACGCCATCGCTGACGTCACCACATAACACGTTCTAGCATGAAGCGAATGCATTATCGATACAAACCGTACCAGGCAGCAACCGAAACGGAGTTTTACACAAACAAACAAAGAGAAACAAGAAACAATAGTAAACAACCTAAACAATAAATAAGAACTAGTAAACAACTTGCTTTGGAATCTTCCACAAAATGTTGATTAGTATTGAATTTATAATAATAAAGAAAGCACGTGAATGTGCAGCAAAAAATATAATTTACTCTATTCTATGCAAATAGAATAACTGGGGGCTCAACCGGGATGACAATACGTGTTGTCACCTAAAAGCCAAAATCCTTGAAAGATAGGAAAATAAAAAATCCACGGTTTTGAAGAAAGACAAAAACCAGTTTCTGAAAGAATGAAACACTAACTTATAACACCAGTTTCTGAAAAAGCGAAACACTAACTTATAAAACCATTTTCTGAAAAAGCGAAACACTAATTATAAAACAACGGTTCGAAAAAGTCCTTGCGACAAAAGAAGAACAAACTGGATCAGTGCGGAATAAAAGCATTCCTAACCGGCAATTCTACCAACCGACGTGCCAGCAATTCCGATTCCTCCTTTCTTAGACTTCAAAGGAGCGACAACACAACAAATATGGCCTAAGCAGCATAGCTAAGAGCACAAATTAATGCACTAACACAACAATTCCAACAAGAAACCTTGCAGTTAATTTCCCTACAACAGGAGCTTAATATTGTAAAGGAAAACCAAACCGCCTTCCACAATATCACCACCATTACCGAACACGAAGAAGTCCCTCTTGCAATAACAGACGACAAAGATATCGATTTGGAGCTGTTCAAAGCTTTACCCAAATTTGATGGGGACAAAAACTCGTATCGCTCATGGAGATCACAAGTCTGGAAGTTTATGGATGACATCAAAGCGTTCACAGGACATCCTAGGTGTTATAGCGCAGTAGGCATCATCCGCACAAAAGTTATAGGAACAGCAGCCGATATACTTAGCAATCACAACACGAAATTAAACTTCTATTCGATTATAAATCGATTGGACTATACATTTGCGGACCAAAGACCTTTGTATGTGTTTTTAGACGAGATGAACAAAATTAATCGAGGAAGAAAGAATTTATCCGAATATCACAGCGAAATTAATAAAGCACTTTATCTTGCACTTTCAAAAATTTAAATGTCACATGAACAAAATTGTGAAGCCATGAAGCCATAAATACATATAGACAAGAAGCTGTTCGAACATTCATTATGGGACTGAATAGCAGATACACAAGTGGAAGCTTGTACAGCCAAAACCCAAGGGACTAGGAGCATGCTTATGCTATTGCGAGCACAATCTACCACGACAACCATAACCAACAATTTGAAACTCAACCAAGGTATGTCCAACAATCAAGGAGTCACAAACGAGAAGAACGCTTTCCTCACCGAAATAAACGCCCCAGATATAATCCAGGGATACAAGTGCAACGCAACCATTTTATTGCACACCACGACGGTGTAAATAAACCGATACCTATGGAAGTAGACAACACCAGGCAGTTTATACGCCCTACTCAACACCAACAGGGATACCAGAATCCTTTCAAAAGGGAAATAAACCCATCCTCACAAAACTTCAATCGACAAAAGCAGCAGAGGATCAACCAAACACATCAAACTGAAGCAGAATCTACCATATCTCACCTCGAGGAACATTATAAAACCGGAAGTACTTTTTTAGGCGAGTAAACGGGCTGCCCTGCATTCAAACAAAGTGTGGTCTTACAGGCACACCCGTTACAATCTTGATCCACAAATAATTATATAAGTATCAACTGTAATATTGGTAAGTCAGTGCCTATTAAACCTATAAAAACAAAAACTATACACGGATATTCATTATTAAAATCAAAAAAAAAAAATTATAACTTGGTTTAATCATGATTTGCCATTTTTTGAGATTGATGAGCTATAAGAATTTGATATGATATTAGGTGAGCAAGGACTTAGAGCTATAAAAGCAAAAATAAATCTATTCGACTACAGTTTAAAGTACCAAAAAAAAATTGTGAAAGTAGAAGATGAACAAAAAATAGATTACACAGTAAATAATACAGAAAATGAGGAAGATATTAGGGAAATAATGAGAAAAAATGACGAAATTAGTGAAATCCTACCGTTTACCACAACTATCCAAGCAATTAGAACGAATAATGAATATCCTATTTGAACTAAACAGTACCCTTATCCCATGTCAGATAATAATTTTTTTAATACAGAAATCCAGAAACTTCTCGATAATCAGATAATTCATACAAGTAAAAGTCCATACAACTCTCCGATTTGGACAGTTCCAAACAAGGTCACCGATGAAAAAGGGAAACCAAAAAGAAGGATAGTTGTAGATTATCAGAAGATTAACGCACAAACAATAACAGACAGATATCCTATCCCAGACGTAAATATGACTATTCAAAATTTAGGGAAAGCAAAAATATTTTCTACTATAGATTTGGAATCAGGATTCCACCAAATACTAATAAAAGAATCAGACAGAGGGAAAACATCGTTTTCTGTAAACGGGGCTAAGTATGAATTTATCAGGATGCCATTTTGGCTTAAAATGCACCCTCAATATTTCAACGATGCGTAGATGATATTCTCCGCCAGTACATAGGAAATTTTGCATACGTATGCATAGATGACGTGTTAATATATTCTTCCTCACCCGAAGAACATATAGAGCATATAAGAACTATCGTAAACGCTTTGCATAACGCCAATATGAAAATCTCTAACGAAAAATCACATTTCTTCCAGAACTCTGTCGTATACTTCGGACATATAATAAAACACAATAAAGTAACTGTGTACCCCAAGAAAATTCAAACAATAATAGAATATCCTATCCCAAAGACATTAAAAGAACTCAGACCATTCCTAGGGCTAGCTAGCTACTACAGGAAGTTTATTCAAAATTTTGCAGCAATCACTATACCATTGACTATACATTTACGCGGCGACAATGGTATAGTAAGTAGAAACAAATTGAGAAAACCAAGAATGCTCTTCGAGCTCAAGTAGAACTTTATTAACCTGACTTCACGAACCCCTTTGATCTTTGATCAGATGCCAGCAATTTCGCTATAGACGCAGTACTGTCCCAAAACAGACAACCTATCGCTTTTGTATCAAGAACACTCAATGAAACTGGGCAAAATTACAATAACAATTAAAAGGAACTACTAGCCATTGTAAGGGCCCTACAGAAATTAAGAACTTACTTATATGGTATTGCTAATTTAACAATATATACAGATCACCAATCTTTAATTTACTCTATTTCCAAAAAGAATCCAAATAACAAACTAAAACGATGGAAGAATTTAATAGAAGAGTATGGTGCGAAATTAGTATACAAACCAGGACATCAGAATGTAGTCGCTGATGCTCTCTCAAGGCAACAAATAAATACGACCACTGATTGTTCAGAACACTCAGCAAAAAGCTGACCTGTGGATCATTTTAAAAAAGTCAAACAACCTTTAAACTCTTTCCGCAACCAAATTA
Source organism: Philophylla caesio (assembly GCA_963971545.1). Lineage (NCBI taxonomy): Eukaryota > Metazoa > Arthropoda > Insecta > Diptera > Tephritidae > Philophylla > Philophylla caesio. The sequence continues at coordinate 135,776,716 of OZ020604.1, forward strand.
TACCAATTCACGACGCAAATAAAAACGAAATTGTGTCACAGACCATTTTTACAAATAATACACGACATATAATCGAGTATAAAAATAAAGAGACCCTGATTTCAAGTTTAAAAGCAATTATTCGACCTGGAGTAACTAACGCTCTAAAATTAGATGAAGAAATTGTATTTTATTTCAGAAACGATATCAGCTCTATTTTCGCTACATGTACAATTGTTGTAGCACAAACACAACTTCAAGACGTAACTGATCCGAACGAACAAAGACAGATTATCATACAAACTCACAAAAGAGCACACAGGAATTATAAAAACAGCGTACAGGAAATACTTACTCAGTATTTTTGGCCCTCTATTCGAGAAATATGTAAAAAATAATCAATAAACTGCGAAGTATGTTCACAAAATAAATACGAGAGGCACCCTACCAAACAACCAATCGGTAAAACCCAAATACCGACCCACGTAGGCGGATATATACAAATGAACATATTCCAGATGAATAACAACATATACATTAGTTCTACATGTAAATATTCCATATATTGTTATAAACGCAAACTACAAAATAAAGTAAACTGCCACGAATACATTGAGGAAATACTCACACAAATATACCTCAACGCGAAATATTTAATGACAGACAATGAGAATGTGTTTAATGGACATACAGCTAAATCAGTATACGACAGACTACATATACAACACTCAGTTACACCAATATACCACTCAACGACGAACGCTCAAGTCGAACGCATAGTACACTAATTGAAGTATCAACAGCTCTAGCACAGGAAAATCATACGGCACCGGCAGAATAACTATTTAACGCCGTGAAGCAGTCCAACAAGACGATTCATTCCACCACAGGAATGAAACCTGAGGAAGTGTTTTTTAACAGAGAGATAAAAGACATTTTAATCGAAAAACAGGATAAAGTCAAAAAAGGTGAATTCATATACGTAAAAACCGATTGAAGAAAGTTTTACACAAAGATAATATTAGTAAACAAGCTAAATGTTGAGAATCCCAATAATACTTTTCTTACTTGTGAAAATTGCTAACAGTGACGAAATAAACGATTTGAATAACAAGAAATATGTGTTAACGGAGACATATCCATCCCTTATATTCGAGAATTAAAAATATTTGTACCACATAGCTAACCTGAGTCCAATTCTAGCACCATACGAAAAAATAAAAAGAAACAAGTACACAAAAAATGAAAATCAGGAAGAAACTTTATTAATAAACAGGATAGAAACCCTGAAATTGCAACTAATACCAACTTCGCATAGAACTAGGAGATCGTTAAATTTCTTAGGTTCAATCTTAAAATCCATAACAGGAACACCAGAGCACGACTACCAAATAGAAATTCAGACAGGACTCAATGAACTTATTAAAAACAACATCCAACAACAAAAAAATAAATTCTCAATTTGAAAAAATCTTAAAAACCTTAGATCTTAAATCAGTAACAGAAAAAATAGTAATAAACGAGGTCTATCAAGAACTTGTAGCCATCACAAATACAATCAATTTTGCAAAAAATGTAAATTTTTATTCAGGCACCTTAAATTTAAATGATATTGAAGAAATAATAACAAATGAACAAATTGTTACACCTGTAATAAATATATAAGCAGATATATATACATATTTGCCTATACCAAAACGACGTAATTACTATTTATAAATATCCACTTATAACAAACAAATGTAAATTGTATAATATAACACTACTAATGTATAGACATGGAAAAATAATTACTGACAAATATATTGCTGAATGTAACAACAAATATACCAGAGTAATATGCCAATGCTGCTACAAAATAAAGCAGGAAGAAAAAAGGAGAAACCTCGCAAACGAAATATACGAGCAGAATTGATTCGCCTTAGAATACAACAACAGTAAAAAATGAGGACACTTTTTCTTAACAAGGGGGAGAGTTTACAACGCCATCGCTGACGTCACCACATAACACGTTCTAGTATGCAGCGAATGCATTATCGATTCAAACCGTATCAGGCAGCAACCGAAACGGAGTTTTTCACAAACAAACAAAGAGAAACAAGAAACAATAGTAAACAACCTAAACAATAAATAAGAACTAGTAAACAACTTGCTTTGGAATCTTCCACTGCAAATCTGCCGCCGTATCCTAGTATTATAAATAGCACTATGTATACAAAATGTAGATTAGTATTGAATTTATATTAATAGAGAAGCCACGTGAATGTACAGCAAAAAATATAACTTTTTACTCTATTCTATGCAAATAGAATAACTCCCGCAGTCTAGTTCCAAAACTCTTCCACTGCGGCCTTGGAGTTTCGGACTCACAAATTAAGACCAAGCTCCCTATCTGTAGCGGACTCTCTGGCAAAAACCATTTATCCGCCGCGTTAAGTCGGGTAAATGTTCCCGTATCCACCGATTCCACATGCCATGCTTAAGGTTCTGCGCCACTCACCACTGCTTTCGTAGACACATCAGACGTGACTCAAAAGGAGCAGACGTCTGCGTCGAGTTGTAACTTTCAAGTAAAAAATGGTTAGGAGTCAGTGGCTCTGGCTCCTCTGCTGGTACCGGTAGATGTGTTAAAGGCCTGGCGTTAATCATAGTTTTAGCTTCGATTAAAAAACTGTACAACGTTTGAAGGCGCGGTGATTGTTCTTTCAGCATGATCTGCAGCGCCTTCTTTACAGATTGGACGAGCCTTTCCCATGCGCCACCTTTGCTTGGATTTGCTGGCGTGTTACACTTCCATCGAATGCCCAACGCGGTCAAACCTGAAGTGAGAACGGAATTATCCAGAAAGCTACTCTCACCCTATAGCTCTTTCGCGATGCCCACACAGTTGGAGCCATTGTCACTTCTTATCAACACAGGCACTCCTCTGCTATTCACAAAATTCCTTATACAAACCAGAGACGCATCGCTGGAGAGGTCAGTCGTAACTTCTAAATGGATAGCTCTTACAGTGGCAGGTGAATACACCTATCCATATTTTCTTTTATTGTCGTCGAATGGTTACGTAAATTGGTCCGATATAATCAAGACCGCAACAAGTAAAGGGCCTAACGTAAGGCATTAACCGATCGGATGGTAAAATGCCCATCTGCGGTTGCAAGGGCTTGGTACGTTTGATGCGACATACATGGCATCGTGACTGTATGCTATTTAATAGCCTTCGCAGTGCTGGAATCCAAAACCTTGTCGAATTTCGCTTATTACCGTTGCAACGTGTATGTGCAAGGGTTTTGAGTGGTAACTTTCGACAAGCAAACGTATAATTTTATGCGTATTCGGCAACAGAATTGGCTGTCTAGCTTCAATTGGTAGGTCCAGTAATTCTTCCGCCTACTCTCTGCAACCCATTCGCGTCGATAAAAGGAATCAAGATCTTCACTGTACTACTTGCCGATACTGTTCCATTTTGCTTTATATCGGTAAGTTCATCCGCATACGCATCTTCTTGTAAAAAACTGCAAAGACGTTTTTCTGCTTGGCGCTCTTCGTCAATAGTCAGCTCACCGTTAACCAAAGTTTCGCGGCGCGCTGTCCGCGACAAGTTGGGAACATAACGATGTACCCAAGCTAAAGTCCGCTTTATCCTTCAATAATTTGAAAAACGATCATAATTCGGAATCACACTACAAGCCTGACGAGTAATCAACACGGTGTGTTTGCTGCGAAGCTCTTCACCGCTGTTATCTTTGGCATTGCCTAGTAATAATTCCCTGGGCCATGCACTTTCATCGTTTAATAAAAAATCTGTACATTTTGCTGGGAACCTGGCGCGAGTAGCATCATCCGCTGGATTCAGAGTACCTGGCAACCACCGCCAATCTGCAATGTTTCTGCTCTTCAAAATTTCTGCAATCCTATTGGCCACAAACTGCTTATATTGTCGATGATCTGCTCTTATCCACCTCATGACCGTATGCGAGTCAGTCCAAAAATAAAAATTATCGATAATTTTACTATGATTTTGAAAAATAGTATCTTTCAACCGTAATGCCATGGCCGCCGCTTGCTGCTCAAGCTTCGGAACGGTGTGATAGCGCGTAGGAGCTAAGCGTAACTTTGCCATCGCTTACAATGCGCCAATAAGCAACAGCCGCCATCGCATCTTCGCTTGCGTCCGAGAAGATATGCAAGTCGACAGAAATACTCTCGACATGAAGATAACAACGCTGAATATGAAATTCTTCCAACTTAGGCAATTCGTGTAACCACATCTTCCACTTTGAATGAATGCCATCAGGAAGCGGCTGATCACATTTCACGCCTGCTGTCCACACTTCTTGCATTAACAACTTTGAACTGATCAAATCGTACACAGTACTTATGTTTCTTGTATGAATGCTCCTTTGTTTTAATGCGAAAACTTGTCACAAACCTTTAAACCATTAAACCTTAATATATCAGGGCAATGAAATTGACAATATCACACACTTCATCATTTAAGAAATTTGTATTTAGATCATTTCTTAACAATGTACATACATACGATGCATATGTATGCAATTATGCCTTTAATTAACGAAAACTTCTTATCAAATGGCTTATAAATGTTGATATTAAACTTCACAATTGACAATTGACAGTGTAAAAACATCTTTACTGCAAGACGCAAAATTCGATAATAAAGAAAGTGAGTGTGTTCTCTATTCTAAAAATTATCCAAAGCCGAAAAAATACAAGTGTAACAAAAGCAAATAGGTTGGGCACTTTGCTAAATATTGCCCATAGAAGAATAAAAATCAATATGGTGACACTCAAGCGAAAAGTGACCAAATCCATTTTGTATCGTTGTTTTTGCATAACAGGCGCACAGCTGATTGGTACGTTGACTCTGATGCAACTGCGCACATGACTCAATACAAAAACTTTATTTTCAATGAAATGCCGGTGAAAAACAAAAATATAGTGGTTGCGAACAATAAGTCTATTCCGGTAGAGTCAAATGGTAATGTAAAATTGTGTTTGTCTACAGGTTGTAATGCGCCGGTCAAAAATCGTGCGGTATTGATTTTGGAAAAGTCGAAAACGACAAATGTGTAGTGTTCCTCAAAGCCAAACAAACGCGTGAATCGTTTAAAGAGTGTAAAATATGTGCAGATGGTTTACTTCGTGTAGTGCATTCTGACGTTGCAGGGCCTTTCAAGAACATTCATACTCAGGATGTAGATATATTGCAACAAATCTGAAGTTTTTAATGAATTTATGAAATTCAAAGCGCTGGCAGAAAATCAATGTTCTCGGAAAGTTAAAATACTCCGCACGGACAACGAAATTAGTATATAAATGAAAAACTTAAAGCGCTTGTAATAAAAAGTGGTATTGTGCATCAGACTACCTCGCCATATCCGCCAAATGGTGTGGCTGAAAGACTCAATCGGACAATTGTAGAAAGAAGACGGTGCATGTTGATAGACTCGCGTTGGGCGGAAGCTGCTGTAACAGCTGCCTATATAATAAATCGTATTCCATGTAGATTTAATTCGCGGAGTGCTGAAGAAATTTGGTATAATAAAAAAACAAAGTCTGAAACATATGCGTTTGTTTGGTTGCAAAGCTATGATGAACGTGCCAAAAGAAAAAGAACCTGCACCCAAAATCGATAGAACGCTTTTTTGCTTGGGTATTGTAGTGCATCTAAAGCTTATCGGCTGTATTATACTAAAACGCGTAAAATCAAGATAAGCCGCGACGTCAACTTTATTGAAATTGAAACTAAAATTCAAGACAGTGACAACTTTTTGCATGTTGTGTCCATATCACCAGACGTTCTAAATTCAGAGGAAGGAGAATGTATGGAATTTTCGAACGTAGAAGCACATGAAGAAGAAAAAGCTGACAGCGTGAACAATGTAGTGAGGCGAACTATAGCCAAAATAACGGTCAGCACTACCTTTCAATATCACTCTATTGCTACTGAACAGACCATCATACCCAAAATTCAGTGGCACATCCACGTTACTAATTGTCATCACCTGTTTGCCATGTCGATCGACATCCCCTGACCCCTTAGCAAGTCCACGTCCATTATGATTTCGTCGACAATCCCTGCCACTATAAACTTGTGTATTACTATGACATTCCCAATCGCACTTTGTAGGTTAATTCTCCTATAACTCGCGTTTCTTCACCAGTTATTGTCCTAAACTGTGCTCATCAGAACTTATTTTTCCTGCGATCGACTTTATTGTTTTAAAGACCTTATTGATCACATCCGTTGTTTGCACTTCTTCCGATGAGCTTTATAGGCTGAACCATTTAAGACTCCCGCTCTTTCCTGTATCTGGGCTTACAAGACAGTTCCCGCGAATAAAGGCATTGGATATCGCTCCGTATATGTGTCTTAAAACTCGTTCACAAATTATTGAATTTTTACCCTTTCCAGGTACTCCCCAGATGCAGTTCCAATAGCCAATGAGCCAACCTCTCAATTTCAGAAACAAATTCTTGTAGAGTCTCGTTCGATTCCTGGAAGCGATTCTGTAGCTCTTTCCGGTAAATTTGTCTTCTGTAGTCGCTACCGGTATGTCTTTCCTCGGTACTCATTAACGCATCGTAGCTATCTTTTTCACGCTCGGGAACAGTTTGAAGGATCTCAGCTGCAGGTCCTTTTAGTGCTACAAATATTGCGGCAGTTTTGTCTTCCATACTTTAATTGTTTTAACCTTGGGAGCGTTCGCAGAATAAGTTGTACGACTCAGCTGCAAATTACGAAGGCGTTCCTCAATATCGTCCAGATTGTGCTCAACTGTATTCTGCCGCTCCTTTAGTTTATCCTGTTTTTCTTTAAGTACTGCGCTGTTTCTGATTAAATTACCTTTATTTTCACAGACAATATGACGATTCTGACGACATCTATGAAATGTTTGCCAACAACGTGTTCATTTCCAAAGCTGTTGATGCACTGGCTCCTTCCTCCTGTTCTTCAACCACAATGCGTTTGTCCTCTATGCTTCTTGAAGAACAAGTGGCCTCGTAATTTTTTTCAGCATTGGCAGTTGACTCCACATTTCTACCCTGGAAGTCGTTGTTGCCAACGTCTATTCCTTCCTGCTCCTTGGCTTCCCACAATCCACAACCATGATACAATTCAGCTTTTCTTCAGAAAGTTGCTAAATAACGTTTTTCCAGCTCCTACTTGAGCTCCTCAATCTTCAGATCCTGAGTCTTTGTCATTTTCCCTTCTATCATTTGGGATTTATTTAACAATTTCATTTCTGACACCAGTTGTTAAATTTTTACGCTGAAACGCCGATGATTTCTAAAATGCTTCAGGTTCGACCACTGGATTATTAAATCAAACTCTCTGGGATTATCTTAATGCCTACTTTATTAATTTACAACACCTAACAACGCTTACGAATTCGCGTATACTAATCCTCACGCACTCGCAGCTTTAAAACTCTTAGCTTACTGCTTTACAACTTCACTCTTCAAAATTTAATTACAAACGGAATTACCTAACGCAGAGGCAAAACCCTTTTATACTCTAGGCTGCCTGCCCTATGGCAACTCCGGAACATTATCGATCGTTATCAAAAGTTTCGATTGCGATTGTTCTATTTTCCCTCCACCAACTGTTCCAAATAAGGCAAGCCTTTCCAAGTGAACTACGTGAATTTTGTCCCTTGGTCTTTCCACTGTCTGGATTCGATAAACCCCGTAATTTAGACGTTTGATTACCTTATAGCGACCTTCCCAGGTGCCCTGCAATTTCGGGGACAAACTTTGGATTATACAACAACATTAAAGCTCTTTAAAGTTTACTTACAAACTGGATTGCCAAACACGGTGGCAAAGCCCTTTTAAACTCTGAGCTACCTTCCCTATAGCAACTCTAAAACATTATCGATCGTTATCGAAAGTTCTCGATTGTGAATGTTCCATTTTCGATTTTTTGAAATCTGTATCCCCTTTTCGGTTTCGCCTTGGTCTGTCATTCGTGTTTTGGAATATCGCCACGATATTTTAATTTTTTTCCTTAAAATATCTTCATAAGTTCAAAAGTTATGATTGTTGTAGCGAAAAAAATCAAAAGCGAACACATTCAGGTGAGAGCAATAGATTATTTGAATGAAGTAATAGAGATGGCTTAAGTAAACTATATAGAATATAATGAAAAATTTAATGTGTGATAACTTAATCCTTAGTTGGGCTAAAAGCAATCCAGTACGCCAGAATTTGGATAAAAACCGAGAGAGGTACGGATATGCAAAATTGCGTTTGGTAACGCCATCAAAAGTATTTTGCACGTAACTCCATAATTATGGTGTATTTTCTTTAAAAACGTATGGCAGCACACTTTTGCACATACTTTCGCCCATTTTTTTTTTCGCCTTCGCAACCAGACGCGGTATGGTACAGACAGGTATAATACAGGCGCGGTGCATTGTAGTATAAAACATTGTTGCCATTTGAAAGGCAACGCTTTCGTTCAGTAACGTTCGTTTGTATCGGGTAATGTTTTCCAAATTTCATATTCTTAAAGTATATGTATAAGTTATCACCAGCTACTCCATAATATCATTATGTTGAGTTTGTCGCCAGCCACTGCACAACACCGTTTATGCTGAGCTTGCAAAATGAACACCTGCAACAACAGCGCATCTAATATCATAGATCGTGGGAGTATGTTTGTGCTGACGAGAGGACTGTATGAACAGCGGAGCCAGCAGCACAGCCAGCAGCGAAGCCATCAGCCACCAAAGCAGATTAGGTTAGCTATAAGTTGACTTCTACTTGTAAGTTTAGTTTAAGACCAGAACTCAATAAAGCATATTCAAATAATTGGCACCCAACGTGGGGCTGGGAAAATTAAACAAGTTTAATTTATAATCAAAAAAGGACGTCCTTCAAAAGACAACGCCGCAATCATCAAGAAGGAAGAGCAGAAGGACAACACCATTACAATTAATATTATATAAGAAGTAGAAGCAGAAAAAAAATGTAAGTGATGTGCTCATAATAAAAAAATAGTGAAGTGATATTGAATAAAGTGATATTAGAACAAAATACAATTAGTCCTAATTTTTGCCTATGAGTGAGGAGGAATTAGGATCGATTTTTGAAAGATTAAACATTTGTGAAGACAATAGAAACAATATGAACGCTGATCAATTGAGTAATATCATTCAATCTGCCGTGTCGACGGCACTAGAAGCACAGAAAAAAGAATTTGAATTACAGATAGAAAGTCTAGAAAAGAAATTTTCACAAATAAATTCTGTTAACACAGTAGAGGCTTATAACGAGACGCAAATTGTTTCAGGAGTAAAATGTGAAGAGTCGATGGATGTAATAAAATCTTTGCCCGAATTCGACGGGCAACAAAATAATTATGTTTCTTGGCGCCAAGCGGCGCACACAGCCTACAAGGTATTTCAAGGTTTTGAGGGTAGTTCAAAACATTACCAAGCTTTGGCAATAATCCGAAATAAAGTTAGAGGACCTGCCGACAGCGTGTTGGCCTCATTCGGAACAGTGTTAAATTTTAAAGCAATAATTGCGCGCCTTGATTTTACGTACGCTGATAAGCGTCCGATTTATTTAATAGAACAAGAGATTTCTACTCTTCAACAGGGTAGATTATCTGTTCTCCAATTCTTCGATGAAGTGGAGAAAAAATTAACGCTACTCACAAATAAAACTCTTATGACATATGATAAGAGCTTAGCTTCCACAATAAATGGAAAATATAGAGGTGACGTTTTTGTTTCCGGGCTTAGGAAGCCACTTTGTGACATTCTATTCGCATCCCGACCAAAAGATCTGCCATCAGCTCTTGCATTGGCACAAGAGGTAGAATCAAACCACGCTCGCTATATATTTGCCTCAACATTTGCAAATATAACTGAAGAAATAGCAAAACAAAGAAATAGTATTGAGAACAGACCTAATATTGGTGGTATAAAAAAAACAGTTTTGAAAATAAACTTAATAATGGTGGTATGAATAAGAATCCGCACTATTATTATAAGAATAAGGAACGGGTTGGCGACCCCCCTAAAAAAGTAGATCAGATTGAACCAATGGACGTGGATCCTTCCACTCGAAGATTAGGAAATTTTAACAGTTACCCAGATAAGCAACCATACCAGACGCAACCTAAGAGGCCCGCCTTTTCGGATCGAAATACCGCTCCCAAGCTTCAAAGAGTGAACCATATAGTCAATGACAAAGAAGAAGATTATAGCAACAGAGCACAGACGGCAAGCGTTGACATTGAAGAAGAAGAACAGGTTAATTTTTTAGAGAAAGGTCAGCTCTACCATGGATCAGTAGAACCATTGGGAGGGCAAAGAGGCACATCAGACTTTTAGTGGACACAGGTACTGCGAAAAACTATATAAATAATTTAGGTGAGCTTAGAGGCATCAGACCGGTGTCTTCTCCTTTTCTAGTTAAATCAATCCACGGATTTAATAAAATAACAGAAAAATTTAAAGTTAACGTTTTCGGTGTTGATACCGACTTTTTCATTTTGAAAAACCTAACAACTTTTGACGGTATAATAGGGCTTGACCTTTTAACAAAGGTGAATGCTCAAATAGATCTTGGAAAAAAATGTATACGGCACGATTTAGGTACAGAAAATGTGTTATTCTTGGAATGTGAAGATGTAAATGTATTGAAAGTTGAGAAAGAAGAAATTCCTCAAGAAGTAAAAGAACAATTTATGAAAATGATAAAAGACCAAAGGGAGGTATTTGCAGACGCAAAGAAAAAACTTCCCTATAATACGAATATCGTCGCTACGATTCGAACGTCAGACCAAGACCCGGTCTACTCGAAATCGTATCCGTACCTAATGGGGTAGCGAACTTCGTAAACGAAGAAGTCAAACAACTTTTAAATGATGGCATAGTGAGACCATCTCGGTCCCCGTATAACAGTCCAGTATGGGTTGTTGATAAAAAGGGAACTGATAATGACGGACATAAAAGGAAACGTCTTGTTCTAGATTTTAGGAAGCTTATCGCAAAAACCATTGATGATAAATATCCTATTCCTAACGTTATAGTGATATTATCAAATCTAGGCCAAGCGCAATATTTTACAACCCTAGATCTAAAATCGGGGTTCCACCAAATAGAATTAAAAGAAAGCGACAGAGAAAAAACAGCATTTGCGGTAAACAATGGAAAATACGAGTTTTGTCGTTTACCGTTTGGACTCAAAAATGCACCCAGCATTTTTCAGCGGGCCATTGATGACATCTTGAGAGAAAAAATAGATAAGATCTGTCACGTTTACGTAGATGATGTCATAATATTTTCAAAAACAAAAGAACAACACGTTCGAGATATTCAATGGGTTTTGAGTGCTCTATGTAGTGCAAACATGAGGGTTTCTATCGAAAAATCAAAATTCTTCAGGACGGAGGTTGAATATTTAGGGTTCTTGGTTTCGAGAGGTGGTATAAAAACATGCCCAGGAAAACTAGAGGCAATAAGAAGTTTTAACCAACCAAGAAATCTTTATGCGCTTAGATCATTTCTTGGATTATCCAGCTATTATAGGTGTTTTATAAAAGATTTTGCCACAATTGCTAGGCCTTTGACAGATTTGCTTAAAGGGGAAAATGGTAAAATAAAAGCATCTCAGTCAAAAAAAGTAGAAATTGAGCTAGATTCGAAACAAATTTATGCTTTCAATAAACTGAAAGAAATTTTGATGTCAGAGGAAGTAGTTTTAAAATATCCAAATTTTAATCAAGAATTTGACTTAACAACAGATGCTTCGGCATATGGTCTGGGCGCAGTGCTCTCTCAAGGAGGGAAACCAATAACGATGATATCTAGAACCCTTAAAGACAGGGAGTTGCACTTTGCCGCCAAGGAAAAAGAGTTGCTCGCTATTGTCCGGGCTCTAAAGACCCTTAGAAATTATTTGTATGGGGTGAAGAATCTTAATATATTTACTGATCATCAACCACTAACCTTTTCCGTTTCGGACAGAAACACAAATGCAAAGATCAAACGATGGAAAGCCTTCATTGACGAGCATAATGCAATATTGCATTATAAACCAGGAAAAGAAAATTTCGTGGCAGATGCCTTGTCCCGACAGCCAATTAATGTTTTAGAAGAAGACGCAACTTCAGATTGTGCCACTATACACAGCGAAGAGTCTTTAACTTACACCATGGACACCACTGCCAAACCTGTAAATTGTTACAGGAATCAAATTATAATTGAAGAAGCCGAAACCCCTTCAAAGCGCATCTTAATAATGTTTGGAAAGAAAACCAGACATATTGTTAACATCGCGGATAGGAGTGGTCTCTTAGAATTGCTTCTGGGTACGGTAAATACAGAGGTAGTGAACGCGATTCATTGCGAACTTCCAGTTCTTGCTCATATTTAACATAAACTGATAGAGGCCTTTCCGGCAACAAAATTTCTATATGCAAAGAAATTCGTTTTTGATGTAGTAGACGTTAATGACCAAAGAGAAATTGTTGTAACTGAACACAATAGAGCGCACAGAGCTTCACAAGAAAACGTCAAACAAATATTGACTGACTATTTTTTCCAAAAATGGTCAAATTGGCAAGGGAGGTCGCTCTAAACTGTAAAATATGTTCACTTGCCAAATATAATCGACATCCGGTGAAACATCCTATTGCCAACACTCCCATTCCTACCCATCCGGGTGAGATGCTTCACATTGATATTTACTCTACAGACTCGAAACATTATTTAACCTGTATTGATAAATTTTCAAAATTTGCTATTGTTCAACCAATGGAGTCAAGAACAAATATATATGTTAAACCAAAATTACTGCAAATTTTGAATCTTTTCACAGGAATAAAAATAATTTACTGCGACAACGAGCGCTCTTTTCATTCGACTACAATAAAATCAATGCTATCTAATTATTTCGATATAGAAATTGTAAACTCCCCTCCACTTCATAGCACATCAAATGGTCAAGTGGAAAGATTTCATAGTACTTTGGGAGAGATATCCCGCTGTTTGAAAATTGAAAAACAAATAGAAGATACAACAGATCTAATCCTACTATCTACCATAGAATATAACAAGACTATTCATTCAGTTACAAATAAAACTCCACTAAGTATTTTTCATTCGGAGAGAACAGAAGAATATAGAGATATAGCAGATAAACTAAAGGACGCTCAAGAAAATATGCTTGGATATCATAACAAAAAGAGGTATCAAAAAGTGTATAATGTAGGCGACAAGGTTTTTGTTAAATCAAACAGAAGGTTGGGTAATAAACTAACTCCTCTATACTCAGAGCAAACTGTAGAAAAAGATTTAGGAACAACTGTTATCATAAAAGGCAGGGTGGTCCATAAGGACAATCTCCGAAGTAATAATCAAGAATTGTAATTGGTCTGTTTGTTTTTAGGTCAACGTTCGTTCTAGTCTTCTTTGCCACACTCGCAACCGCAGAAGTAATCGACTATTCGCATTCGAATTACATTCCAATTTCCGATGGTGAAGTTGTACTATGGGAAACCTATGGTCACCTCAATCACGTAGTAAATCTAAGAGAATATTCAGTATTGGTAGAGGAGTCAAATAAACTTCTACACATCTTTCCATCCTCCGCTATGATTAAATTACTAGAGGCCGATTTTAATCACATTCAACAATTGCTAAAAACAATAAACATTCGACCCAGAAGGGCTCGCAGCTTAAATTTCCTAGGAACGACACTCAAAATAATAGCTGGAACCCCGATAGTTATTCAGTTAGATAATATTATATTTTCAATCACTCTGGCAAAAATTGGTATTTTAAATCCCTTGTTACTTGATAATCACGATATAAATTCGTTTCTGGAACATGAGCACCTCACAAACACGACAATAACGGATGTAATGTTAGTCTCTAAGTTTAAAGTGTTACAAAGTAATAATATTATAATATTCCTTATTAAATATCCGAAACCTAGTATAGTATGTAAGAAACTCTTAATTTTCCCGGTGGCCCACAATTATACGATGCTGGACTTGGAGGAAGATTCAGTAGCCGTTTGCGAAAAAAAATCATTTTCTATAGCTGACTGTGCTGGAGCAATAAAACCATTTTGTAAAATATCACAAAAAAGAAGCTGCGCGCAACAACTAATGTCCGATTTAAAAGCCCAATGCGGAACAACCTTCAGCCACATGCCGCCCATTAAGGAAATCAGTGATGGCCTTGTAATTGTGAATGATGCACCTGTGACAATAAGAAACGTTAACCGTACCACTAATTTAATTAAGGGTCCTTATGTGATCACATTCGAGAAGCAAATTATAATTAATGAAACGAAATATTTGAACGAAAAGACTACGCCCATGAGAACAGCTGAAATTCCGCTGAACGCAGAAATAGATTTTAGAGAATACAAAGAAATAATCAGCTTGCCATACTTAAAGTATCATAGCATACAAAATAGGCAACTCATTAACGGGCTGTATTCAGATTTAGAAAAGCGATCAACAATTGGTATTTGTAGCGTCACTATCATTGTCGTAGGCGTCGCGCTTATTTGTTTATTTTTTTGGAAATTCAAACAAAGGCAAAAAAGACAGTCCGCAGAGTTATTAAAAATAACAATAGACAAAGCATTGGAAAGGACCGAGGACGGCCCCAACTTGGCAGGGGAGGAGTTATCACCAGCTACTCCATAATATCATTATGTTGAGTTTGTCGCCAGCCACTGCACAACACCGTTTATGCTGAGCTTGTAAAATGAACACCTGCAACAACAGCGCATCTAATATCATAGATCGTGGGAGTATGTTTGTGCTGACGAGGGGACTGTATGAACAGCGGAGCCAGCAGCACAGCCAGCAGCGAAGCCATCAGCCACCAAAGCAGATTAGGTTAGCTATAAGTTGACTTCTACTTGTAAGTTTAGTTTAAGACCAGAACTCAATAAAGCATATTCAAATAATTTATATGTATTCACCATTGTCAAAATGAATAAATATTTTTTATCACCAAATAGTTCTTAAATAGTCGAGTGAATATTTAAGTATTGAATTTCGGAACGATTTTCCGTCATACCTTGTCAAGTTTGGATTTAAGACAAACCGGTTTCGGCGTTGTGTCTTTGGAACTAAACACGACACTGGTGAAAACACGCCGAAACCGGTTTGTCTTAAAACTAAACAAGGGATGACAGCAAATCGTTCCAAAATTCAATACTTAAATACTCACTCGTATATTTCCTACCCTGTCGGAAGCTTCAACAACAAAAAAGAGAATATATAAGTGTTGCGTAAATTTAATTTAATTTAAATACAATTTTTTTTTTATTTATTGTATAAAAAAAATAAATTGTGGAAGTCTAGCCGTAAATTGCAACTCTGTTTACGATACGTCTTCTTATACCGCACGCTAAGTTGTGCACGCAGAGGTCTGATTTTGTAACGAAGCGTACCGCGTCCACCGACTTAAGGAGACTGCGTGTCTGCTCGTGGTGTGTACCTACGAGCTGAGGTATGTTCCCCCGAGTAGAATCACAAATTTTATTTACTATAAAAACCGATGACATTTTGCTCCACCTCACTTCTTGCAAGTTCTCTGGTATTAGTGTTAATAAACTTCACTTCTTTGTAATTTTTATTAACTAATATAATTTTCCACTAAAAAAATTATGAAGATAAAAATCATGATTTTTTGTTTTACCTCTTATATTTGTTTAAATTGGTTGAAATTCCTCAATTTGATTTGGTGAGATCTACAAATACTACAAAATATTTCTTTAAAACCATTAGTTTCCTCGCGGTATGGTTTTTAGTTATGTGCTGTTTACTACCCATTCTACAACTCTTTATGCGGGAAATATATGTGCGTAAAAAACGCATGCGTTTACGCAGGCTTTACGTGCGTAAAACGCAAGGTGAAACACGTGAGCGTTTTTTTCTGTTTTGACAGATGGTTGCGGCAACTTTATGTTGTTTATAAATTTGTTTATAAAATGTATGCAGCTGTCTAATTTCAGCACAGCTGTTTCACAAAGTACTGCCAATTTCACCATTTTAAACTGAAACACGTGAGCGTTTTTTTCTGTTTTGACAGATGGTTGCGGCAACTTTATGTTGTTTATAAAATTGTTTATAAAATGTATGCAGCTGTCTAATTTCAGCACAGCTGTTTCACAAAGTACTGCCAATTTCACCATTTTAAACTTGGCAGCACTGGTGACGCACGTAAAATTTTAATTTGGAGATAACTTGCGTTGCGTTAAACGCAGGCGTTCGCATGTGTTCGATCTCAAAGAAACCAGTGTGTTTAAATTTTTACGCGAGCGTTTTTACGCACATGTGCTTCACCCTTTAAAGGTAAAACTACTGACAGACGGGCGTACTTATGCAGATAAACAGGCACATTTATCTGCATAATATTTTATGCCTGGCAGACGACTCTTATCTTTCCATTACATCTGATTTGACGAACGAAATCGAGCTCAAAATGAAACGTAGGGAAAATAAGATTGGTAGCTAATTAAATGGCAAAAAATCATTACGAATTAAAGAAAGGTTAAAATTATAATCTTAAAGTTGCTTAATAAAATCAAAATAACCAATACATTGGCACTAATGTAATTTGCAGCAGGATCCAAAGCCTCTTGCGGTTACACTTCTCAACATTAGAGAGAGGAAGTTGTGCAAATGTGTGACTATATTTTATTTCCTGTAACGATATAAATAATTTATACACATGTATACTATTCCTTGAATGATCGCTTTAGCTACTTTTGGGTACGAGACGAGCCTTCAAAGGACGCAAATAGTTTCAAAGAAAATTTATTTTCAAGACAAATGCATTTCGCAGAATTTGCGAAAAGGTTGTGGGCATTGAAATGGTGGACAGCAATATGAGACGATGTATTCCAATTCATTAAAAGAGTACTGTTAGTGAAATTTAATTGTTGTGGATAAATTCCTATCCTCCAAGGAAAAAACAAATCTAAAAAATTGCATTTTAATTTTTAATTTGCTAATATTTGCAACTACTTATAATAATAATCGCTTTTGACAACATATTGCTCGTTCACAATAGTAGTTTTCGGTCAAAAGTGGCAGCATTGCCATATTGAGCAGTGGCAGCATTGTCAACTGAGGTTCAATTTTAACATTAGATTTTTATTTAACAAATTCATTTGTGAGATGAAGTTTACATTTTGTTTCCATTAGTTGATAAAGTGGTTTATTCTCTAGTGAAATAATAACAAATTAAAATTCAAGTAAGCCTTAAATCGAGAACGGCCAATTTCGAAGTGTGTCTTTGATAGGCACCGCTGCTCGTAGCGACATTAGCAGACCGCGCAACACCGTCTTTCCCGAGTTAAGGAATGTTTACAACGCCATCGCTGACGTCACCACATAACACTTTCTAGCATGCAGCGAATGCATTATCGATACAAACCGTATCAGGCAGCAACCGAAAGGGAGTTTTACACAAACAAACAAAGAGAAACAAGAAACAATAGTAAACAACCTTAACAATAAATAAGAACTAGTAAGTATACAAAATGTAGATTAGTATTGAATTTATATTAATAAAGAAAGCACGTGAATGTGCAGCAAAAAATAAAATTTTTTACTCTATTCTATGCAAATAGAATAACTGGGGGCTTAACCGGGTTGACAATACGTGTTGTCACATAAAAGCCAAAATCCTTGAAAGATAGGAAAATGAAAAATCCACGGTCTTGAAGAAAGACAAAAACCAGTTTCTGAACAAATGAAACACTAACTTATAATACCAGTTTCTGAAAAAGCGAAACACTAACTTATAAAACCAGTTTCTGAAAGAGCGAAACACTAATTATAAAACAACGGTTCCTGAAAAAATGGAACAATATTAACCACTTTCGAAGAAGTCCTTGCGACAAAAGCAGAACAAACTTGATCAGTGCGGAATAAAAGCATTCCTAACCGGCAATTCTACCAAACGACGTGTCAGCAATTCCGATTTCTCCTTTCTAAGGCTTCAAAGGAGCGACAACACAACAAATATGGCCTAAGCAGCACAGCTAAGAGCACAAATTGATGCACTAACACAACAATTCCAACAACAAACCTTGCAGTTAATTACCCTACAACAGGAGCTTAATATTGTAAAGGAAAACCAAACCGCCTTCCACAATATCACCACCATTACCGAACACGAAGAAGTCCCTCTTGCAATAACAGACGACAAAGATATCGATTTGGAGCTGTTCAAAGCTTTACCCAAATTTGATGGGGACAAAAACTCGTATCGCTCATGGAGATCACAAGTCTGGAAGTTTATGGATGACATCAAAGCGTTCACAGGACATCCTAGGTGTTATAGCGCAGTAGGCATCATCCGCACAAAAGTTATAGGAACAGCAGCCGATATACTTAGCAATCACAACACGAAATTAAACTTCTATTCGATTATAAATCGATTGGACTATACATTTGCGGACCAAAGACCTTTGTATGTGTTTTTAGACGAGATGAAAAAAATTAATCGAGGAAGAAAGAATTTATCCGAATATCACAGCGAAATTAATAAAGCACTTTATCTTGCACTTTCAAAAATTTAAATGTCACATGAACAAAATTGTGAAGCCATGAAGCCATAAATACATATAGACAAGAAGCTGTTCGAACATTCATTATGGGACTGAATAGCAGATACACAAGTGGAAGCTTGTACAGCCAAAACCCAAGGGACTAGGAGCATGCTTATGCTATTGCGAGCACAATCTACCACGACAACCATAACCAACAATTTGAAACTCAACCAAGGTATGTCCAACAATCAAGGAGTCACAAACGAGAAGAACGCTTTCCTCACCGAAATAAACGCCCCAGATATAATCCAGGGATACAAGTGCAACGCAACCATTTTATTGCACACCACGACGGTGTAAATAAACCGATACCTATGGAAGTAGACAACTCCAGGCAGTTTATACGCCCTACTCAACACCAACAGGGATACCAGAATCCTTTCAAAAGGGAAATAAACCCATCCTCACAAAACTTCAATCGACAAAAGCAGCAGAGGATCAACCAAACACATCAAACTGAAGCAGAATCTACCATATCTCACCTCGAGGAACATTATAAAACCGGAAGTACTTTTTTAGGCGAGTAAACGGGCTGCCCTGCATTCAAACAAAGTGTGGTCTTACAGGCACACCCGTTACAATCTTGATCCACAAATAATTATATAAGTATCAACTGTAATATTGGTAAGTCAGTGCCTATTAAACCTATAAAAACAAAAACTATACACGGATATTCATTATTAAAATCAAAAAAAAAAATTATAACTTGGTTTAATCATGATTTGCCATTTTTTGAGATTGATGAGCTATAAGAATTTGATATGATATTAGGTGAGCAAGGACTTAGAGCTATAAAAGCAAAAATAAATCTATTCGACTACAGTTTAAAGTACCAAAAAAAAATTGTGAAAGTAGAAGATGAACAAAAAATAAATTACACAGTAAATAATACAGAAAATGAGGATGATATTAGGGAAATAATGAGAAAAAATGACGAAATTAGTGAAATCCTACCGTTTACCACAACTATCCAAGCAATTATTAGAACGAATAATGAATATCCTATTTGGACTAAACAGTACCCTTATCCCATGTCAGATAATAATTTTTTGAATACAGAAATCCAGAAACTTCTCGATAATCAGATAATTCACAAAAGTAAAAGTCCATACAACTCTCCGATTTGGACAGTTCCAAACAAGGTCACCGATGAAAAAGGGAAACCAAAAAGAAGGATAGTTGTAGATTATCAGAAGATTAACGCACAAACAATAACAGACAGATATCCTATCCCAGACGTAAATATGACTATTCAAAATTTAGGGAAAGCAAAAATATTTTCTACTATAGATTTGGAATCAGGATTCCACCAAATACTAATAAAAGAATCAGACAGAGGGAAAACATCGTTTTCTGTAAACGGCGCTAAGTATGAATTTATCAGGATGCCATTTTGGCTTAAAATGCACCCTCAATATTTCAACGATGCGTAGATGATATTCTCCGCCAGTACATAGGAAATTTTGCATACGTATGCATAGATGACGTGTTAATATATTCTTCCTCACCCGAAGAACATATAGAGCATATAAGAACTATCGTAAACGCTTTGCATAACGCCAATATGAAAATCTCTAACGAAATATCACATTTCTTCCAGAACTCTGTCGAATACTTAGGACATATAATAAAACACAATTAAGTAACTGTTAACCCCAAGAAAATTCAAACAATAATAGAATATCCTATCCCAAAGACATTAAAAGAACTCAGACCATTCCTAGGGCTAGCTAGCTACTACAGGAAGTTTATTCAAAATTTTGCAGCAATCACTATACCATTGACTATACATTTACGCGGCGACAATGGTATAGTAAGTAGAAACAAAACTACGAAAGTAGAAGTTAAAGTAGATGAGGCAGCTCTAGAAGCTATTGAGAAAATCAAGAATGCTCTTCAAGCTCAAGTAGAACTTTATTAACCTGACTTCACGAACCCCTTTGATCTTTGATCAGATGCCAGCAATTTCGCTATAGACGCAGTACTGTCCCAAAACAGACAACCTATCGCTTTTGTATCAAGAACACTCAATGAAACTGAGCAAAACTATAATAACAATGAAAAGGAACTACTAGCCAAGGGCCCTACAGAAATTAAGAACTTACTTATATGGTATTGCTAATTTAACAATATATACAGATCACCAATCTTTAATTTACTTTATTCCCAAAAAGAATCCAAATAACAAACTAAAACGATGGAAGAATTTAATAGAAGAGTATGGTGCGAAATTAGTATACAAACCAGGACATCAGAATGTAGTCGCTGATGCTCTCTCAAGGCAACAAATAAATACGACCACTGATTGTTCAGAACACTCAGCAAAAAGCTCACCTGTGGATCATTTTAAAAAAGTCAAACAACCTTTAAACTCTTTCCGCAACCAAATTATACCAATTCACGACGCAAATAAAAACGAAATTGTGTCACAGACCATTTTTACAAATAATACACGACATATAATCGATTATAAAAATAAAGAGACCCTGATTTCAAGTTTAAAAGCAATTATTCGACCTGGAGTAACAAACGCTCTAAAATTAGATGAAGAAATTGTATTTCATTTCAAAAACGATATCAGCTCTATTTTCGCTACATGTACAATTGTTGTAACACAAACACAACTTCAAGACGTAACTGATCCGAACGAACAAAGACAGATTATCATACAAACTCACAAAAGAGCACACAGGAATTATAAAAACAACGTACAGGAAATACTTACTCAGTATTTTTGGCCCTCTATTCGAGAAATGTGTAAAAAGAATCAATAAACTGCGAAGTATGTTCACAAAATAAATACGAGAGGAACCCTAACAAACAACCAATCGGTAAAACCCCAATACCAACCCACGTAGGCGGATACATACAAAAGGACATATTCCACATGAATAACAACATATACATAAGTTCTACATGTAAATATTCCATATATTGTTTATATGCAAACTACAAAATAAAGTAAACTGCCACGAATACATTGAGGAAATACTCACACAAATATACCTCAACGCGAAATATTAAATGACAGACAATGAGAATATGTTTAATGGACATACAGCTAAATCCACGAATTAGAAAATACAGAGGTTGCGCCTTCCGCAAACCGCTATTCGCTCTCAGTAAATTTGACAGAATCAGCTGTTTATGCCACGTCACAGGCAATTTATTTACAATTATTTCTTTACAAACATACAATTGTGCTTATATTACTTTCGGTGATTTTGTGTGAATTTATTTAAATAAAGGGTTTAAAAATGAAGTGTGCGGTCATTAATTGTAATAGCGACAGCTTTAAATGCGGAGGCGACTTTTAAAACGTGGTTCTGTGCACACAATTTGTAACAATTTTTAATATACGTATGTGTGTACATGGGAATGAATTTTAATATATGTATGTACATGTACTCATGTGTATTGCTGTACTGAATTCTCCCGTTCTCTCTCTATTCTAACCAGTGACGTTGCACGCATTCTGCTTCCCATCATTTTTCGTCGGGAAGGCGCAATCTTGTACTCTATCGTTCTTGAGCTAAACCAGTATACGACAGACTACATATACAACACTCAGTTACACCAATATACCACTCAACGACTAAAGGCCATGCCACATAAGACTTGCTTCGCTTTACGTGACATTTGTAACTTTGTCAGAAAAGCGATAAACGCAAAAGGTATGCCATAATAAAACTTTGACAATACATACTTTTCGTTTGTTTATTGTGAGTTGTGAAAAACGCACGGAACTTTATAAACATATTTACATTCATTCGGCATAATTATGGACATTATGGAAGTGTTGTTAATAGTTCTTTCACTCCACGAAGCCTTATTATGTTTAAAAAACATATCAAGGCGGAAAATGTGGGTAAGGGAATTATATCTTTGCTTCCACCTCCTGCACGAACCGGTCACGAAGTGACTTCCACCGTGCTCTGCAATGCTCCTCTATTATAAAAGAAAAAGCCTTTAGTAAATCATCACATATATATATGTTTAAGCATTTAGTTCAGTTAAATTTTATATTTATGTCAAAAATATACAAAATTGGTGAGAGCGAACTGTCAAATTCAGCGAAAAGATGCCAGTTGCCCAAGATTTCGCTTCGCTTTGGCGACGGTGTTGCCTATGTGGGAAATTTCGTATAATTGCATGTATTCATCTTTGCTGTCAAAGCTAAACTCTGACGTAAAGCGAAGCAGAAGTTTTATGTGGCATGGCCTTAACGCTCAAGTCGACCGCATACATAGTACACTTATTGAACAGCTCTAGCACAGGAAAAGCATACGGCACCGGCAAAATAACTATTTAACGCCGTGAAGCAGTCCAACAGGACGATTCATTCCACCACAGGGTTCAAACCTGAGGAAGTGTTTTGTAACAGAGAGAAATACCCCGAGATAAAAGACATTTTAATCGAAAAACAGGATAAACTTAAAAAAGGTGATTTCATATACGTAAAAACCGATAGAAGAAATAATTAAGCCACGAAATATAATAAACACAAAGTAGAAGAAGATCGTGGGGACACAATTTTAACAGTTAGAGGGAAAGTTATACACAAAGACAATATTAGTAAACAAGCTAAATGTTAAGAATCTCAATAATACTTTTCTTACTTGTGAAAATTGCTAACAGTGACGAAATAAACGATTTGAATAACAAGAAATATGTGTTAACGAAAACATATCCATCCCTTTTATTCGAGATTTAAAAATATTTGTAGCCCAAAACTAACCTGAGTGCAATTCTAGCACCATACGACAAAATAATAAGAAACAAGTACACAACAAATGAAAATCAGGAAGAAACTTTATTAATAAACAGGATAGAAACCCTGAAATTGCAACTAATACCAACTTCGCATAGAGCTAGGAGATCGTTAAATTTCTTAGGTTTACTCTTAAAATCCATAACAGGAACTAGAGCACGACGACCTAATAGAAATTAAGACATGACTCAATGAACTTATTAAAAACAACAACCAACAACAAAAAATAAATTCTCAATTTGAAAAAATCTTAGAATCCTTAGATCTTAAATCAGTAACAGAAAAAATAGTAATAAACGATGTCTATCAAGAACTTGTAGCCATCACAAATACAACCAATTTTGCAAAAATTGTAAATTTTTATTCAGGCACCTTAAATTTAAATGATATTGAAGAAATAATAACAAATGAACAATTAGATACACCTGTAATAAATATACTAGAATATGCAGATATAAGTTAACACCGGTAAACACGTATCCGGTCATCACTCCACTCCCACCGATATTGCTGACGGTGCGTCGGCAGGTTTGAGTGTGGAAATAGCATAAAAACAACTCTCCCACCGATACTGATGACGAAGCGTCGACCAGGTAGCGCGTGACAACAACAACATCGCTACAGCGGAAAAGCCAACAGCAAGAGGTAAATTACCGAATTGCATTTTGCAAGTCACACGGCAAAACATGTGCAGCAACTGGCAGGTATAACAAAGCGTCAGGCATTTAGGCGTAGTCGCCGCAATATTTTAGTTAGCAAATTCAGTTGTAATAACTCGAATGATACAAACGGCTGCTCTTGTGCAAACAAGAGAAATAAAATAACATTAAAACCCAACCAAGTGTTTTAATAATTGGCGCCCAACGTGGGGCCATAGTGCAGTTCTTGTGTTATCCTTATAAAGGACAAATCCTGTGCGTGGCCGTGGTTCGAATCCACCCGACAGTCGCGGAAAAACATTTAACTTAATTAACACTACATAAATAGTGAGAGCTACGAACAATTTTCTATTTTGAAAACTTTTAACCGCAAATTAATACCCTATATAGAGATAGTGCAAACCGCAAACATTTTATTAAACTCTTATTGCATATTTAAAAAATAAATATATTATTTTGTGAAAATTAAACACTACATAACTCGTGGGAGAAAGTGTAGAGCCAATGCTCTAATAAATAAAGCATCCTAAGCATTTTAATTACAAATACCGTGAACATTTATGAAGTTTCCCTAACAATTTGAAAAGATAAAGTTTAAAAATTAAACCACTTCATAACTCGTGGGAGAAAGTGTAGAGCCAATGCTCTAAGAAATAAAGCATTCTTATCATCGTTATCCTGTCTTCCTGCTGCTGGATCACAACCCGAGGAATCATCGTGATGTTGCCTTATCATACCTTATTTAGTGACATAGCTTATCGAGATATGGAAAATTTCATGTGAGTAGAGTGATTTAGCAGCTAACTTTGTTTAAAAAAAATTTGTTACTATCCTTTTTGGTAATTCTTGAATAATAAATTAAATTTGTAAAGGTGGGTAACGGTTAGAAAGGGGAAATCTCTGTATCCACTTAGCAATTGACTGACTTAGAAAAATTAAAAATGGACGCACAAACTCTAGAAGCTCTTCTTAATTCTGCCATTCGTACTGCGACCGAGCATTCCCGGCGGGAATTTCAGTCTCTTGTTGACGAACTGACAAACAGGTTAGCAAGAATCGAAACACCAGTTCGTGTTACCCAATACGAACCGGTGACTATTTAACCCGCAATACCATGTGACGAATCCTTGAACCTTGTGAAAACCTTGCCGGAGTTCAAAGGCGACGCGACCCGTTATGTGTCTTGGAGACAAGCAGCTAATACTGCTTATAGGGTGTTCGAAGCGTATCAGGGGAGCTCAAGGCACTACCAAGCGGTAGGCATAATACGAAATAAAGTCGAAGGAGCCGCAGATAGTGTTTTATCCTCTTTTAATACAGTTTTAAAATTTCACGCTATCATTTCGCGACTAGACTTTGCCTATGCAGATAAAAGACCAATTTATTTAATTGAACAGGAGTTATCGACCCTTAGGCAAGGAAAATAATCAGTAGTGGAGTTCTATGATGCAGTGAAGAGAAAGTTGACTCTGATAGTCAATAAAACAATCATGACACACGGTGGGAACACCACGCTGATAGGATCACGTAACAAGAAATATCGGGATGATGCCCTTCGCGTGTTCATCACTCAATCGCCGTTTGTGCGATGTTCTTTTGTCCTCTAGACCCGCTCATCTTCCGTCAGCACTTGCCCTAGCGCAGGAACTGGAAGCGCACCAAGCCAGATCAATATTTGCAAGCTCCTTTAACAGACAGGCACCCCATAACTTAGACCCTTATTATTATTCACCCCAATACCGTAGAATACCTCAAGTCCAACGAGGCCACCTCGAACTTAGCAAACTACAGTACCAATGGACATAGACCCATCATATTCCCGATTCAGACAGAACAGACCCCAGCAACTCCGTGGTACCGTAATCAAGGAGCTTACCCTAAGATAAACCGTCCAGATAACGGAAACACGGCCAGCACATTCAATCGCCAACAGCCCGTGTCAACAGGATTGAATAAAGAAAAAGCTGAGAAAAGGCAGCATAGTAGTGATCAGCTGCCAATACAACAAGTTCAGCGTATCACCAATCTCACCCAGGACCAATATGAACCAGAAAGTGAATATTGCAGTGATACCGGGTATGATGACTATTATCACGACAGAGAACTTAAGAGTGCTGAGTATGACCTGGACGGACCGAAGGACGACGTTCATTTTGTAGGACTAAGTCCCTCTTGCCCTATGTCGAAAGGACACTTGGGGAAAGAGGAATACGGTTTTTAATCGACACCAGTTCTGCAAAGAGCTATGTAAAACACGTTAACGCTCTAAAGCGAATAAAACCTGTGAATAACCCTTTCACTGTTAAATGCATCCACGGTGCCGATATAATAAACAAAAAAAGTACAATAAATATATTAAATAAGAATGTTGAATTCTTTGTCCTACCCAGTTTGGAAACCTTTGACGGCATTATAGGGTTCGACTTACTAAAAGAGGTAAATGGTCGTATTGACCTGAAGAGTGGTACGTTGAGTTATGACGGTGGAAAGGAAAAACTCTTGTACCACTACTGTTCGAACAAGCGAGGACAATATTGATATCTCTACACTGCTAAGCGTCATGCTAAAGATTTCGCCGATCCAGATGAAGCACTGCCCTGCAATACCAACATTGTAGGTACAATTAGGACCGTGGACTATTTAACTATCTACTCAAAAAGTTACCCGTACCCCATAGCTTCTGCGGAATTTGTCAATAGGGAGATATCAGATCTGTTGCGTGACGGAATAATTAGACCAATTTAATTTGGGTTGTAGATAAGAAAGGTTTAGACGAAAGGGGCAACAAGAGATCACGACTCGTAATTTACTTTAGAAAGCTAAACACTAAGATAATAAACGATAAATACCCAATTCCGGACACCTCTGTAATCTTGGCAAACATGGGAAGTGCTAGATTTTTCTCGACAATAGATCTTAAATCAGGATTTCACCAAATCAAACTTGCGGAAAAGGATAGGGAGAAAACGGCTTTCTCAGTTAATAATGGAAAGTACGAGTTTCGTCGGCTCCCCTTTGGCCTGAAAAATGCCCATAGTATTTTCCAGAGAGCGATTGACAATGTCCTTAGAGAAGAAATTGGGAAAACGTGCAATGTTTACATAGACGACGTTATAATTTTCTCCCAAACTGCCGCACAACACAGTAAGGACATTGATCAAATCCTGACAAAACTTTTCAATGCCAATATGCGCGTTTCCCCTGAGAAATCCAAGTTCTTTCAGGCAAGTGTTGAATTTCTAGGCTTTACCGTATCAAAGGAGGGAATCAAAACATGCCCCGACAAAGTCAAAGACATTTTAGAATTTTCTATTCCAAAATAGTTACGAGCTTTGCGCTCATTCCTAGGATAAGTAGGATATTATCGACGGTTTATAAAGGACTATGCCTCGATTGCAAAACCTCTAACGAAGTACCTAAGGGGGGAAAATGGAAATATAGGCGCTAATCAGTCGAAGAAAATTCAAATTACTCTTGATGAAGAAGCACTTAATGCATTTAATAAGATTAAGAAAATCCTTGCATCAGAAGACGTATTGCTTCTTTATCCTGATTACAAGCAAACATTTGATATGACTACAGATGCCTCTTCTTATGCTATAGGCGCCGTTCTGTCACAGAATGGAAGACCTATCACGATGATTTCCAGGACCCTCTCTTCCACCGAAGAGAACAGTTTCATTACAAGCCTGGTAAGGAAAACTTCGTCGCGAACGCCCTCTCCCGACAACATATAATTGCATTAGACCACGACATGGACTCGGCAAGCTTGGCTGCGAATAGCGAAGAGTCGCTGTCTCAAACAATCCCCACTGTAAAGAACCCCATAAATTGTTTTCGGAATCAAATAGTCCTTGAAGAAAGAAATCCCACAACACTTAGCTCGAAAATTATATTTAAATTCCGAATGAGGCACGGAATATCGTTCAATAATGTAGGAGAACTGATGAAAACTATAAAACAATGCGTCAACCCAACTCCGTGAAAACCAGGAGCAAGTCCTTGAAAGTTATTATTTCCCTGAAATACGGAAAATTTTGAGGGAAATAATTTCTAATTGCAAGATATGCCACGAGGCCAAATACCAACGGCATCCCCCAAACCCAGAAATAGGATCGACTCCTTTACCTGAATATCCGGGAGAAATCCTTCATGTTGACATTTATTCCACCGATAAGAAACATTTCCTATCATCAATAGACAAGTTCTCAAAGTTTGCTATAGTATTTCCAATCAAATCTAGAGCCATAGTTGATGTTAAAGAAGCCATATACGAACTTCTCAGCTTTTACAGAAATACTAAGTTGTTGGTCTGTGACAATGAGATATCGTTGAATTCAGAAACTATTAAACCTATACTCAAAAATCACTTTGGCGTCAAAATCTAGAATAGACAAAAACGACAGTATAATCCAGGGGATAAAGTTTATGTGAAGACTAATAAAAGAATAGGAAACAAGTTTTCAAAACTTTACACCGAAAAAGTAATCCAAAAGGATCTTGGTACATTTGTTATAATTGATGAACGAAAAGTGCACAAAAATAATTTAAGACAAGGCCCGCTCTCTCTTCTGTCGTCCTTAGGATCATTTTGCTTTCGTTAAGCTTAAGGAATACTCGACTATACCAATTCTTTTTACATCCCAATTACAACCGGAGCTGTAGCTGTTTATGAGCAGCATGACTTTCTACTTCATCAAACTAATTTATCAACATTCGAAGCAATAGCTGAGGAGACAGACGAACTACTGATCCAATTTCCACAATCACATATTAAACGACTACTAGAGAATGACGCTAATGAAATATTGCAACTATTGGACGCAATAAAAATACACCATCGGTACGCTAGAGGTATTAATATTCTGGGGACTGCCTTGAAGTACATAACAGGGACTCCAGACTCCGACGACTTTGAAATGCTCGAGACCAGAACCAATGCCCTATTAGAAACAAACGAACAACAAATAGCGGTAAATTCAGCTACACAAAAGAAAATAAACGAATTGACAGTGACAGTAAACAAATTACTACAAAATGCAAAAAGCACTCAAATAGATACGGGATATCTCTTTTCTCTAGCCTCATCCAGAAATAGAGCAGTTATAATGGAATTGGAAACCATTTTAACGTCAGTCACTCTAGGCAGGTTAAATATCGCCACTCCATTGTGTATAACAACAAGTGAGATATCTTATTTGACTGCTGCTTTTGACAGGATACCTAAGATGGCGTTTGACAGGGTACCTAAGCTGGCCGCCAATATATCGACAATTACGGATGGCCCGAAGTTGGGAAAAGCTGATCTCAAAATATTTTGGGGGGGGGGGGTTTAAAGTTTTTAGGATATTTTACATATTTTGAGATATGCGATTAATATCCATTATAAACATAGATATAATAATATTGGGTAAAATGTTGAATGCATTTTTATAAAGCCATCGATAGGCTATGATATCATTTGAATCAGTAGAATCATAAAACGTCAGGGGTTTAAAGTGCTTCATCGATTCTCCTCAATATCTCGAGATACGTCTTCAATCTCCGTAAAATAGAAAAGAACCCTTTACTCGGAGCCACCGTGACTGGACACGTAACACTGATTTGAAAAATTCGGTAAATATGTTTGTAAAATTGCATATTACGAAGGCGGTTTGATAAGTCATAAACTTTTAGAATAAAATATACTTTTCGGCAAAAAAGCATTATTTGTATTCCAGTTACTGGGTAATCATTTTTAATTTTATGGTCTAGAGTAAGTTTTTGTGTGTGCTACGAATTTGAAAACACGGTTGAAATTTTCTGAGACTACCGATTTTTTGGGGGAATCCAGACACCCATGACCCCTCCCCTGTATCCGCATTGGGGTAAATATACGAGGAACGCCAGGGTTGCGAATTTACTTTGCAAAAACAGGTGATCTCAGCTGTTCCAAATTTTGACGTTTATCGAAAAGATATCTCACTTGTTATCATACACAATGCTCCACTCCCACCGATATTGCTGACGGTGCGTCGGCAGGTTTGAGTGTGGAAATAGCATAACAACAACTCTCCCACCGATACTGATGACGAAGCGTCGACAACAACAACATGGCTACAGCGGAAAAGCCAACAGCCAGAGGTAAATTGTCGAATTGCATTTTGCAAGTCACACGGCAAAACATGTGCAGCAACTGGCAGGTATAACAAAGCGTCAGGCATTTAGGCGTAGTCGCCGCAATATTTTAGTTAGCAAATTCAGTTGTAATAACTCGACCGATACAAACGGCTGCTCTTGTGCAAACAGGAGAAATAAAATAACATTAAAACCCAACCAAGTGTTTTAATAATTGGCGCCCAACGTGGGGCCATAGTGCAGTTCTTGTGTTATCCTTATAAAGGACAAATCCTGTGCGTGGCCGTGGTTCGAGTCCACCCGACAGTCGCGGAAAAACATTTAACTTAATTAACACTACATAAATAGTGAGAGCTACGAACAATTTTCTATTTTGAAAAATTTTAACCGCAAATTAATACCCTATATAGAGATAGTGCAAACCGCAAACATTTTATTAAACTCTTATTGCATATTTAAAAAATAAATATATTATTTTGTGAAAATTAAACACTACATAACTCGTGGGAGAAAGTGTAGAGCCAATGCTCTAATAAATAAAGCATCCTAAGCATTTTAATTACAAATACCGTGAACATTTATGAAGTTTCCCTAACAATTTGAAAAGATAAAGTTTAAAAATTAAACCACTTCATAACTCGTGGGAGAAAGTGTAGAGCCAATGCTCTAAGAAATAAAGCATCCTAATCATCGTAATCCTGCCTTCCTGCTGCTGGATCACAACCCGAGGAATCATCGTGATGCTGCCTTATCATACCTTACTTAGTGACATAGCTTATCGAGATATGGAAAATTTCATGTGAGTAGAGTGATTTAGCAGCTAACTTTGTTTAAAAAAAATTTGTTACTATCCTTTTTGGTAATTCTTGAATAATAAATTAAATTTGTAAAGGTGGGTAACGGTTAGAAAGGGGAAATCCCTGTATCCACTTAGCAATTGACTGACTTAGAAAAAATTAAATATGGACGCACAAACTCTAGAAGCTCTTCTTAATTCTGCCATTCGTACTGCGACCGAGCATTCCCGGCGGGAATTTCAGTCTCTTGTTGACGAACTCACAAACAGGTTAGCAAGAATCGAAACACCAGTTCGTGTTACCCAATATTTAATTGAACAGGAGTTATCGACCCTTAGGCAAGGAAAATAATCAGTAGTGGAGTTCTATGATGCAGTGAAGAGAAAGTTGACTCTGATAGTCAATAAAACAATCATGACCCACGGTGGGAACACCACGCTGATAGGATCACGTAACAAGAAATATCGGGATGATGCTCTTCGCGTGTTCATCACTGGACTCAATCGCCGTTTGTACGATGTTCTTTTCTCCTCTAGACCCGCTCATCTTCCGTCAGCACTTGCCCTAGCGCAGGAACTGGCAGCGCACCAAGCCAGATCAACATTTGCAAGCTCCTTTAACAGACAGGCACCCCATAACTTAGACCCTTATTATTATTCACCCCAGTACCGTAGAATACCTCAAGACCAACGAGGCCACCTCGAACTTAGCAAACTACAGTACCAATGGACATAGACCAATCATATTCCCGATTCAGACAGAACAGACCCCAGCAACTCCGTGGTACCGTAATCAAGAAGCTTACCCTAAGATAAATCGTCCAGATAACGGAAACACCGCCGGCACATTCAATCGCCAACAGCCCGTGTCAACAGGCTTGAATAAAGAAAAAGCGGAGAAAAGGCAGCATGGTAGTGATCAGCTGCCAATACAACAAGTTCAGCGTATCAACAATCTCACCCAGGACCAATATGAACCAGAAAGTGAATATTGGAGTGATACCGGGTATGATGACTATTATCACGACACAGAACTTAAGAGTGCTGAGTATGACCTGGACGGACCGAAGGACGACATTCATTTTTTAGGACTAAGTCCCTCTTGCCCTATGTCGAAAGGACACTTGGGGAAAGAGGAATACGGTTTTTAATCGACACCAGTTCTGCAAAGAGTTATGTAAAACACGTAAACGCTCTAAAGCGAATAAAACTTGTGAATCCACGGTGCCGATATAATAAACAAAAAAAGTACAATAAATATATTAAATAAGAATGATGAATTCTTTGTCCTACCCAGTTTGGAAACCTTTGACGGCATTATAGGGTTCGACTTACTAAAAGAGGTAAATGGTCGTATTGACCTGAAGAGTGGTACGTTGAGTTATGACGGTGGAAAGAAAAAACTCTTGTACCACTACTGTTCGAACAAGCGAGGACAATATTGATATCTCTACACTGCTAAAGCGTCATGCTAAAGATTTCGCCGATCAAGATGAAGCACTGCCCTGCAATACCAACATTGTAGGTACAATTAGGACCGTGGACTATTTAACTATCTACTCAAAAAATTATCCGTACCCAATAGCTTCTGCGGAATTTGTCAATAGGGAGATATCAGATCTGTTGCGTGACGGAATAATTAGACCATCCCGTTCCCCTTATAACAACCCAATTTGGGTTGTAGATAAGAAAGGTTTAGACGAAAGGGGCAACAAGAGATCACGACTCGTAATTTACTTTAGGAAGCTAAACACTAAGACAATAAACGATAAATACCCAATTCCGGACACCTCTGTAATCTTGGCAAACATGGGAAGTGCTAGATTTTTCTCGACAATAGATCTTAAATCAGGATTTCACCAAATCAAACTTGCGGAAAAGGATAGGGAGAAAACGGCTTTCTCAGTTAATAATGGAAAGTACGAGTTTCGTCGGCTCCCCTTTGGCCTGAAAAATGCCCATAGTATTTTCCAGAGAGCGATTGACAATGTCCATAGAGAAGAAATTAGGAAAACGTGGAATGTTTACATAGACGACGTTATAATTTTCTCCCAAACTGCCGCACAACACAGTAAGGACATTGATCAAATCCTGACAAAACTTTTCAATGCCAATATGCGCGTTTCCCCTGAGAAATCCAAGTTCTTTCAGGCAAGTGTTGAATTTCTAGGCTTTACCGTATCAAAGGAGGGAATCAAAACATGCCCCGACAAAGTCAAAGACATTTTAGAATTTTCTATTCCAAAATAGTTACGAGCTTTGCGCTCATTCCTAGGATAAGCAGGATATTATCGACGGTTTATAAAGGACTATGCCTCGATTGCAAAACCTCTAACGAAGTACCTTAGGAGGGAAAATGGAAATATAGGCGCTAATCAGTCGAAGAAAATTCAAATTACTCTTGATGAAGAAGCACTTAATGCATTTAATAAGATTAAGAAAATCCTTGCATCAGAAGACGTATTGCTTCTTTATCCTGATTACAAGCAAACATTTGATCTGGCTACAGATGCCTCTTCCTATGCTATAGGCGCCGTTCTGTCACAGAATGGAAGACCTATCACGATCATTTCCAGGACCCTCTCTTCCACCGAAGAGAACAGTTTCATTACAAGCCTGGTAAGGAAAACTTCGTCGCGGACGCCCTCTCCCAACAACATATAATTGCATTAGACCACGACATGGACTCGGCAAGCTTGGCTGCGAATAGCGAAGAGTCGCTGTCTCAAACAATCCCCACTGTAAAAAATCCCATAAATTGTTTTCGGAATCAAATAGTCCTTGAAGAAAGAAATCCCACTACACTTAGCTCGAAAATTATATTTAAATTCCGAATGAGGCACGGAATATCGTTCAATAATGTAGGAGAACTGATGAAAACTATAAAACAATGCGTCAACCCAACTCCGTGAAAACCAGGAACAAGTCCTTGAAAGTTATTATTTCCCTGAAATACGGAAAATTTTGAGGGAAATAATTTCTAATTGCAAGATATGCCACGAGGCCAAATACCAATGGCATCCCCCAAACCCAGAAATAGGATCGACTCCTTTACCTGAATATCCGGGAGAAATCCTTCATGTTGACATTTATTCCACCGATAAGACACATTTCCTATCATCAATAGACAAGTTCTCAAAGTTTGCTATAGTATTTCCAATCAAATCTAGAGCCATAGTTGATGTTAAAGAAGCCATATACGATCTTCTCAGCTTTTACAGAAATACTAAGTTGTTGGTCTGTGACAATGAGATATCGTTGAATTCAGAAACCATTAAACCTATACTCAAAAATCACTTTGTTGTCAAAATCTAGAATAGACAAAAACGACAGTATAATCCAGGGGATAAAGTTTATGTGAAGACTAATAAAAGAATAGGAAACAAGTTTTCAAAACTTTACACCGAAAAAGTAATCCAAAAGGATCTTGGTACATTTATTATAATTGATGAACGAAAAGAGCACAAAAATAATTTAAGACAAGGCCCGCTCTCTCTTCTGTCGTCCTTAGGGTCATTTTGCTTTCGTTAAGCTTTCGAGCTAACGCGGGAATACTCGACTATACCAATTCTTTTTACATCCCAATTACAACCGGAGCTGTAGCTGTTTATGAGCAGCATGACTTTCTACTTCATCAAACTAATTTATCAACATTCGAAGCAATAGCTGAGGAGACAGACGAACTACTGATCCAATTTCCACAATCACATATTAAACGACTACTAGAGAATGACGCTAATGAAATATTGCAACTATTGGACGCAATAAAAATACACCATCGGTACGCTAGAGGTATTAATATTCTGGGGACTGCCTTGAAGTACATAACAGGGACTCCAGACTCCGACGACTTTGAAATGCTCGATACCACAACCAATGCCCTATTAGAAACAAACGAACAACAAATAGCGGTAAATTCAGCTACACAAAAGAAAATAAACGAATTGACAGTGACAGTAAACAAATTACTACAAAATGCAAAAAGCACTCAAATAGATACGGGATATCTCTTTTCTCTAGCCTCATCCAGAAATAGAGCAGTTATAATGGAATTGGAAACCATTTTAACGTCAGTCACTCTGGGCAGGTTAAATATCGCCACTCCATTGTGTATAACAACAAGTGAGATATCATATTTGACTGTTGCTTTTGACAGGATACCTAAGATGGCGTTTGACAGGGTACCTAAGCTGGCCGCCAATATGTCGACAATTACGAATGGCCCGAAGTTGGAAAAAGCTGATCTGAAAATATTTTGGGGGGGGGTTTAAATTTTTTAGGATATTTTACATATTTTGAGATATGCGATTAATATCCATTATAAACATAGATATAATAATATTGGGTAAAATGTTGAATGCATTTTTATAAAGCCATCGATAGGCTATGATATCATTTGAATCAGTAGAATCATAAAACGTCAGGGGTTTAAAGTGCTTCATCGATTCTCCTCAATATCTCGAGATACGTCTTCAATCTCCGTAAAATAGAAAAGAACCCTTTACTCGGAGCCACCGGTAAATATGTTTGTAAAATTGCATATTACGAAGGCGGTTTGATAAGTCATAAACTTTTAGAATAAAATATACTTTTCGGCAAAAAAGCATTATTTGTATTCCAGTTACTGGGTAATCATTTTTAATTTTATGGTCTAGAGTAAGTTTTTGTGTGTGCTACGAATTTGAAAACACGGTTGAAATTTTCTGAGACTACCGATTTTTTGGGGGAATCCAGACACCCATGACCCCTCCCCTGTATCCGCATTGGGGTAAATATACGAGGAACGCCAGGGTTGCGAATTTACTTTGCAAAAACAGGTGATCTCAGCTGTTCCAAATTTTGACGTTTATCGAAAAGATATCTCACTTGTTATCATACACAATGCTCCACTCCCACCGATATTGCTGACGGTGCGTCGGCAGGTTTGAGTGTGGAAATAGCATAACAACAACTCTCCCACCGATACTGATGACGAAGCGTCGACCTGGTTGCGCGTGACAACAACAACATCGCTACAGCGGAAAAGCCAACAGCCAGAGGTAAATTGTCGAATTGCATTTTGCAAGTCACACGGCAAAACATGTGCAGCAACTGGCAGGTATAACAAAGCGTCAGGCATTAAGGCGTAGTCGCCGCAATATTTTAGTTAGCAAATTCAGTTGTAATAACTCGACCGATACAAACGGCTGCTCTTGTGCAAACAAGAGAAATAAAATAACATTAAAACCCAACCAAGTGTTTTAATAATTGGGGCCCAACGTGGGGCCATAGTGCAGTTCTTTTGTTATCCTTATAAAGGACAAATCCTGTGCGTGGCCGTGGTTCGAATCCACCCGACAGTCGCGGAAAAACATTTAACTTAAT
Organism: Philophylla caesio; assembly: GCA_963971545.1. Classification (NCBI taxonomy): domain Eukaryota; kingdom Metazoa; phylum Arthropoda; class Insecta; order Diptera; family Tephritidae; genus Philophylla; species Philophylla caesio. The sequence goes on from OZ020604.1 coordinate 135,813,035, forward strand.
TAACACTACATAAATAGTGAGAGCTACGAACAATTTTCTTTTTTGAAAAATTTTAACCGCAAATTAATACCCTATATAGAGATAGTGCAAACCGCAAACATTTTATTAAACTCTTATTGCATATTTAAAAAATAAATATATTATTTTGTGAAAATTAAACACTACATAACTCGTGGGAGAAAGTGTAGAGCCAATGCTCTAATAAATAAAGCATCCTAAGCATTTTAATTACAAATACCGTGAACATTTATGAAGTTTCCCTAACAATTTGAAAAGATAAAGTTTAAAAATTAAACCACTTCATAACTCGTGGGAGAAAGTGTAGAGCCAATGCTCTAAGAAATAAAGCATCCTAATCATCGTAATCCTGTCTTCCTGCTGCTGGATCACAACCCGAGGAATCATCGAGATGTTGCCTTATCATACCTTATTTAGTGACATAGCTTATCGAGATATGGAAAATTTCATGTGAGTAGAGTGATTTAGCAGCTAACTTTGTTTAAAAAAAAATTGTTACTATCCTTTTTGGTAATTCTTGAATAATAAATTAAATTTGTAAAGGTGGGTAACGGTTAGAAAGGGGAAATCCCTGTATCCACTTAGCAATTGACTGACTTAGAAAAAATTAAATATGGACGCACAAACTCTAGAAGCTTTCCTTAATTCTGCCATTCGTACTGCGACCGAGCATTCCCGGCGGGAATTTCAGTCTCTTGTTGACGAACTGACAAACAGGTTAGCAAGAATCGAAACACCAGTTCGTGTTACCCAATACGAACCGGTGACTATTTAACCCGCAATACCATGTGACGAATCCTTGGACCTTGTGAAAACCTTGCCGGAGTTCAAAGGCGACGCGACCCGTTATGTATCTTGGATACAAGCAGCTCATACTGCTTATAGGGTGTTCGAAGCGTATCAGGGGAGCTCAAGGCACTACCAAGCGGTAGGCATAATACGAAATAAAGTAGAAGGAGCCGCATATAGTGTTTTATCCTCTTTTAATACACGCTATCATTTCGCGACTAGACTTTGCCTATGCAGATAAAAGACCAATTTATTTTATTGAACAGGAGTTATCGACCCTTAGGCAAGGAAAATAATTAGTAGTGGAGTTCTATGATGCAGTGAAGAGAAAGTTGACTCTGATAGTCAATAAAACAATCATGACCCACGGTGGGAACACCACGCTGATAGGATCACGTAACAAGAAATATCGGGATAATGCCCTTCGCGTGTTCATCACTGGACTCAATCGCCGTTTGTGTGATGTTCTTTTCTCCTCTAGACCCGCTCATCTTTCGTCAGCACTTGCCCTAGCGCAGGAACTGGAAGCGCACCAAGCCAGATCAACATTTGCAAGCCCCTTTAACAGACAGGCACCCCATAACTTAGACCCTTATTATTATTCACCCCAATACCGTAGAATACCTCAAGTCCAACGAGGCCACCTCGAACTTAGCAAACTACAGTACCAATGGACATAGACCCATCATATTCCCGATTCAGACAGAACAGACCCCAGCAACTCCGTGGTACCGTAATTAAGGAGCTTACCCTAAGATAAACCGTCCAGATAACGGAAACACGGCCGGCACATTCAATCGCCAACAGCCCGTGTCAACAGGCTTGAATAAAGAAAAAGCTGAGAAAAGGCAGCATGGTAGTGATCAGCTGCCAATACAACAAGTTCAGCGTATCAACAATCTCACCCAGGACCAATATGAACCAGAAAGTGAATATTGGAGTGATACCGGGTATGATGACTATTATCACGACACAGAACTTAAGAGTGCTGAGTATGAACTGGACGGACCGAAGGACGACGTTAATTTTTTAGGACTAAGTCCCTCTTGCCCTATGCCGAAAGGACACTTGGGGAAAGAGGAATACGGTTTTTAATCGACACCAGTTCTGCAAAGAGCTATGTAAAACACGTTAACGCTCTAAAGCGAATAAAACCTGTGAATAACCCTTTCACTGTTAAATCCATCCACGGTGCCGATATAATAAACAAAAAAAGTACAATAAATATATTAAATAAGAATGTTGAATTCTTTGTCCTACCCAGTTTGGAAACCTTTGACGGCATTATAGGGTTCGACTTACTAAAAGAGGTAAATGGTCGTATTGACCTGAAGAGTGGTACGTTGAGTTATGACGGTAGAAAGGAAAAACTCTTGTACCACTACTGTTCGAACAAGCGAGGACAATATTGATATCTCTATACTGCTAAAGCGTCATGCTAAAGATTTCGCCGATCCAGATGAAGCACTGCCCTGCAATACCAACATTGTAGGTACAATTAGGACCGTGGACTATTTAACTATCTACTCAAAAAGTTACCCATACCCCATAGCTTCTGCGGAATTTGTCAATAGGGAGATATCAGATCTGTTGCGGGACGGAATAATTACACCCTCCCGTTCCCCTTATAACAACCCAATTTGGGTTGTAGATAAGAAAGGTTTAGACGAAAGGGGCAACAAGAGATCACGACTCGTAATTTACTTTAGGAAGCTAAACACTAAGACAATAAACGATAAATACCCAATTCCGGACACCTCTGTAATCTTGGCAAACATGGGAAGTGCTAGATTTTTCTCGACAATAGATCTTAAATCAGGATTTCACCAAATCAAACTTGCGGAAAAGGATAGGGAGAAAACGGCTTTCTTAGTTAATAATGGAAAGTACGAGTTTCGTCGGCTCCCCTTTGGCCTGAAAAATGCCCATAGTATTTTCCAGAGAGCGATTGACAATGTCCATAGAGAAGAAATTAGGAAAACGTGCAATGTTTACATAGACGACGTTATAATTTTCTCCCAAACTGCCGCACAACACAGTAAGGACATTGATCAAATCCTGACAAAACTTTTCAATGCCAATATGCACGTTTCCCCTGAGAAATCCAAGTTCTTTCAGGCAAGTGTTGAATTTCTAGGCTTTACCGTATCAAAGGAGGGAATCAAAACATGCCCCGACAAAGTCAAAGACATTTTAGAATTTTCTATTCCAAAATAGTTACGAGCTTTGCGCTCATTCCTAGGATAAGCAGGATATTATCGACGGTTTATAAAGGACTATGCCTCGATTGCAAAACCTCTAACGAAGTACCTAAGGGGGAAAATGGAAATATAGGCGCTAATCAGTCGAAGAAAATTCAAATTACTCTTGATGAAGAAGCACCTTATGCATTTAATAAGATTAAGAAAATCCTTGCATCAGAAGACGTATTGCTTCTTTATCCTGATTACAAGCAAACATTTGATCTGACTACAGATGCCTCTTCTTATGCTATAGGCGCCGTTCTGTCACAGAATGGAAGACCTATCACGATGATTTCCAGGACCCTCTCTTCCACCGAAGAGAACAGTTTCATTACAAGCCTGGTAAGGAAAACTTCGTCGCGAACGCCCTCTCCCGACAACATATAATTGCATTAGACCACGACATGGACTCGGCAAGCTTGGCTGCGAATAGCGAAGAGTCGCTGTCTCAAACAATCCCCACTGTAAAGAACCCCATAAATTGTTTTTGGAATCAAATAGTCCTTGAAGAAAGAAATCCCACAACACTTAGCTCGAAAATTATATTTAAATTCCGAATGAGGCACGGAATATCGTTCAATAATGTAGGAGAACTGATGAAAACTATAAAACAATGCGTCAACCCAACTCCGTGAAAACCAGGAGCAAGTCCTTGAAAGTTATTATTTCCCTGAAATACGGAAAATTTTGAGGGAAATAATTTCTAATTGCAAGATATGCCACGAGGCCAAATACCAACGGCATCCCCCAAACCCAGAAATAGGATCGACTCCTTTACCTGAATATCCGGGAGAAATCCTTCATGTTGACATTTATTCCACCGATAAGACACATTTCCTATCATCAATAGACAAGTTCTCAAAGTTTGCTATAGTATTTCCAATCAAATCTAGAGCCATAGTTGATGTTAAAGAAGCCATATACGAACTTCTCAGCTTTTACAGAAATACTAAGTTGTTGGTCTGTGACAATGAGATATCGTTGAATTCAGAAACTATTAAACCTATACTCAAAAATCACTTTGGCGTCAAAATCTAGAATAGACAAAAACGACAGTATAATCCAGGGGATAAAGTTTATGTGAAGACCAATAAAAGAATAGGAAACAAGTTTTCAAAACTTTACACCGAAAAAGTAATCCAAAAGGATCTTGGTACATTTGTTATAATTGATGAACGAAAAGTGCACAAAAATAATTTAAGACAAGGCCCGCTCTCTCTTCTGTCGTCCTTAGGATCATTTTGCTTTCGTTAAGCTTTCGAGCTAACGCGGGAATACTCGACTATACCAATTCTTTTTACATCCCAATTACAAGCGGAGCTGTAGCTGTTTATGAGCAGCATGACTTTCTACTTCATCAAACTAATTTATCATCATTCGAAGCAATAGCTGAGGAGACAGACGAACTACTGATCCAATTTCCACAATCACATATTAAACGACTACTAGAGAATGACGCTAATGAAATATTGCAACTATTGGACGCAATAAAAATACACAATCGGTACGCTAGAGGTATTAATATTCTGGGGACTGCCTTGAAATACATAACAGGGACTCCAGACTCCGACGACTTTGAAATGCTCGAGACCAGAACCAATGCCCTATTAGAAACAAACAAACAACAAATAGCGGTAAATTCAGCTACACAAAAGAAAATAAACGAATTGACAGTGACAGTAATCAAATTACTACAAAATGCAAAAAGCACTCAAATAGATACGGGATATCTCTTTTCTCTAGCCTCATCCAGAAATAGAGCAGTTATAATGGAATTGGAAACCATTTTAACGTCAGTCACTCTGGGCAGGTTAAATATCGCCACTCCATTGTGTATAACAACAAGTAAGATATCTTATTTGACAGTTACTTTTGACAGGATACCTAAGATGGCGTTTGACAGGGTACCTAAGCTGGCCGCCAATATGTCGACAATTACGAATGGCCCGAAGTTGGAAAAAGCTGATCTGAAAATATTTTGGGGGGGGGGTTTAAATTTTTTAGGATATTTTACATATTTTGAGATATGCGATTAATATCCATTATAAACATAGATATAATAATATTGGGTAAAATGTTGAATGCATTTTTATAAAGCCATCGATAGGCTATGATATCATTTGAATCAGTAGAATCATAAAACGTCAGGGGTTTAAAGTGCTTCATCGATTCTCCTCAATATCTCGAGATACGTCTTCAATCTCCGTAAAATAGAAAAGAACCCTTTACTCGGAGCCACCGTGACTGGACACGTAACACTGATTTGAAAAATTCGGTAAATATGTTTGTAAAATTGCATATTACGAAGGCGGTTTGATAAGTCATAAACTTTTGATAAGTCATCAATCTCCGTAAAATAGAAAAGAACCCTTTACTCGGAGCCACCGTGACTGGACACGTAACACTGATTTGAAAAATTCGGTAAATATGTTTGTAAAATTGCATATTACGAAGGCGGTTTGATAAGTCATAAACTTTTAGAATAAAATATACTTTTCGGCAAAAAAGCATTATTTGTATTCCAGTTACTGGGTTATCACTTTTAATTTTATTGTCTATTGAAATTTTCAGAGACTACCGATTTTTTGGGGGAATCCAGACACCCATGACCCCTCCCCTGTATCCGCATTGGGGTAAATATACGAGGAACGCCAGGGTTGCGAATTTACTTTGCAAAAACAGGTGATCTCAGCTGTTCCAAATTTTGACGTTTATCGAAAAGATATCTCACTTGTTATTATACACAATGCTCCACTCCCTCCGATATTGCTGACGGTGCGTCGACAGGTTTGAGTGTGGAAATAGCATAACAACAACTCTCCCACCGATACTGATGACGAAGCGTCGACCTGGTTGCGCGTGACAACAACAACATCGCTACAGCGAAAAAGCCAACAGCCAGAGGTAAATTGTCGAATTGCATTTTGCAAGTCACACGGCAAAACATGTGCAGCAACTGGCAGGTATAACAAAGCGTCAGGCATTTAGGCGTAGTCGCCGCAATATTTTAGTTAGCAAATTCAGTTGTAATAACTCGACCGATACAAACGGCTGCTCTTGTGCAAACAAGAGAAATAAAATAACATTAAAACCCAACCAAGTGTTTTAATAATTGGCGCCCAACGTGGACAAATCCTGTGCGTGGCCGTGGTTCGAATCCACCCGACAGTCGCGGAAAAACATTTAACTTAATTAACACTACTTAAATAGTGAGAGCTACGAACAATTTTCTATTTTGAAAAATTTTAACCGCAAATTGATACCCTATATAGAGATAGTGCAAACCGCAAACATTTTATTAAACTCTTATTGCATATTTAAAAAATAAATATATTATTTTGTGAAAATTAAACACTACATAACTCGTGGGAGAAAGTGTAGAGCCAATGCTCTAATAAATAAAGCATCCTAAGCATTTTAATTACAAATACCGTGAACATTTATGAAGTTTCCCTAACAATTTGAAAAGATAAAGTTTAAAAATTAAACCACTTCATAACTCGTGGGAGAAAGTGTAGAGCCAATGCTCTAAGAAATAAAGCATCCTAATCATCGTAATCCTGTCTTCCTGCTGCTGGATCACAACCCGAGGAATCATCGGGATGTTGCCTTATCATACCTTATTTAGTGACATAGCTTATCGAGATATGGAAAATTTCATGTGAGTAGAGTGATTTAGCAGCTAACTTTGTTTAAAAAAAATTTGTTACTATCCTTTTTGGTAATTCTTGAATAATAAATTAAATTTGTAAAGGTGGGTAACGGTTAGAAAGGGGAAATCCCTGTATCCACTTAGCAATTGACTGACTTAGAAAAAATTAAATATGGACGCACAAACTCTAGAAGCTCTTCTTAATTCTGCCATTCGTACTGCGACCGAGCATTCCCGGCGGGAATTTCAGTCTCTTGTTGACGAACTGACAAACAGGTTAGCAAGAATCGAAACACCAGTTCGTGTTACCAAATACGAACCGGTGACTATTTAATCCGCAATACCATGTGACGAATCCTTGGACCTTGTGAAAACCTTGCCGGAGTTCAAAGGCGACGCGACCCGTTATGTGTCTTGGAGACAAGCAGCTCATACTGCTTATAGGGTGTTCGAAGCGTATCAGGGGAGCTCAAGGCACTACCAAGCGGTAGGCATAATACGAAATAAAGTAGAAGGAGCCGCAGATAGTGTTTTATCCTCTTTTAATACAGTTTTAAATTTTCACGCTATCATTTCGCGACTAGACTTTGCCTATGCAGATAAAAGACCAATTTATTTAATTGAACAGGACTTATCGACCCTTAGGCAAGGAAAATAATTAGTAGTGGAGTTCTATGATGCAGTGAAGAGAAAGTTGACTCTGATAGTCAATAAAACAATCATGACCCACGGTGGGAACACCACGCTGATAGGATCACGTAACAAGAAATATCGGGATAATGCCCTTCGCGTGTTCATCACTGGACTCAATCGCCGTTTGTGTGATGTTCTTTTCTCCTCTAGACCCGCTCATCTTTCGTCAGCACTTGCCCTAGCGCAGGAACTGGAAGCGCACCAAGCCAGATCAACATTTGCAAGCCCCTTTAACAGACAGGCACCCCATAACTTAGACCCTTATTATTATTCACCCCAATACCGTAGAATACCTCAAGTCCAACGAGGCCACCTCGAACTTAGCAAACTACAGTACCAATGGACATAGACCCATCATATTCCCGATTCAGACAGAACAGACCCCAGCAACTCCGTGGTACCGTAATCAAGGAGCTTACCCTAAGATAAACCGTCCAGATAACGGAAACACGGCCGGCACATTCAATCGCCAACAGCCCGTGTCAACAGGCTTGAATAAAGAAAAAGCTGAGAAAAGGCAGCATGGTAGTGATCAGCTGCCAATACAACAAGTTCAGCGTATCAACAATCTCACCCAGGACCAATATGAACCAGAAAGTGAATATTGGAGTGATACCGGGTATGATGACTATTATCACGACACAGAACTTAAGAGTGCTGAGTATGAACTGGACGGACCGAAGGACGACGTTAATTTTTTAGGACTAAGTCCCTCTTGCCCTATGCCGAAAGGACACTTGGGGAAAGAGGAATACGGTTTTTAATCGACACCAGTTCTGCAAAGAGCTATGTAAAACACGTTAACGCTCTAAAGCGAATAAAACCTGTGAATAACCCTTTCACTGTTAAATCCATCCACGGTGCCGATATAATAAACAAAAAAAGTACAATAAATATATTAAATAAGAATGTTGAATTCTTTGTCCTACCCAGTTTGGAAACCTTTGACGGCATTATAGGGTTCGACTTACTAAAAGAGGTAAATGGTCGTATTGACCTGAAGAGTGGTACGTTGAGTTATGACGGTGGAAAGGAAAAACTCTTGTACCACTACTGTTCGAACAAGCGAGGACAATATTGATATCTCTATACTGCTAAAGCGTCATGCTAAAGATTTCGCCGATCCAGATGAAGCACTGCCCTGCAATACCAACATTGTAGGTACAATTAGGACCGTGGACTATTTAACTATCTACTCAAAAAGTTACCCATACCCCATAGCTTCTGCGGAATTTGTCAATAGGGAGATATCAGATCTGTTGCGGGACGGAATAATTACACCCTCCCGTTCCCCTTATAACAACCCAATTTGGGTTGTAGATAAGAAAGGTTTAGACGAAAGGGGCAACAAGAGATCACGACTCGTAATTTACTTTAGGAAGCTAAACACTAAGACAATAAACGATAAATACCCAATTCCGGACACCTCTGTAATCTTGGCAAACATGGGAAGTGCTAGATTTTTCTCGACAATAGATCTTAAATCAGGATTTCACCAAATCAAACTTGCGGAAAAGGATAGGGAGAAAACGGCTTTCTTAGTTAATAATGGAAAGTACGAGTTTCGTCGGCTCCCCTTTGGCCTGAAAAATGCCCATAGTATTTTCCAGAGAGCGATTGACAATGTCCATAGAGAAGAAATTAGGAAAACGTGCAATGTTTACATAGACGACGTTATAATTTTCTCCCAAACTGCCGCACAACACAGTAAGGACATTGATCAAATCCTGACAAAACTTTTCAATGCCAATATGCACGTTTCCCCTGAGAAATCCAAGTTCTTTCAGGCAAGTGTTGAATTTCTAGGCTTTACCGTATCAAAGGAGGGAATCAAAACATGCCCCGACAAAGTCAAAGACATTTTAGAATTTTCTATTCCAAAATAGTTACGAGCTTTGCGCTCATTCCTAGGATAAGCAGGATATTATCGACGGTTTATAAAGGACTATGCCTCGATTGCAAAACCTCTAACGAAGTACCTAAGGGGGAAAATGGAAATATAGGCGCTAATCAGTCGAAGAAAATTCAAATTACTCTTGATGAAGAAGCACCTTATGCATTTAATAAGATTAAGAAAATCCTTGCATCAGAAGACGTATTGCTTCTTTATCCTGATTACAAGCAAACATTTGATCTGACTACAGATGCCTCTTCTTATGCTATAGGCGCCGTTCTGTCACAGAATGGAAGACCTATCACGATGATTTCCAGGACCCTCTCTTCCACCGAAGAGAACAGTTTCATTACAAGCCTGGTAAGGAAAACTTCGTCGCGAACGCCCTCTCCCGACAACATATAATTGCATTAGACCACGACATGGACTCGGCAAGCTTGGCTGCGAATAGCGAAGAGTCGCTGTCTCAAACAATCCCCACTGTAAAAAATCCCATAAATTGTTTTTGGAATCAAATAGTCCTTGAAGAAAGAAATCCCACAACACTTAGCTCGAAAATTATATTTAAATTCCGAATGAGGCACGGAATATCGTTCAATAATGTAGGAGAACTGATGAAAACTATAAAACAATGCGTCAACCCAACTCCGTGAAAACCAGGAACAAGTCCTTGAAAGTTATTATTTCCCTGAAATACGGAAAATTTTGAGGGAAATAATTTCTAATTGCAAGATATGCCACGAGGCCAAATACCAACGGCATCCCCCAAACCCAGAAATAGGATCGACTCCTTTACCTGAATATCCGGGAGAAATCCTTCATGTTGACATTTATTCCACCGATAAGACACATTTCCTATCATCAATAGACAAGTTCTCAAAGTTTGCTATAGTATTTCCAATCAAATCTAGAGCCATAGTTGATGTTAAAGAAGCCATATACGAACTTCTCAGCTTTTACAGAAATACTAAGTTGTTGGTCTGTGACAATGAGATATCGTTGAATTCAGAAACTATTAAACCTATACTCAAAAATCACTTTGGCGTCAAAATCTAGAATAGACAAAAACGACAGTATAATCCAGGGGATAAAGTTTATGTGAAGACCAATAAAAGAATAGGAAACAAGTTTTCAAAACTTTACACCGAAAAAGTAATCCAAAAGGATCTTGGTACATTTGTTATAATTGATGAACGAAAAGTGCACAAAAATAATTTAAGACAAGGCCCGCTCTCTCTTCTGTCGTCCTTAGGATCATTTTGCTTTCGTTAAGCTTTCGAGCTAACGCGGGAATACTCGACTATACCAATTCTTTTTACATCCCAATTACAAGCGGAGCTGTAGCTGTTTATGAGCAGCATGACTTTCTACTTCATCAAACTAATTTATCATCATTCGAAGCAATAGCTGAGGAGACAGACGAACTACTGATCCAATTTCCACAATCACATATTAAACGACTACTAGAGAATGACGCTAATGAAATATTGCAACTATTGGACGCAATAAAAATACACAATCGGTACGCTAGAGGTATTAATATTCTGGGGACTGCCTTGAAATACATAACAGGGACTCCAGACTCCGACGACTTTGAAATGCTCGAGACCAGAACCAATGCCCTATTAGAAACAAACAAACAACAAATAGCGGTAAATTCAGCTACACAAAAGAAAATAAACGAATTGACAGTGACAGTAATCAAATTACTACAAAATGCAAAAAGCACTCAAATAGATACGGGATATCTCTTTTCTCTAGCCTCATCCAGAAATAGAGCAGTTATAATGGAATTGGAAACCATTTTAACGTCAGTCACTCTGGGCAGGTTAAATATCGCCACTCCATTGTGTATAACAACAAGTAAGATATCTTATTTGACAGTTACTTTTGACAGGATACCTAAGATGGCGTTTGACAGGGTACCTAAGCTGGCCGCCAATATGTCGACAATTACGAATGGCCCGAAGTTGGAAAAAGCTGATCTGAAAATATTTTGGGGGGGGGGTTTAAATTTTTTAGGATATTTTACATATTTTGAGATATGCGATTAATATCCATTATAAACATAGATATAATAATATTGGGTAAAATGTTGAATGCATTTTTATAAAGCCATCGATAGGCTATGATATCATTTGAATCAGTAGAATCATAAAACGTCAGGGGTTTAAAGTGCTTCATCGATTCTCCTCAATATCTCGAGATACGTCTTCAATCTCCGTAAAATAGAAAAGAACCCTTTACTCGGAGCCACCGTGACTGGACACGTAACACTGATTTGAAAAATTCGGTAAATATGTTTGTAAAATTGCATATTACGAAGGCGGTTTGATAAGTCATAAACTTTTGATAAGTCATCAATCTCAGTAAAATAGAAAAGAACCCTTTACTCGGAGCCACCGTGACTGGACACGTAACACTGATTTGAAAAATTCGGTAAATATGTTTGTAAAATTGCATATTACGAAGGCGGTTTGATAAGTCATAAACTTTTAGAATAAAATATACTTTTCGGCAAAAAAGCATTATTTGTATTCCAGTTACTGGGTTATCACTTTTAATTTTATTGTCTATTGAAATTTTCAGAGACTACCGATTTTTTGGGGGAATCCAGACACCCATGACCCCTCCCCTGTATCCGCATTGGGGTAAATATACGAGGAACGCCAGGGTTGCGAATTTACTTTGCAAAAACAGGTGATCTCAGCTGTTCCAAATTTTGACGTTTATCGAAAAGATATCTCACTTGTTATTATACACAATGCTCCACTCCCTCCGATATTGCTGACGGTGCGTCGACAGGTTTGAGTGTGGAAATAGCATAACAACAACTCTCCCACCGATACTGATGACGAAGCGTCGACCTGGTTGCGCGTGACAACAACAACATCGCTACAGCGAAAAAGCCAACAGCCAGAGGTAAATTGTCGAATTGCATTTTGCAAGTCACACGGCAAAACATGTGCAGCAACTGGCAGGTATAACAAAGCGTCAGGCATTTAGGCGTAGTCGCCGCAATATTTTAGTTAGCAAATTCAGTTGTAATAACTCGACCGATACAAACGGCTGCTCTTGTGCAAACAAGAGAAATAAAATAACATTAAAACCCAACCAAGTGTTTTAATAATTGGCGCCCAACGTGGACAAATCCTGTGCGTGGCCGTGGTTCGAATCCACCCGACAGTCGCGGAAAAACATTTAACTTAATTAACACTACTTAAATAGTGAGAGCTACGAACAATTTTCTATTTTGAAAAATTTTAACCGCAAATTGATACCCTATATAGAGATAGTGCAAACCGCAAACATTTTATTAAACTCTTATTGCATATTTAAAAAATAAATATATTATTTTGTGAAAATTAAACACTACATAACTCGTGGGAGAAAGTGTAGAGCCAATGCTCTAATAAATAAAGCATCCTAAGCATTTTAATTACAAATACCGTGAACATTTATGAAGTTTCCCTAACAATTTGAAAAGATAAAGTTTAAAAATTAAACCACTTCATAACTCGTGGGAGAAAGTGTAGAGCCAATGCTCTAAGAAATAAAGCATCCTAATCATCGTAATCCTGTCTTCCTGCTGCTGGATCACAACCCGAGGAATCATCGGGATGTTGCCTTATCATACCTTATTTAGTGACATAGCTTATCGAGATATGGAAAATTTCATGTGAGTAGAGTGATTTAGCAGCTAACTTTGTTTAAAAAAAATTTGTTACTATCCTTTTTGGTAATTCTTGAATAATAAATTAAATTTGTAAAGGTGGGTAACGGTTAGAAAGGGGAAATCCCTGTATCCACTTAGCAATTGACTGACTTAGAAAAAATTAAATATGGACGCACAAACTCTAGAAGCTCTTCTTAATTCTGCCATTCGTACTGCGACCGAGCATTCCCGGCGGGAATTTCAGTCTCTTGTTGACGAACTGACAAACAGGTTAGCAAGAATCGAAACACCAGTTCGTGTTACCAAATACGAACCGGTGACTATTTAATCCGCAATACCATGTGACGAATCCTTGGACCTTGTGAAAACCTTGCCGGAGTTCAAAGGCGACGCGACCCGTTATGTGTCTTGGAGACAAGCAGCTCATACTGCTTATAGGGTGTTCGAAGCGTATCAGGGGAGCTCAAGGCACTACCAAGCGGTAGGCATAATACGAAATAAAGTAGAAGGAGCCGCAGATAGTGTTTTATCCTCTTTTAATACAGTTTTAAATTTTCACGCTATCATTTCGCGACTAGACTTTGCCTATGCAGATAAAAGACCAATTTATTTAATTGAACAGGACTTATCGACCCTTAGGCAAGGAAAATAATTAGTAGTGGAGTTCTATGATGCAGTGAAGAGAAAGTTGACTCTGATAGTCAATAAAACAATCATGACCCACGGTGGGAACACCACGCTGATAGGATCACGTAACAAGAAATATCGGGATAATGCCCTTCGCGTGTTCATCACTGGACTCAATCGCCGTTTGTGTGATGTTCTTTTCTCCTCTAGACCCGCTCATCTTTCGTCAGCACTTGCCCTAGCGCAGGAACTGGAAGCGCACCAAGCCAGATCAACATTTGCAAGCCCCTTTAACAGACAGGCACCCCATAACTTAGACCCTTATTATTATTCACCCCAATACCGTAGAATACCTCAAGTCCAACGAGGCCACCTCGAACTTAGCAAACTACAGTACCAATGGACATAGACCCATCATATTCCCGATTCAGACAGAACAGACCCCAGCAACTCCGTGGTACCGTAATCAAGGAGCTTACCCTAAGATAAACCGTCCAGATAACGGAAACACGGCCGGCACATTCAATCGCCAACAGCCCGTGTCAACAGGCTTGAATAAAGAAAAAGCTGAGAAAAGGCAGCATGGTAGTGATCAGCTGCCAATACAACAAGTTCAGCGTATCAACAATCTCACCCAGGACCAATATGAACCAGAAAGTGAATATTGGAGTGATACCGGGTATGATGACTATTATCACGACACAGAACTTAAGAGTGCTGAGTATGAACTGGACGGACCGAAGGACGACGTTAATTTTTTAGGACTAAGTCCCTCTTGCCCTATGTCGAAAGGACACTTGGGGAAAGAGGAATACGGTTTTTAATCGACACCAGTTCTGCAAAGAGCTATGTAAAACACGTTAACGCTCTAAAGCGAATAAAACCTGTGAATAACCCTTTCACTGTTAAATCCATCCACGGTGCCGATATAATAAACAAAAAAATTACAATAAATATATTAAATAAGAATGTTGAATTCTTTGTCCTACCCAGTTTGGAAACCTTTGACGGCATTATAGGGTTCGACTTACTAAAAGAGGTAAATGGTCGTATTGACCTGAAGAGTGGTACGTTGAGTTATGACGGTGGAAAGGAAAAACTCTTGTACCACTACTGTTCGAACAAGCGAGGACAATATTGATATCTCTATACTGCTAAAGCGTCATGCTAAAGATTTCGCCGATCCAGATGAAGCACTGCCCTGCAATACCAACATTGTAGGTACAATTAGGACCGTGGACTATTTAACTATCTACTCAAAAAGTTACCCATACCCCATAGCTTCTGCGGAATTTGTCAATAGGGAGATATCAGATCTGTTGCGGGACGGAATAATTACACCCTCCCGTTCCCCTTATAACAACCCAATTTGGGTTGTAGATAAGAAAGGTTTAGACGAAAGGGGCAACAAGAGATCACGACTCGTAATTTACTTTAGGAAGCTAAACACTAAGACAATAAACGATAAATACCCAATTCCGGACACCTCTGTAATCTTGGCAAACATGGGAAGTGCTAGATTTTTCTCGACAATAGATCTTAAATCAGGATTTCACCAAATCAAACTTGCGGAAAAGGATAGGGAGAAAACGGCTTTCTTAGTTAATAATGGAAAGTACGAGTTTCGTCGGCTCCCCTTTGGCCTGAAAAATGCCCATAGTATTTTCCAGAGAGCGATTGACAATGTCCTTAGAGAAGAAATTGGGAAAACGTGCAATGTTTACATAGACGACGTTATAATTTTCTCCCAAACTGCCGCACAACACAGTAAGGACATTGATCAAATCCTGACAAAACTTTTCAATGCCAATATGCACGTTTCCCCTGAGAAATCCAAGTTCTTTCAGGCAAGTGTTGAATTTCTAGGCTTTACCGTATCAAAGGAGGGAATCAAAACATGCCCCGACAAAGTCAAAGACATTTTAGAATTTTCTATTCCAAAATAGTTACGAGCTTTGCGCTCATTCCTAGGATAAGCAGGATATTATCGACGGTTTATAAAGGACTATGCCTCGATTGCAAAACCTCTAACGAAGTACCTTAGGAGGGAAAATGGAAATATAGGCGCTAATCAGTCGAAGAAAATTCAAATTACTCTTGATGAAGAAGCACTTAATGCATTTAATAAGATTAAGAAAATCCTTGCATCAGAAGACGTATTGCTTCTTTATCCTGATTACAAGCAAACATTTGATCTGGCTACAGATGCCTCTTCTTATTCTATAGGCGCCGTTCTGTCACAGAATGGAAGACCTATCACGATGATTTCCAGGACCCTCTCTTCCACCGAAGAGAACAGTTTCATTACAAGCCTGGTAAGGAAAACTTCGTCGCGGACGCCCTCTCCCGACAACATATAATTGCATTAGACCACTACATGGACTCGGCAAGCTTGGCTGCGAATAGCGAAGAGTCGCTGTCTCAAACAATCCCCACTGTAAAAAATCCCATAAATTGTTTTCGGAATCAAATAGTCCTTGAAGAAAGAAATCCCACTACACTTAGCTCGAAAATTATATTTAAATTCCGAATGAGGCACGGAATATCGTTCAATAATGTAGGAGAACTGATGAAAACTATAAAACAATGCGTCAACCCAACTCCGTGAAAACCAGGAACAAGTCCTTGAAAGTTATTATTTCCCTGAAATACGGAAAATTTTGAGGGAAATAATTTCTAATTGCAAGATATGCCACGAGGCCAAATACCAACGGCATCCCCCAAACCCAGAAATAGGATCGACTCCTTTACCTGAATATCCGGGAGAAATCCTTCATGTTGACATTTATTCCACCGATAAGACACATTTCCTATCATCAATAGACAAGTTCTCAAAGTTTGCTATAGTATTTCCAATCAAATCTAGAGCCATAGTTGATGTTAAAGAAGCCATATACGATCTTCTCAGCTTTTACAGAAATACTAAGTTGTTGGTCTGTGACAATGAGATATCGTTGAATTCAGAAACCATTAAACCTATACTCAAAAATCACTTTGGCGTCAAAATCTAGAATAGACAAAAACGACAGTATAATCCAGGGGATAAAGTTTATGTGAAGACTAATAGAAGAATAGGAAACAAGTTTTCAAAACTTTACACCGAAAAAGTAATCCAAAAGGATCTTGGTACATTTGTTATAATTGATGAACGAAAAGTGCACAAAAATAATTTAAGACAAGGCCCGCTCTCTCTTCTGTCGTCCTTAGGGTCATTTTGCTTTCGTTAAGCTTTCGAGCTAACGCGGGAATACTCGACTATACCAATTCTTTTTACATCCCAATTACAACCGGAGCTGTAGCTGTTTATGAGCAGCATGACTTTCTACTTCATCAAACTAATTTATCAACATTCGAAGCAATAGCTGAGGAGACAGACGAACTACTGATCCAATTTCCACAATCACATATTAAACGACTACTAGAGAATGACGCTAATGAAATATTGCAACTATTGGACGCAATAAAAATACACCATCGGTACGCTAGAGGTATTAATATTCTGGGGACTGCCTTGAAGTACATAACAGGGACTCCAGACTCCGACGACTTTGAAATGCTCGATACCACAACCAATGCCCTATTAGAAACAAACGAACAACAAATAGCGGTAAATTCAGCTACACAAAAGAAAATAAACGAATTGACAGTGACAGTAAACAAATTACTACAAAATGCAAAAAGCACTCAAATAGATACGGGATATCTCTTTTCTCTAGCCTCATCCAGAAATAGAGCAGTTATAATGGAATTGGAAACCATTTTAACGTCAGTCACTCTGGGCAGGTTAAATATCGCCACTCCATTGTGTATAACAACAAGTGAGATATCTTATTTGACTGCTGCTTTTGACAGGATACCTAAGATGGCGTTTGACAGGGTACCTAAGCTGGCCGCCAATATATCGACAATTACGGATGGCCCGAAGTTGGGAAAAGCTGATCTGAAAATATTTTTGGGGGGGGGGGGGGGGGGGTTAAAATTTTTAGGATATTTTACATATTTTGAGATATGCGATTAATATCCATTATAAACATAGATATAATAATATTGGGTAAAATGTTGAATGCATTTTTATAAAGCCATCGATAGGCTATGATATCATTTGAATCAGTAGAATCATAAAACGTCAGGGGTTTAAAGTGCTTCATCGATTCTCCTCAATATCTCGAGATACGTCTTCAATCTCCGTAAAATAGAAAAGAACCCTTTACTCGGAGCCACCGTGACTGGACACGTAACACTGATTTGAAAAATTCGGTAAATATGTTTGTAAAATTGCATATTACGAAGGCGGTTTGATAAGTCATAAGCTTTTAGAATAAAATATACTTTTCGGCAAAAAAGCATTATTTGTATTCCAGTTACTGGGTAATCATTTTTAATTTTATTGTCTAGAGTAAGTTTTTGTGTGTGCTACGAATTTGAAAACACAGTTGAAATTTTCTGAGACTACCGATTTTTTGGGGGAATCCAGACACCCATGACCCCTCCCCTGTATCCGCATTGGGGTAAATATACGAGGAACGCCAGGGTTGCGAATTTACTTTGCAAAAACAGGTGATCTCAGCTGTTCCAAATTTTGACGTTTATCGAAAAGATATCTCCCTTGTTATTATACACAATGCTCCACTCCCACCGATATTGCTGACGGTGCGTCGGCAGGTTTGAGTGTGGAAATAGCATAACAACAACTCTCCCACCGATACTGATGACGAAGCGTCGACCTGGTAGCGCGTGACAACAACAACATGGCTACAGCGGAAAAGCCAACAGCCAGAGGTAAATTGTCGAATTGCATTTTGCAAGTCACACGGCAAAACATGTGCAGCAACTGGCAGGTATAACAAAGCGTCAGGCATTTAGGCGTAGTCGCCGCAATATTTTAGTTAGCAAATTCAGTTGTAATAACTCGACCGATACAAACGGCTGCTCTTGTGCAAACAGGAGAAATAAAATAACATTAAAACCCAACCACGTGTTTTAATAATTGGCGCCCAACGTGGGGCCATAGTGCAGTTCTTGTGTTATCCTTATAAAGGACAAATCCTGTGCGTGGCCGTGGTTCGAGTCCACCCGACAGTCGCGGAAAAACATTTAACTTAATTAACACTACATAAATAGTGAGAGCTACGAACAATTTTCTATTTTGAAAAATTTTAACCGCAAATTAATACCCTATATAGAGATAGTGCAAACCGCAAACATTTTATTAAACTCTTATTGCATATTTAAAAAATAAATATATTATTTTGTGAAAATTAAACACTACATAACTCGTGGGAGAAAGTGTAGAGCCAATGCTCTAATAAATAAAGCATCCTAAGCATTTTAATTACAAATACCGTGAACATTTATGAAGTTTCCCTAACAATTTGAAAAGATAAAGTTTAAAAATTAAACCACTTCATAACTCGTGGGAGAAAGTGTAGAGCCAATGCTCTAAGAAATAAAGCATCCTAATCATCGTAATCCTGCCTTCCTGCTGCTGGATCACAACCCGAGGAATCATCGTGATGCTGCCTTATCATACCTTATTTAGTGACATAGCTTATCGAGATATGGAAAATTTCATGTGAGTAGAGTGATTTAGCAGCTAACTTTGTTTAAAAAAAATTTGTTACTATCCTTTTTGGTACTTCTTGAATAATAAATTAAATTTGTAAAGGTGGGTAACGGTTAGAAAGGGGAAATCCCTGTATCCACTTAGCAATTGACTGACTTAGAAAAAATTAAATATGGACGCACAAACTCTAGAAGCTCTTCTTAATTCTGCCATTCGTACTGCGACCGAGCATTCCCGGCGGGAATTTCAGTCTCTTGTTGACGAACTCACAAACAGGTTAGCAAGAATCGAAACACCAGTTCGTGTTACCCAATACGAACCGGTGACTATTTAACCCGCAATACCATGTGACGAATCCTTGGACCTTGTGAAAACCTTGCCGGAGTTCAAAGGCGACGCGACCCGTTATGTGTCTTGGAGACAAGCAGCTCATACTGCTTATAGGGTGTTCGAAGCGTATCAGGGGAGCTCAAGGCACTACCAAGCGGTAGGCATAATACGAAATAAAGTAGAAGGAGCCGCAGATAGTGTTTTATCCTCTTTTAATACAGTTTTACATTTTCACGCTATCATTTCGCGACTAGACTTTGCCTATGCAGATAAAAGACCAATTTATTTAATTGAACAGGAGTTATCGACCCTTAGGCAAGGAAAATAATCAGTAGTGGAGTTCTATGATCCAGTGAAGAGAAAGTTGACTCTGATAGTCAATAAAACAATCATGACCCACGGTGGGAACACCACGCTGATAGGATCACGTAACAAGAAATATCGGGATGATGCTCTTCGCGTGTTCATCACTGGACTCAATCGCCGTTTGTGCGATGTTCTTTTCTCCTCTAGACCCGCTCATCTTCCGTCAGCACTTGCCCTAGCGCAGGAACTGGCAGCGCACCAAGCCAGATCAACATTTGCAAGCTCCTTTAACAGACAGGCACCCCATAACTTAGACCCTTATTATTATTCACCCCAATACCGTAGAATACCTCAAGACCAACGAGGCCACCTCGAACTTAGCAAACTACAGTACCAATGGACATAGACCAATCATATTCCCGATTCAGACAGAACAGACCCCAGCAACTCCGTGGTACCGTAATCAAGAAGCTTACCCTAAGATAAATCGTCCAGATAACGGAAACACCGCCGGCACATTCAATCGCCAACAGCCCGTGTCAACAGGCTTGAATAAAGAAACAGCTGAGAAAAGGCAGCATGGTAGTGATCAGCTGCCAATACAACAAGTTCAGCGTATCAACAATCTCACCCAGGACCAATATGAACCAGAAAGTGAATATTGGAGTGATACCGGGTATGATGACTATTATCACGACACAGAACTTAAGAGTGCTGAGTATGACCTGGACGGACCGAAGGACGACATTCATTTTTTAGGACTAAGTCCCTCTTGCCCTATGTCGAAAGGACACTTGGGGAAAGAGGAATACGGTTTTTAATCGACACCAGTTCTGCAAAGAGTTATGTAAAACACGTAAACGCTCTAAAGCGAATAAAACCTGTGAATCCACGGTGCCGATATAATAAACAAAAAAAGTACAATAAATATATTAAATAAGAATGATGAATTCTTTGTCCTACCCAGTTTGGAAACCTTTGACGGCATTATAGGGTTCGACTTACTAAAAGAGGTAAATGGTCGTATTGACCTGAAGAGTGGTACGTTGAGTTATGACGGTGGAAAGAAAAAACTCTTGTACCACTACTGTTCGAACAAGCGAGGACAATATTGATATCTCTACACTGCTAAAGCGTCATGCTAAAGATTTCGCCGATCAAGATGAAGCACTGCCCTGCAATACCAACATTGTAGGTACAATTAGGACCGTGGACTATTTAACTATCTACTCAAAAAGTTACCCGTACCCAATAGCTTCTGCGGAATTTGTCAATAGGGAGATATCAGATCTGTTGCGTGACGGAATAATTAGACCATCCCGTTCCCCTTATAACAACCCAATTTGGGTTGTAGATAAGAAAGGTTTAGACGAAAGGGGCAACAAGAGATCACGACTCGTAATTTACTTTAGGAAGCTAAACACTAAGACAATAAACGATAAATACCCAATTCCGGACACCTCTGTAATCTTGGCAAACATGGGAAGTGCTAGATTTTTCTCGACAATAGATCTTAAATCAGGATTTCACCAAATCAAACTTGCGGAAAAGGATAGGGAGAAAACGGCTTTCTCAGTTAATAATGGAAAGTACGAGTTTCGTCGGCTCCCCTTTGGCCTGAAAAATGCCCATAGTATTTTCCAGAGAGCGATTGACAATGTCCATAGAGAAGAAAAAATCCTGACAAAACTTTTCAATGCCAATATGCGCGTTTCCCCTGAGAAATCCAAGTTCTTTCAGGCAAGTGTTGAATTTCTAGGCTTTACCGTATCAAAGGAGGGAATCAAAACATGCCCCGACAAAGTCAAAGACATTTTAGAATTTTCTATTCCAAAATAGTTACGAGCTTTGCGCTCATTCCTAGGATAAGCAGGATATTATCGACGGTTTATAAAGGACTATGCCTCGATTGCAAAACCTCTAACGAAGTACCTTAGGAGGGAAAATGGAAATATAGGCGCTAATCAGTCGAAGAAAATTCAAATTACTCTTGATGAAGAAGCACTTAATGCATTTAATAAGATTAAGAAAATCCTTGCATCAGAAGACGTATTGCTTCTTTATCCTGATTACAAGCAAACATTTGATCTGGCTACAGATGCCTCTTCTTATGCTATAGGCGCCGTTCTGTCACAGAATGGAAGACCTATCACGATGATTTCCAGGACCCTCTCTTCCACCGAAGAGAACAGTTTCATTACAAGCCTGGTAAGGAAAACTTCGCCGCGGACGCCCTCTCCCAACAATATATAATTGCATTAGACCACGACATGGACTCGGCAAGCTTGGCTGCGAATAGCGAAGAGTCGCTGTCTCAAACAATCCCCACTGTAAAAAATCCCATAAATTGTTTTCGGAATCAAATAGTCCTTGAAGAAAGAAATCCCACTACACTTAGCTCGAAAATTATATTTAAATTCCGAATGAGGCACGGAATATCGTTCAATAATGTAGGAGAACTGATGAAAACTATAAAACAATGCGTCAACCCAACTCCGTGAAAACCAGGAACAAGTCCTTGAAAGTTATTATTTCCCTGAAATACGGAAAATTTTGAGGGAAATAATTTCTAATTGCAAGATATGCCACGAGGCCAAATACCAACGGCATCCCCCAAACCCAGAAATAGGATCGACTCCTTTACCTGAATATCCGGGAGAAATCCTTCATGTTGACATTTATTCCACCGATAAGACACATTTCCTATCATCAATAGACAAGTTCTCAAAGTTTGCTATAGTATTTCCAATCAAATCTAGAGCCATAGTTGATGTTAAAGAAGCCATATACGATCTTCTCAGCTTTTACAGAAATACTAAGTTGTTGGTCTGTGACAATGAGATATCGTTGAATTCAGAAACCATTAAACCTATACTCAAAAATCACTTTGGCGTCAAAATCTAGAATAGACAAAAACGACAGTATAATCCAGGGGATAAAGTTTATGTGAAGACTAATAGAAGAATAGGAAACAAGTTTTCAAAACTTTACACCGAAAAAGTAATCCAAAAGGATCTTGGTACATTTGTTATAATTGATGAACGAAAAGTGCACAAAAATAATTTAAGACAAGGCCCGCTCTCTCTTCTGTCGTCCTTAGGGTCATTTTGCTTTCGTTAAGCTTTCGAGCTAACGCGGGAATACTCGACTATACCAATTCTTTTTACATCCCAATTACAACCGGAGCTGTAGCTGTTTATGAGCAGCATGACTTTCTACTTCATCAAACTAATTTATCAACATTCGAAGCAATAGCTGAGGAGACAGACGAACTACTGATCCAATTTCCACAATCACATATTAAACGACTACTAGAGAATGACGCTAATGAAATATTGCAACTATTGGACGCAATAAAAATACACCATCGGTACGCTAGAGGTATTAATATTCTGGGGACTGCCTTGAAGTACATAACAGGGACTCCAGACTCCGACGACTTTGAAATGCTCGATACCACAACCAATGCCCTATTAGAAACAAACGAACAACAAATAGCGGTAAATTCAGCTACACAAAAGAAAATAAACGAATTGACAGTGACAGTAAACAAATTACTACAAAATGCAAAAAGCACTCAAATAGATACGGGATATCTCTTTTCTCTAGCCTCATCCAGAAATAGAGCAGTTATAATGGAATTGGAAACCATTTTAACGTCAGTCACTCTGGGCAGGTTAAATATCGCCACTCCATTGTGTATAACAACAAGTGAGATATCTTATTTGACTGTTGCTTTTGACAGGATACCTAAGATGGCGTTTGACAGGGTACCTAAGCTGGCCGCCAATATGTCGACAATTAC
Source organism: Philophylla caesio (assembly GCA_963971545.1). Taxonomy (NCBI): domain Eukaryota; kingdom Metazoa; phylum Arthropoda; class Insecta; order Diptera; family Tephritidae; genus Philophylla; species Philophylla caesio. Next base: position 135,836,631 of record OZ020604.1, read on the forward strand.
GAATGGCCCGAAGTTGGAAAAAGCTGATCTGAAAATATTTGGGGGGGGGGGGTTTAAATTTTTTAGGATATTTTACATATTTTGAGATATGCGATTAATATCCATTATAAACATAGATATAATAATATTGGGTAAAATGTTGAATGCATTTTTATAAAGCCATCGATAGGCTATGATATCATTTGAATCAGTAGAATCATAAAACGTCAGGGGTTTAAAGTGCTTCATCGATTCTCCTCAATATCTCGAGATACGTCTTCAATCTCCGTAAAATAGAAAAGAACCCTTTACTCGGAGCCACCGTGACTGGACACGTAACACTGATTTGAAAAATTCGGTAAATATGTTTGTAAAATTGCATATTACGAAGGCGGTTTGATAAGTCATAAACTTTTAGAATAAAATATACTTTTCGGCAAAAAAGCATTATTTGTATTCCAGTTACTGGGTAATCATTTTTAATTTTATGGTCTAGAGTAAGTTTTTGTGTGTGCTACGAATTTGAAAACACAGTTGAAATTTTCTGAGACTACCGATTTTTTGGGGGAATCCAGACACCCATGACCCCTCCCCTGTATCCGCATTGGGGTAAATATACGAGGAACGCCAGGGTTGCGAATTTACTTTGCAAAAACAGGTGATCTCAGCTGTTCCAAATTTTGACGTTTATCGAAAAGATATCTCACTTGTTATCATACACAATGCTCCACTCCCACCGATATTGCTGACGGTGCGTCGGCAGGTTTGAGTGTGGAAATAGCATAACAACAACTCTCCCACCGATACTGATGACGAAGCGTCGACCTGGTTGCGCGTGACAACAACAACATCGCTACAGCGGAAAAGCCAACAGCCAGAGGTAAATTGTCGAATTGCATTTTGCAAGTCACACGGCAAAACATGTGCAGCAATTGGCAGGTATAACAAAGCGTCAGGCATTTAGGCGTAGTCGCCGCAATATTTTAGTTAGCAAATTCAGTTGTAATAACTCGACCGATACAAACGGCTGCTCTTGTGCAAACAAGAGAAATAAAATAACATTAAAACCCAACCAAGTGTTTTAATAATTGGCGCCCAACGTGGGGCCATAGTGCAGTTCTTTTGTTATCCTTATAAAGGACAAATCCTGTGCGTGGCCGTGGTTCGAATCCACCCGACAGTCGCGGAAAAACATTTAACTTAATTAACACTACATAAATAGTGAGAGCTACGAACAATTTTCTATTTTGAAAAATTTTAACCGCAAATTAATACCCTATATAGAGATAGTGCAAACCGCAAACATTTTATTAAACTCTTATTGCATATTTAAAAAATAAATATATTATTTTGTGAAAATTAAACACTACATAACTCGTGGGAGAAAGTGTAGAGCCAATGCTCTAATAAATAAAGCATCCTAAGCATTTTAATTACAAATACCGTGAACATTTATGAAGTTTCCCTAACAATTTGAAAAGATAAAGTTTAAAAATTAAACCACTTCATAACTCGTGGGAGAAAGTGTAGAGCCAATGCTCTAAGAAATAAAGCATCCTAATCATCGTAATCCTGTCTTCCTGCTGCTGGATCACAACCCGAGGAATCATCGAGATGTTGCCTTATCATACCTTATTTAGTGACAGCTTATCGAGATATGGAAAATTTCATGTGAGTAGAGTGATTTTGCAGCTAACTTTGTTTAAAAAAAAATTGTTACTATCCTTTTTGGTAATTCTTGAATAATAAAATTTGTAAAGGTGGGTAACGGTTAGAAAGGGGAAATCCCTGTATCCACTTAGCAATTGACTGACTTAGAAAAAATTAAATATGGACGCACAAACTCTAGAAGCTTTCCTTAATTCTGCCATTCGTACTGCGACCGAGCATTCCCGGCGGGAATTTCAGTCTCTTGTTGACGAACTGACAAACAGGTTAGCAAGAATCGAAACACCAGTTCGTGTTACCCAATACGAACCGGTGACTATTTAACCCGCAATACCATGTGACGAATCCTTGGACCTTGTGAAAACCTTGCCGGAGTTCAAAGGCGACGCGACCCGTTATGTATCTTGGATACAAGCAGCTCATACTGCTTATAGGGTGTTCGAAGCGTATCAGGGGAGCTCAAGGCACTACCAAGCGGTAGGCATAATACGAAATAAAGTAGAAGGAGCCGCAGATAGTGTTTTATCCTCTTTTAATACACGCTATCATTTCGCGACTAGACTTTGCCTATGCAGATAAAAGACCATTTTATTTAATTGAACAGGAGTTATCGACCCTTAGGCAAGGAAAATAATCAGTAGTGGAGTTCTATGATGCAGTGAAGAGAAAGTTGACTCTGATAGTCAATAAAACAATCATGACCCACGGTGGGAACTCCACGCTGATAGGATCACGTAACAAGAAATATCGGGATGATGCCCTTCGCGTGTTCATCACTGGACTCAATCGCCGTTTGTGCGATGCTCTTTTCTCTTCTAGACCCGCTCATCTTCCGTCAGCACTTGCCCTAGCGCAGGAACTGGAAGCGCATCAAGCCAGATCAACATTTGCAAGCTCTTTAACAGACAGGCACCCCATAACTTAGACCCTTATTATTATTTACCCCAATACCGTAGAATACCTTAAGACCAACGAGGCCACCTCGAACTTAGCAAACTACAGTACCAATGGACATAGACCAATCATATTCCCGATTCAGACAGAACAGACCCCAGCAACTCCGTGGTACCGTAATCAAGAAGCTTACCCTAAGATAAATCGTCCAGATAACGGAAACACCGCCGGCACATTCAATCGCCAGCAGCCCGTGTCAACAGGCTTGAATAAAGAAAAAGCTGAGAAAAGGCAGCATGGTAGTGATCAGCTGCCAATACAACAAGTTCAGCGTATCAACAATCTCACCCAGGACCAATATGAACCAGAAAGTGAATATTGGAGTGATACCGGGTATGATGACTATTATCACGACACAGAACTTAAGAGTGCTGAGTATGACCTGGACGGACCGAAGGACGACATTCATTTTTTAGGACTAAGTCCCTCTTGCCCTATGTCGAAAGGACACTTGGGGAAAGAGGAATACGGTTTTTAATCGACACCAGTTCTGCAAAGAGTTATGTAAAACACGTAAACGCTCTAAAGCGAATAAACCCTGTGAATAACCCTTTCACTGTTAAATCCATCCATGGTGCCGATATAATAAACAAAAAAAGTACAATAAATATATTAAATAAGAATGTTGAATTCTTTGTCCCACCCAGTTTGGAAACCTTTGACGGCATTATAGGGTTCGACTTACTAAAAGAGGTAAATGGTCGTATTGACCTGAAGAGTGGTACGTTGAGTTATGACGGTGGAAAGGAAAAACTCTTGTACCACTACTGTTCGAACAAGCGAGGACAATATTGATATCTCTATACTGCTAAAGCGTCATGCTAAAGATTTTGCCGATCCAGATGAAGCACTGCCCTGCAATACCAACATTGTAGGTACAATTAGGACCGTGGACTATTTAACTATCTACTCAAAAAGTTACCCATACCCCATAGCTTCTGCGGAATTTGTCAATAGGGAGATATCAGATCTGTTGCGTGACGGAATAATTACACCCTCCCGTTCCCCTTATAACAACCCAATTTGGGTTGTAGATAAGAAAGGTTTAGACGAAAGGGGCAACAAGAGATCACGACTCGTAATTTACTTTAGGAAGCTAAACACTAAGACAATAAACGATAAATACCCAATTCCGGACACCTCTGTAATCTTGGCAAACATGGGAAGTGCTAGATTTTTCTCGACAATAGATCTTAAATCAGGATTTCACCAAATCAAACTTGCGGAAAAGGATAGGGAGAAAACGGCTTTCTTAGTTAATAATGGAAAGTACGAGTTTCGTCGGCTCCCCTTTGGCCTGAAAAATGCCCATAGTATTTTCCAGAGAGCGATTGACAATGTCCTTAGAGAAGAAATTGGGAAAACGTGCAATGTTTACATAGACGACGTTATAATTTTCTCCCAAACTGCCGCACAACACAGTAAGGACATTGATCAAATCCTGACAAAACTTTTCAATGCCAATATGCGCGTTTCCCCTGAGAAATCCAAGTTCTTTCAGGCAAGTGTTGAATTTCTAGGCTTTACCGTATCAAAGGAGGGAATCAAAACATGCCCCGACAAAGTCAAAGACATTTTAGAATTTTCTATTCCAAAATAGTTACGAGCTTTGCGCTCATTCCTAGGATAAGCAGGATATTATCGACGGTTTATAAAGGACTATGCCTCGATTGCAAAACCTCTAACGAAGTACCTAAGGGGGAAAATGGAAATATAGGCGCTAATCAGTCGAAGAAAATTCAAATTACTCTTGATGAAGAAGCACCTTATGCATTTAATAAGATTAAGAAAATCCTTGCATCAGAAGACGTATTGCTTCTTTATCCTAATTACAAGCAAACATTTGATCTGACTACAGATGCCTCTTCTTATTCTATAGGCGCCGTTCTGTCACAGAATGGAAGACCTATCACGATGATTTCCAGGACCCTCTCTTCCACCGAAGAGAACAGTTTCATTACAAGCCTGGTAAGGAAAACTTCGTCGCGGACGCCCTCTCCCGACAACATATAATTGCATTAGACCACTACATGGACTCGGCAAGCTTGGATGCGAATAGCGAAGAGTCGCTGTCTCAAACAACCCCACTGTAAAGAACCCCATAAACTGTTTTCGGAATCAAATAGTCCTTGAAGAAAGAAATCTCACAACACTTAGCTCGAAAATTATATTTAAATTCCGAATGAGGCACGGAATATCGTTCAATAATGTAGAAGAACTGATGAAAACTATAAAACAATGCGTCAACCCAACTCCGTGAAAACCAGGAACAAGTCCTTGAAAGTTATTATTTCCCTGAAATACGGAAAATTTTGAGGGATATAATTTCTAATTGCAAGATATGCCACGAGGCCAAATACCAACGGCATCCCCCAAGCCCAGAAATAGGATCGACTCCTTTACCTGAATATCCGGGAGGAATCCTTCATGTTGACATTTATTCCCCCGATAAGACACATTTCCTATCATCAATAGACAAGTTCTCAAAGTTTGCTATAGTATTTCCAATCAAATCTAGAATATACGAACTTCTCAGCTTTTACAGAAATACTAAGTTGTTGGTCTGTGACAATGAGATATCGTTGAATTCAGAAACCATCCAGGGGATAAAGTTTATGTGAAGACTAATAAAAGAATAGGAAACAAGTTTTCAAAACTTTACACCGAAAAAGTAATCCAAAAGGATCTTGGTACATTTGTTATAATTGATGAACGAAAAGTGCACAAAAATAATTTAAGACAAGGCCCGCTCTCTCTTCTGTCGTCCTTAGGATCATTTTGCTTTCGTTAAGCTTTCGAGCTAACGCGGGAATACTCGACTATACCAATTCTTTTTGCATCCCAATTACAACCGGAGCTGTAGCTGTTTATGAGCAGCATGACTTTCTACTTCATCAAACTAATTTATCATCATTCGAAGCAATAGCTGAGGAGACAGACGAACTACTGATCCAATTTCCACAATCACATATTAAACGACTACTAGAGAATGACGCTAATGAAATATTGCAACTATTGGACGCAATAAAAATACACAATCGGTACGCTAGAGGTATTAATATTCTGGGGACTGCCTTGAAATACATAACAGGGACTCCAGACTCCGACGACTTTGAAATGCTCGAGACCAGAACCAATGCCCTATTAGAAACAAACGAACAACAAATAGCGGTAAATTCAGCTACACAAAAGAAAATAAACGAATTGACAGTGACAGTAATCAAATTACTACAAAATGCAAAAAGCACTCAAATAGATACGGGATATCTCTTTTCTTTAGCCTCATCCAGAAATAGAGCAGTTATAATGGAATTGGAAACCATTTTAACGTCAGTCACTCTGGGCAGGTTAAATATCGCCACTCCATTGTGTATAACAACAAGTAAGATATCTTATTTGACAGTTACTTTTGACAGGATCCCTAAGATGGCGTTTGACAGGGTACCTAAGCTGGCCGCCAATATGTCGACAATTACGAATGGCCCGAAGTTGGAAAAAGCTGATCTGAAAATATTTTGGGGGGGGGTTTAAATTTTTTAGGATATTTTACATATTTTGAGATATGCGATTAATATCCATTATAAACATAGATATAATAATATTGGGTAAAATGTTGAATGCATTTTTATAAAGCCATCGATAGGCTATGATATCATTTGAATCAGTAGAATCATAAAACGTCAGGGGTTTAAAGTGCTTCATCGATTCTCCTCAATATCTCGAGATACGTCTTCAATCTCCGTTAAATAGAAAAGAGCCCTTTACTCGGAGCCACCGTGACTGGACACGTAACACTGATTTGAAAAATTCGGTAAATATGTTTGTAAAATTGCATATTACGAAGGCGGTTTGATAAGTCATAAACTTTTAGAATAAAATATACTTTTCGGCATTATTTGTATTCCAGTTACTGGGTTATCACTTTTAATTTTATTGTCTATTGAAATTTTCAGAGACTACCGATTTTTTGGGGGAATCCAAACACCCATGACCCCTCCCCTGTATCCGCATTGGGGTAAATATACGAGGAACGCCAGGGTTGCGAATTTACTTTGCAAAAACAGGTGATCTCAGCTGTTCCAAATTTTGACGTTTATCGAAAAGATATCTCACTTGTTATCATACACAATGCTCCACTCCCACCGATATTGCTGACGGTGCGTCGGCAGGTTTGAGTGTGGAAATAGCATAACAACAACTCTCCCACCGATACTGATGACGAAGCGTCGACCTGGTTGCGCGTGACAACAACAACATCGCTACAGCGGAAAAGCCAACAGCCAGAGGTAAATTGTCGAATTGCATTTTGCAAGTCACACGGCAAAACATGTGCAGCAACTGGCAGGTATAACAAAGCGTCAGGCATTTAGGCGTAGTCGCCGCAATATTTTAGTTAGCAAATTCAGTTGTAATAACTCGACCGATACAAACGGCTGCTCTTGTGCAAACAAGAGAAATAAAATAACATTAAAACCCAACCAAGTGTTTTAATAATTGGCGCCCAACGTGGACAAATCCTGTGCGTGGCCGTGGTTCGAATCCACCCGACAGTCGCGGAAAAACATTTAACTTAATTAACACTACTTAAATAGTGAGAGCTACGAACAATTTTCTATTTTGAAAAATTTTAACCGCAAATTGATACCCTATATAGAGATAGTGCAAGCCGCAAACATTTTATTAAACTCTTAATGCATATTTAAAAAATAAATATATTATTTTGTGAAAATTAAACACTACATAACTCGTGGGAGAAAGTGTAGAGCCAATGCTCTAATAAATAAAGCATCCTAAGCATTTTAATTACAAATACCGTGAACATTTATGAAGTTTCCCTAACAATTTGAAAAGATAAAGTTTAAAAATTAAACCACTTCATAACTCGTGGGAGAAAGTGTAGAGCCAATGCTCTAAGAAATAAAGCATCCTAATCATCGTAATCCTGTCTTCCTGCTGCTGGATCACAACCCGAGGAATCATCGGGATGTTGCCATATCCATTATAAACATAGATATAATAATATTGGGTAAAATGTTGAATGCATTTTTATAAAGCCATCGATAGGCTATGATATCATTTGAATCAGTAGAATCATAAAACGTCAGGGGTTTAAAGTGCTTCATCGATTCTCCTCAATATCTCGAGATACGTCTTCAATCTCCGCAAAATAGAAAAGAACCCTTTACTCGGAGCCACCGTGACTGGACACGTAACACTGATTTGAAAAATTCGGTAAATATGTTTGTAAAATTGCATATTACGAAGGCGGTTTGATAAGTCATAAACTTTTGATAAGTCATCAATCTCCGTAAAATAGAAAAGAACCCTTTACTCGGAGCCACCGTGACTGGACACGTAACACTGATTTGAAAAATTCGGTAAATATGTTTGTAAAATTGCATATTACGAAGGCGGTTTGATAAGTCATAAACTTTTAGAATAAAATATACTTTTCGGCAAAAAAGCATTATTTGTATTCCAGTTACTGGGTTATCACTTTTAATTTTATTGTCTATTGAAATTTTCAGAGACTACCGATTTTTTGGGGGAATCCAGACACCCATGACCCCTCCCCTGTATCCGCATTGGGGTAAATATACGAGGAACGCCAGGGTTGCGAATTTACTTTGGAAAAACAGGTGAACTCAGCTGTTCCAAATTTTGACGTTTATCGAAAAGATATCTCACTTGTTATTATACACAATGCTCCACTCCCTCCGATATTGCTGACGGTGCGTCGACAGGTTTGAGTGTGGAAATAGCATAACAACAACTCTCCCACCGATACTGATGACGAAGCGTCGACCTGGTTGCGCGTGACAACAACAACATCGCTACAGCGAAAAAGCCAACAGCCAGAGGTAAATTGTCGAATTGCATTTTGCAAGTCACACGGCAAAACATGTGCAGCAACTGGCAGGTATAACAAAGCGTCAGGCATTTAGGCGTAGTCGCCGCAATATTTTAGTTAGCAAATTCAGTTGTAATAACTCGACCGATACAAACGGCTGCTCTTGTGCAAACAAGAGAAATAAAATAACATTAAAACCCAACCAAGTGTTTTAATAATTGGCGCCCAACGTGGACAAATCCTGTGCGTGGCCGTGGTTCGAATCCACCCGACAGTCGCGGAAAAACATTTAACTTAATTAACACTACTTAAATAGTGAGAGCTACGAACAATTTTCTATTTTGAAAAATATTAACCGCAAATTGATACCCTATATAGAGATAGTGCAAACCGCAAACATTTTATTAAACTCTTATTGCATATTTAAAAAATAAATATATTATTTTGTGAAAATTAAACACTACATAACTCGTGGGAGAAAGTGTAGAGCCAATGCTCTAATAAATAAAGCATCCTAAGCATTTTAATTACAAATACCGTGAACATTTATGAAGTTTCCCTAACAATTTGAAAAGATAAAGTTTAAAAATTAAACCACTTCATAACTCGTGGGAGAAAGTGTAGAGCCAATGCTCTAAGAAATAAAGCATCCTAATCATCGTAATCCTGTCTTCCTGCTGCTGGATCACAACCCGAGGAATCATCGGGATGTTGCCTTATCATACCTTATTTAGTGACATAGCTTATCGAGATATGGAAAATTTCATGTGAGTAGAGTGATTTAGCAGCTAACTTTGTTTAAAAAAAATTTGTTACTATCCTTTTTGGTAATTCTTGAATAATAAATTAAATTTGTAAAGGTGGGTAACGGTTAGAAAGGGGAAATCCCTGTATCCACTTAGCAATTGACTGACTTAGAAAAAATTAAATATGGACGCACAAACTCTAGAAGCTCTTCTTAATTCTGCCATTCGTACTGCGACCGAGCATTCCCGGCGGGAATTTCAGTCTCTTGTTGACGAACTGACAAACAGGTTAGCAAGAATCGAAACACCAGTTCGTGTTACCAAATACGAACCGGTGACTATTTAATCCGCAATACCATGTGACGAATCCTTGGACCTTGTGAAAACCTTGCCGGAGTTCAAAGGCGACGCGACCCGTTATGTGTCTTGGAGACAAGCAGCTCATACTGCTTATAGGGTGTTCGAAGCGTATCAGGGGAGCTCAAGGCACTACCAAGCGGTAGGCATAATACGAAATAAAGTAGAAGGAGCCGCAGATAGTGTTTTATCCTCTTTTAATACAGTTTTAAATTTTCACGCTATCATTTCGCGACTAGACTTTGCCTATGCAGATAAAAGACCAATTTATTTAATTGAACAGGAGTTATCGACCCTTAGGCAAGGAAAATAATTAGTAGTGGAGTTCTATGATGCAGTGAAGAGAAAGTTGACTCTGATAGTCAATAAAACAATCATGACCCACGGTGGGAACTCCACGCTGATAGGATCACGTAACAAGAAATATCGGGATAATGCCCTTCGCGTGTTCATCACTGGACTCAATTGCCGTTTGTGTGATGTTCTTTTCTCCTCTAGACCCGCTCATCTTTCGTCAGCACTTGCCCTAGCGCAGGAACTGGAAGCGCACCAAGCCAGATCAACATTTGCAAGCTCCTTTAACAGACAGGCACCCCATAACTTAGACCCTTATTATTATTCACCCCAATACCGTAGAATACCTCAAGTCCAACGAGGCCACCTCGAACTTAGCAAACTACAGTACCAATGGACATAGACCCATCATATTCCCGATTCAGACAGAACAGACCCCAGCAACTCCGTGGTACCGTAATCAAGGAGCTTACCCTAAGATAAACCGTCCAGATAACGGAAACACGGCCGGCACATTCAATCGCCAACAGCCCGTGTCAACAGGCTTGAATAAAGAAAAAGCTGAGAAAAGGCAGCATGGTAGTGATCAGCTGCCAATACAACAAGTTCAGCGTATCAACAATCTCACCCAGGACCAATATGAACCAGAAAGTGAATATTGGAGTGATACCGGGTATGATGACTATTATCACGACACAGAACTTAAGAGTGCTGAGTATGAACTGGACGGACCGAAGGACGACGTTAATTTTTTAGGACTAAGTCCCTCTTGCCCTATGTCGAAAGGACACTTGGGGAAAGAGGAATACGGTTTTTAATCGACACCAGTTCTGCAAAGAGCTATGTAAAACACGTTAACGCTCTAAAGCGAATAAAACCTGTGAATAACCCTTTCACTGTTAAATCCATCCACGGTGCCGATATAATAAACAAAAAAAGTACAATAAATATATTAAATAAGAATGTTGAATTCTTTGTCCTACCCAGTTTGGAAACCTTTGACGGCATTGTAGGGTTCGACTTACTAAAAGAGGTAAATGGTCGTATTGACCTGAAGAGTGGTACGTTGAGTTAGGACGGTGGAAAGGAAAAACTCTTGTACCACTACTGTTCGAACAAGCGAGGACAATATTGATATTTCTATACTGCTAAAGCGTCATGCTAAAGATTTCGCCGATCCAGATGAAGCACTGCCCTGCAATACCAACATTGTAGGTACAATTAGGACCGTGGACTATTTAACTATCTACTCAAAAAGTTACCCGTACCCCATAGCTTCTGCGGAATTTGTCAATAGGGAGATATCAGATCTGTTGCGTGACGGAATAATTAGACCATCTCGTTCCCCTTATAACAACCCAATTTGGGTTGTAGATAAGAAAGGTTTAGACGAAAGGGGCAACAAGAGATCACGACTCGTACTTTACTTTAGGAAGCTAAACACTAAGACAATAAACGATAAATACCCAATTCCGGACACCTCTGTAATCTTGGCAAACATGGGAAGTGCTAGATTTTTCTCGACAATAGATCTTAAATCAGGATTTCACCAAATCAAACTTGCGGAAAAGGATAGGGAGAAAACGGCTTTCTCAGTTAATAATGGAAAGTACGAGTTTCGTCGGCTCCCCTTTGGCCTGAATTTCTAGGCTTTACCGTATCAAACGAGGGAATCAAAACATGCCCCGACAAAGTCAAAGACATTTTAGAATTTTCTATTCCAAAATAGTTACGAGCTTTGCGCTCATTCCTAGGATAAGCTGGATATTATCGACGGTTTATAAAGGACCTCGATTGCAAAACCTCTAACGAAGTACCTAAGGGGGTAAAATGGAAATATAGGCGCTAATCAGTCGAAGAAAATTCAAATTACTCTTGATGAAGAAGCACCTTATGCATTTAATAAGATTAAGAAAATCCTTGCATCAGAAGACGTATTGCTTCTTTATCCTAATTACAAGCAAACATTTGATCTGACTACAGATGCCTCTTCTTATTCTATAGGCGCCGTTCTGTCACAGAATGGAAGACCTATCACGATGATTTCCAGGACCCTCTCTTCCACCGAAGAGAACAGTTTCATTACAAGCCTGGTAAGGAAAACTTCGTCGCGGACGCCCTCTCCCGACAACATATAATTGCATTAGACCACGACATGGACTCGGCAAGCTTGGATGCGAATAGCGAAGAGTCGCTGTCTCAAACAATCCCCACTGTAAAGAACCCCATAAATTGTTTTCGGAATCAAATAGTCCTTGAAGAAAGAAATCTCACAACACTTAGCTCGAAAATTATATTTAAATTCCGAATGAGGCACGGAATATCGTTCAATAATGTAGGAGAACTGATGAAAACTATAAAACAATGCGTCAACCCAACTCCGTGAAAACCAGGAACAAGTCCTTGAAAGTTATTATTTCCCTGAAATACGGAAAATTTTGAGGGATATAATTTCTAATTGCAAAATATGCCACGAGGCCAAATACCAACGGCATCCCCCAAACCCAGAAATAGGATCGACTCCTTTACCTGAATATCCGGGAGAAATCCTTCATGTTGACATTTATTCCACCGATAAGACACATTTCCTATCATCAATAGACAAGTTCTCAAAGTTTGCTATAGTATTTCCAATCAAATCTAGAGCCATAGTTGATGTTAAAGAAGCGATATATGAACTTCTCAGCTTTTACATAAATACTAAGTTGTTGGTCTGTGACAATGAGATATCGTTGAATTCAGAAACCATTAAACCTATACTCAAAAATCACTTTGGCGTCAAAATCTAGAATAGACAAAAACGACAGTATAATCCAGGGGATAAAGTTTATGTGAAGACTAATAAAAGAATAGGAAACAAGTTTTCGAAACTTTACACCGAAAAAGTAATTCAAAAGGATCTTGGTACATTTGTTATAATTGATGAACGAAAAGTGCACAAAAATAATTTAAGACAATGTCGTCCTTAGGATCATTTTGCTTTCGTTAAGCTTTCGAGCTAACGCGGGAATACTCGACTATACCAATTCTTTTTACATCCCAATTACAAGCGGAGCTGTAGCTGTTTATGAGCAGCATGACTTTCTACTTCATCAAACTAATTTATCATCATTCGAAGCAATAGCTGAGGAGACAGACGAACTACTGATCCAATTTCCACAATCACATATTAAACGACTACTAGAGAATGACGCTAATGAAATATTGCAACTATTGGACGCAATAAAAATACACAATCGGTACGCTAGAGGTATTAATATTCTGGGGACTGCCTTGTAATACATAACAGGGACTCCAGACTCCGACGACTTTGAAATGCTCGAGACCAGAACCAATGCCCTATTAGAAACAAACAAACAACAAATAGCGGTAAATTCAGCTACACAAAAGAAAATAAACGAATTGACAGTGACAGTAATCAAATTACTACAAAATGCAAAAAGCACTCAAATAGATACGGGATATCTCTTTTCTCTAGCCTCATTCAGAAATAGAGCAGTTATAATGGAATTGGAAACCATTTTAACGTCAGTCACTCTGGGCAGGTTAAATATCGCCACTCCATTGTGTATAACAACAAGTAAGATATCTTATTTGACAGTTACTTTTGACAGGATACCTAAGATGGCGTTTGACAGGGTACCTATGTAAGCTGGCCGCCAATATGTCGACAATTACGAATGGCCCGAAGTTGGAAAAAGCTGATCTGAAAATATTTTGGGGGGGGTTTAAATTTTTTAGGATATTTTACATATTTTGAGATATGCGATTAATATCCATTATAAACATAGATATAATAATATTGGGTAAAATGTTGAATGCATTTTTATAAAGCCATCGATAGGCTATGATATCATTTGAATCAGTAGAATCATAAAACGTCAGGGGTTTAAAGTGCTTCATCGATTCTCCTCAATATTTCGAGATACGTCTTCAATCTCCGTAAAATAGAAAAGAACCCTTTACTCGGAGCCACCGTGACTGGACACGTAACACTGATTTGAAAAATTCGGTAAATATGTTTGTAAAATTGCATATTACGAAGGCGGTTTGATAAGTCATAAACTTTTAGAATAAAATATACTTTTCGGCAAAAAAGCATTATTTGTATTCCAGTTACTGGGTAATCATTTTTAATTTTATTGTCTAGAGTAAGTTTTTGTGTGTGCTACGAATTTGAAAACACGGTTGAAATTTTCTGAGACTACCGATTTTTTGGGGGAATCCAGACACCCATGACCCCTCCCCTGTATCCGCATTGGGGTAAATATACGAGGAACGCCAGGGTTGCGAATTTACTTTGCAAAAACTGGTGATCTCAGCTGTTCCAAATTTTGACGTTTACCGAAAAGATATCTCACTTGTTTACACAATGCTCCACTCCCACCGATATTGCTGACGGTGCGTCGGCAGGTTTGAGTGTGGAAATAGCATAACAACAACTCTCCCACCGATACTGATGACGAAGCGTCGACCTGGTAGCGCGTGACAACAACAACATCACTACAGCGGAAAAGCCAACAGCCACAGGTAAATTGTCGAATGGCATTTTGCAAGTCACACGGCAAAACATGTGCAGCAACTGGCAGGTATAACAAAGCGTCAGGCATTTAGGCGTAGTCGCCGCAATATTTTAGTTAGCAAATTCAGTTGTAATAACTCGACCGATACAAACGGCTGCTCTTGTGCAAACAAGAGAAATAAAATAACATTAAAACCCAACCAAGTGTTTTAATAATTGGCGCCCAACGTGGACAAATCCTGTGCGTGGCCGTGGTTCGAATCCACCCGACAGTCGCGGAAAAACATTTAACTTAATTAACACTACATAAATAGTGAGAGCTACGAACAATTTTCTATTTTGAAAAATTTTAACCGCAAATTAATACCCTATATAGAGATAGTGCAAACCGCAAACATTTTATTAAACTCTTATTGCATATTTAAAAAATAAATATAATATTTTGTGAAAATTAAACACTACATAGCTCGTGGGAGAAAGTGTAGAGCCAATGCTCTAATAAATAAAGCATCCTAAGCATTTTAATTACAAATACCGTGAACATTTATGAAGTTTCCCTAACAATTTGAAAAGATAAAGTTTAAAAATTAAACCACTTCATAACTCGTGGGAGAAAGTGTAGAGCCAATGCTCTAAGAAATAAAGCATCCTAATCATCGTAATCCTGCCTTCCTGCTGCTGGATCACAACCCGAGGAATCATCGGGATGTTGCCTTATCATACCTTATTTAGTGACATAGCTTATCGAGATATGGAAAATTTCATGTGAGTAGAGTGATTTAGCAGCTAACTTTGTTTAAAAAAAATTTGTTACTATCCTTTTTGGTAATTCTTGAATAATAAATTAAATTTGTAAAGGTGGGTAACGGTTAGAAAGGGGAAATCCCTGTATCCACTTAGCAATTGACTGACTTAGAAAAAATTAAATATGGACGCACAAACTCTAGAAGCTCTTCTTAATTCTGCCATTCGTACTGCGACCGAGCATTCCCGGCGGGAATTTCAGTCTCTTGTTGACGAACTGACAAACAGGTTAGCAAGAATCGAAACACCAGTTCGTGTTACCCAATACGAACCGGTGACTATTTAACCCGCAATACCATGTGACGAATCCTTGGACCTTGTGAAAACCTTGCCGGAGTTCAAAGGCGACGCGACCCGTTTTGTGTCTTGGAGACAAGCAGCTCATACTGCTTATAGGGTGTTCGAAGCGTATCAGTGGAGCTCAAGGCACTACCAAGCGGTAGGCATAATACGAAATAAAGTAGAAGGAGCCGCAGATAGTGTTTTATCCTCTTTTAATACAGTTTTAAATTTTCACGCTATCATTTCGCGACTAGACTTTGCCTATGCAGATAAAAGACCAATTTATTTAATTGAACAGGAGTTATCGACCCTTAGGCAAGGAAAATAATCAGTAGTGGAGTTCTATGATGCAGTGAAGAGAAAGTTGACTCTGATAGTCAATAAAACAATCATGACCCACGGTGGGAACACCACGCTGATAGGATCACGTAACAAGAAATATCGGGATGATGCCCTTCGCGTGTTCATCACTGGACTCAATCGCCGTTTGTGCGATGTTCTTTTCTTCTCTAGACCCGCTCATCTTCCGTCAGCACTTGCCCTAGCGCAGGTACTGGAAGCGCACCAAGCCAGATCAACATTGGCAAGCTCCTTTAACAGACAGGCACCCCATAACTTAGACCCTTATTATTATTCACCCTAATACCGTAGAATACCTCAAGACCAACGAGGCCACCTCGAACTTAGCAAACTACAGTACCAATGGACATAGACCCATCATATTCCCGATTCAGACAGAACAGACCCCAGCAACTCCGTGGTACCGTAATCAAGGAGCTTACCCTAAGATAAACCGTCCAGATAACGGAAACACGGCCGGCACATTCAATCGCCAACAGCCCGTGTCAACAGGCTTGAATAAAGAAAAAGCTGAGAAAAGGCAGCATGGTAGTGATCAGCTGCCAATACAACAATTTCAGCGCATCAACAATCTCACCCAGGACCAATATGAACCAGAAAGTGAATATTGGAGTGATACCGGGTATGATGACTATTATCACGACACAGAACTTAAGAGTGCTGAGTATGACCTGGACGGACCGAAGGACGACATTCATTTTTTAGGACTAAGTCCCTCTTGCCCTATGTCGAAAGGACACTTGGGGAAAGAGGAATACGGTTTTTAATCGACACCACTTCTGCAAAGAGCTATGTAAAACACGTTAACGCTCTAAAGCGAATAAACCCTGTGAATAACCCTTTCACTGTTAAATCCATCCACGGTGCCGATATAATAAACAAAAAAAGTACAATAAATATATCAAATAAGAATTTTGAATTCTTTGTCCTACCCAGTTTGGAAACCTTTGACGGCATTATAGGGTTCGACTTACTAAAAGAGGTAAATGGTCGTATTGACCTGAAGAGTGGTACGTTGAGTTATGACG
Organism: Philophylla caesio; assembly: GCA_963971545.1. Taxonomy (NCBI): domain Eukaryota; kingdom Metazoa; phylum Arthropoda; class Insecta; order Diptera; family Tephritidae; genus Philophylla; species Philophylla caesio. Next base: position 135,853,476 of record OZ020604.1, read on the forward strand.
GTGGAAAGGAAAAACTCTTGTACCACTACTGTTCGAACAAGCGAGGACAATATTGATATCTCTATACTGCTAAAGCGTCATGCTAAAGATTTCGCCGATCCAGATGAAGCACTGCCCTGCAATACCAACATTGTAGGTACAATTAGGACCGTGGACTATTTAACTATCTACTCAAAAAGTTTCCCGTACCCCATAGCTTCTGCGGAATTTGTCAATAGGGAAATATCAGATCTGTTGCGTGACGGAATAATTAGACCATCCCGTTCCCCTTATAACAACCCAATTTGGGTTGTAGATAAGAAAGGTTTAGACGAAAGGGGCAACAAGAGATCACGACTCGTAATTTACTTTAGAAAGCTAAACACTAAGACAATAAACGATAAATACCCAATTCCGGACACCTCTGTAATCTTGGCAAACATGGGAAGTGCTAGATTTTTCTCGACAATAGATCTTAAATCAGGATTTCACCAAATCAAACTTGCGGAAAAGGATAGGGAGAAAACGGCTTTCTCAGTTAATAATGGAAAGTACGAGTTTCGTCGGCTCCCTTTTGGCCTGAAAAATGCCCATAGTATTTTCCAGAGAGCGATTGACAATGTCCATAGAGAAGAAATTAGGAAAACGTGGAATGTTTACATAGACGACGTTAAATTTTCTCCCAAACTGCCGCACAATACAGTAAGGACATTGATCAAATCCTGACAAAACTTTTCAATGCCAATATGCGCGTTTCCCCTGAGAAATCCAAGTTCTTTCAGGCAAGTGTTGAATTTCTAGGCTTTACCGTATCAAAGGAGGGAATCAAAACATGCCCCGACAAAGTCAAAGACATTTTAGAATTTTCTATTCCAAAATAGTTACGAGCTTTGCGCTCATTCCTAGGATAAGCAGGATATTATCGACGGTTTATAAAGGACTATGCCTCGATTGCAAAACCTCTAACGAAGTACCTTAGGAGGGAAAATGGAAATATAGGCGCTAATCAGTCGAAGAAAATTCAAAGAAGCACTTAATGCATTTAATAAGATTAAGAAAATCCTTGCATCAGAAGACGTATTGCTTCTTTATCCTGATTACAAGCAAACATTTGATCTGGCTACAGATGCCTCTTCTTATGCTATAGGCGCCGTTCTGTCACAGAATGGAAGACCTATCACGATGATTTCCAGGACCCTCTCTTCCACCGAAGAGAACAGTTTCATTACAAGCCTGGTAAGGAAAACTTCGTCGCGGACGCCCTCTCCCAACAACATATAATTGCATTAGACCACGACATGGACTCGGCAAGCTTGGCTGCGAATAGCGAAGAGTCGCTGTCTCAAACAATCCCCACTGTAAAAAATCCCATAAATTGTTTTCGGAATCAAATAGTCCTTGAAGAAAGAAATCCCACTACACTTAGCTCGAAAATTATATTTAAATTCCGAATGAGGCACGGAATATCGTTCAATAATGTAGGAGAACTGATGAAAACTATAAAACAATGCGTCAACCCAACTCCGTGAAAACCAGGAACAAGTCCTTGAAAGTTATTATTTCCCTGAAATACGGAAAATTTTGAGGGAAATAATTTCTAATTGCAAGATATGCCACGAGGCCAAATACCAACGGCAACCCCCAAACCCAGAAATAGGATCGACTCCTTTACCTGAATATCCGGGAAAAATCCTTCATGTTGACATTTATTCCACCGATAAGAAACATTTCCTATCATCAATAGACAAGTTCTCAAAGTTTGCTATAGTATTTCCAATCAAATCTAGAATATACGAACTTCTCAGCTTTTACAGAAATACTAAGTTGTTGGTCTGTGACAATGAGATATCGTTGAATTCAGAAACCATCCAGGGGATAAAGTTTATGTGAAGACTAATAAAAGAATAGGAAACAAGTTTTCAAAACTTTACACCGTAAAAGTAATCCAAAAGGATCTTGGTACATTTGTTATAATTGATGAACGAAAAGTGCACAAAAATAATTTAAGACAAGGCCCGCTCTCTCTTCTGTCGTCCTTAGGATCATTTTGCTTTCGTTAAGCTTTCGAGCTAACGCGGGAATACTCGACTATACCAATTCTTTTTACATCCCAATTACAACCGGAGCTGTAGCTGTTTATGAGCAGCATGACTTTCTACTTCATCAAACTAATTTATCAACATTCGAAGCAATAGCTGAGGAGACAGACGAACTACTGATCCAATTTCCACAATCACATATTAAACGACTACTAGAGAATGACGCTAATGAAATATTGCAACTATTGGACGCAATAAAAATACACCATCGGTACGCTAGAGGTATTAATATTCTGGGGACTGCCTTGAAGTACATAACAGGGACTCCAGACTCCGACGACTTTGAAATGCTCGATACCACAACCAATGCCCTATTAGAAACAAACGAACAACAAATAGCGGTAAATTCAGCTACACAAAAGAAAATAAACGAATTGGCAGTGACAGTAAACAAATTACTACAAAATGCAAAAAGCACTCAAATAGATACGGGATATCTCTTTTCTCTAGCCTCATCCAGAAATAGAGCAGTTATAATGGAATTGGAAACCATTTTAACGTCAGTCACTCTGGGCAGGTTAAATATCGCCACTCCATTGTGTATAACAACAAGTGAGATATCTTATTTGACTGTTGCTTTTGACAGGATACCTAAGATGGCGTTTGACAGGGTACCTAAGCTGGCCGCCAATATGTCGACAATTACGAATGGCCCGAAGTTGGAAAAAGCTGATCTGAAAATATTTTGGGGGGGTTTAAATTTTTTAGGATATTTTACATATTTTGAGATATGCGATTAATATCCATTATAAACATAGATATAATAATATTGGGTAAAATGTTGAATGCATTTTTATAAAGCCATCGATAGGCTATGATATCATTTGAATCAGTAGAATCATAAAACGTCAGGGGTTTAAAGTGCTTCATCGATTCTCCTCAATATCTCGAGATACGTCTTCAATCTCCGTAAAATAGAAAAGAACCCTTTACTCGGAGCCACCGTGACTGGACACGTAACACTGATTTGAAAAATTCGGTAAATATGTTTGTAAAATTGCATATTACGAAGGCGGTTTGATAAGTCATAAACTTTTAGAATAAAATATACTTTTCGGCAAAAAAGCATTATTTGTATTCCAGTTAGTGGGTAATCATTTTTAATTTTATGGTCTAGAGTAAGTTTTTGTGTGTGCTACGAATTTGAAAACACGGTTGAAATTTTCTGAGACTACCGATTTTTTGGGGGAATCCAGACACCCATGACCCCTCCCCTGTATCCGCATTGGGGTAAATATACGAGGAACGCCAGGGTTGCGAATTTACTTTGCAAAAACAGGTGATCTCAGCTGTTCCAAATTTTGACGTTTATCGAAAAGATATCTCACTTGTTATCATACACAATGCTCCACTCCCACCGATATTGCTGACGGTGCGTCGGCAGGTTTGAGTGTGGAAATAGCATAACAACAACTCTCCCACCGATACTGATGACGAAGCGTCGACCTGGTTGCGCGTGACAACAACAACATCGCTACAGCGGAAAAGCCAACAGCCAGAGGTAAATTGTCGAATTGCATTTTGCAAGTCACACGACAAAACATGTGCAGCAACTGGCAGGTATAACAAAGCGTCAGGCATTTAGGCGTAGTCGCCGCAATATTTTAGTTAGCAAATTCAGTTGTAATAACTCGACCGATACAAACGGCTGCTCTTGTGCAAACAAGAGAAATAAAATAACATTAAAACCCAACCAAGTGTTTTAATAATTGGCGCCCAACGTGGGGCCATAGTGCAGTTCTTTTGTTATCCTTATAAAGGACAAATCCTGTGCGTGGCCGTGGTTCGAATCCACCCGACAGTCGCGGAAAAACATTTAACTTAATTAACACTACATAAATAGTGAGAGCTACGAACAATTTTCTATTTTGAAAAATTTTAACCGCAAATTAATACCCTATATAGAGATAGTGCAAACCGCAAACATTTTATTAAACTCTTATTGCATATTTAAAAAATAAATATATTATTTTGTGAAAATTAAACACTACATAACTCGTGGGAGAAAGTGTAGAGCCAATGCTCTAATAAATAAAGCATCCTAAGCATTTTAATTACAAATACCGTGAACATTTATGAAGTTTCCCTAACAATTTGAAAAGATAAAGTTTAAAAATTAAACCACTTCATAACTCGTGGGAGAAAGTGTAGAGCCAATGCTCTAAGAAATAAAGCATCCTAATCATCGTAATCCTGTCTTCCTGCTGCTGGATCACAACCCGAGGAATCATCGAGATGTTGCCTTATCATACCTTATTTAGTGACAGCTTATCGAGATATGGAAAATTTCATGTGAGTAGAGTGATTTTGCAGCTAACTTTGTTTAAAAAAAAATTGTTACTATCCTTTTTGGTAATTCTTGAATAATAAAATTTGTAAAGGTGGGTAACGGTTAGAAAGGGGAAATCCCTGTATCCACTTAGCAATTGACTGATTTAGAAAAAATTAAATATGGACGCACAAACTCTAGAAGCTTTCCTTAATTCTGCCATTCGTACTGCGACCGAGCATTCCCGGCGGGAATTTCAGTCTCTTGTTGACGAACTGACAAACAGGTTAGCAAGAATCGAAACACCAGTTCGTGTTACCCAATACGAACCGGTGACTATTTAACCCTCAATACCATGTGACGAATCCTTGGACCTTGTGAAAACCTTGCCGGAGTTCAAAGGCGACGCGACCCGTTATGTATCTTGGATACAAGCAGCTCATACTGCTTATAGGGTGTTCGAAGCGTATCAGGGGAGCTCAAGGCACTACCAAGCGGTAGGCATAATACGAAATAAAGTAGAAGGAGCCGCAGATAGTGTTTTATCCTCTTTTAATACACGCTATCATTTCGCGACTAGACTTTGCCTATGCAGATAAAAGACCAATTTATTTAATTGAACAGGAGTTATCGACCCTTAGGCAAGGAAAATAATCAGTAGTGGAGTTCTATGATGCAGTGAAGAGAAAGTTGACTCTGATAGTCAATAAAACAATCATGACCCACGGTGGGAACACCACGCTGATAGGATCACGTAACAAGAAATATCGGGATGATGCCCTTCGCGTGTTCATCACTGGACTCAATCGCCGTTTGTGCGATGTTCTTTTCTCCTCTAGACCCGCTCATCTTCCGTCAGCACTTGCCCTAGCGCAGGAACTGGAAGCGCATCAAGCCAGATCAACATTTGCAAGCTCCTTTAACAGACAGGCACCCCATAACTTAGACCCTTATTATTATTTACCCCAATACCGTAGAATACCTTAAGACCAACGAGGCCACCTCGAACTTAGCAAACTACATTACCAATGGACATAGACCCATCATATTCCCGATTCAGACAGAACAGACCCCAGCAACTCCATGGTACCGTAATCAAGGAGCTTACCCTAAGATAAACCGTCCAGATAACGGAAACACGGCCGGCACATTCAATCGCCAACAGCCCGTGTCAACAGGCTTGAATAAAGAAAAAGCTGAGAAAAGGCAGCATGGTAGTGATCAGCTGCCAATACAACAAGTTCAGCGTATCAACAATCTCACCCAGGACCAATATGAACCAGAAAGTGAATATTGGAGTGATACCGGGTATGATGACTATTATCACGACACAGAACTTAAGAGTGCTGAGTATGAACTGGACGGACCGAAGGACGACGTTAATTTTTTAGGACTAAGTCCCTCTTGCCCTATGTCGAAAGGACACTTGGGGAAAGAGGAATACGGTTTTTAATCGACACCAGTTCTGCAAAGAGCTATGTAAAACACGTTAACGCTCTAAAGCGAATAAAACCTGTGAATAACCCTTTCACTGTTAAATCCATCCACGGTGCCGATATAATAAACAAAAAAAGTACAATAAATATATTAAATAAGAATGTTGAATTCTTTGTCCTACCCAGTTTGGAAACCTTTGACGGCATTATAGGGTTCGACTTACTAAAAGAGGTAAATGGTCGTATTGACCTGAAGAGTGGTACGTTGAGTTATGACGGTGGAAAGGAAAAACTCTTGTACCACTACTGTTCGAACAAGTGAGGACAATATTGATATCTCTATACTGCTAAAGCGTCATGCTAAAGATTTCGCCGATCCAGATGAAGCACTGCCCTGCAATACCAACATTGTAGGTACAATTAGGACCGTGGACTATTTAACTATCTACTCAAAAAGTTTCCCGTACCCCATAGCTTCTGCGGAATTTGTCAATAGGGAAATATCAGATCTGTTGCGTGACGGAATAATTAGACCATCCCGTTCCCCTTATAACAACCCAATTTGGGTTGTAGATAAGAAAGGTTTAGACGAAAGGGGCAACAAGAGATCACGACTCGTAATTTACTTTAGGAAGCTAAACACTAAGACAATAAACGATAAATACCCAATTCCGGACACCTCTGTAATCTTGGCAAACATGGGAAGTGCTAGATTTTTCTCGACAATAGATCTTAAATCAGGATTTCACCAAATCAAACTTGCGGAAAAGGATAGGGAGAAAACGGCTTTCTCAGTTAATAATGGAAAGTACGAGTTTCGTCGGCTCCCTTTTGGCCTGAAAAATGCCCATAGTATTTTCCAGAGAGCGATTGACAATGTCCATAGAGAAGAAATTAGGAAAACGTGGAATGTTTACATAGACGACGTTATAATTTTCTCCCAAACTGCCGCACAACACAGTAAGAACATTGATCAAATCCTGACAAAACTTTTCAATGCCAATATGCGCGTTTCCCCTGAGAAATCCAAGTTCTTTCAGGCAAGTGTTGAATTTCTAGGCTTTACCGTATCAAAGGAGGGAATCAAAACATGCCCCGACAAAGTCAAAGACATTTTAGAATTTTCTATTCCAAAATAGTTACGAGCTTTGCGCTCATTCCTAGGATAAGCAGGATATTATCGACGGTTTATAAAGGACTATGCCTCGATTGCAAAACCTCTAACGAAGTACCTTAGGAGGGAAAATGGAAATATAGGCGCTAATCAGTCGAAGAAAATTCAAATTACTCTTGATGAAGAAGCACTTAATGCATTTAATAAGATTAAGAAAATCCTTGCATCAGAAGACGTATTGCTTCTTTATCCTGATTACAAGCAAACATTTGATCTGACTACAGATGCCTCTTCTTATGCTATAGGCGCCGTTCTGTCACAGAATGGAAGACCTATCACGATGATTTCCAGGACCCTCTCTTCCACCGAAGAGAACAGTTTCATTACAAGCCTGGTAAGGAAAACTTCGTTGGGACGCCCTCTCCCAACAACATATAATTGCATTAGACCACGACATGGACTCGGCAAGCTTGGCTGCGAATAGCGAAGAGTCGCTGTCTCAAACAATCCCCACTGTAAAAAATCCCATAAATTGTTTTCGGAATCAAATAGTCCTTGAAGAAAGAAATCCCACTACACTTAGCTCGAAAATTATATTTAAATTCCGAATGAGGCACGGAATATCGTTCAATAATGTAGGAGAACTGATGAAAACTATAAAACAATGCGTCAACCCAACTCCGTGAAAACCAGGAACAAGTCCTTGAAAGTTATTATTTCCCTGAAATACGGAAAATTTTGAGGGAAATAATTTCTAATTGCAAGATATGCCACGAGGCCAAATACCAACGGCAACCCCCAAACCCAGAAATAGGATCGACTCCTTTACCTGAATATCCGGGAGAAATCCTTCATGTTGACATTTATTCCACCGATAAGAAACATTTCCTATCATCAATAGACAAGTTCTCAAAGTTTGCTATAGTATTTCCAATCAAATCTAGAATATACGAACTTCTCAGTTTTTACAGAAATACTAAGTTGTTGGTCTGTGACAATGAGATATCGTTGAATTCAGAAACCATCCAGGGGATAAAGTTTATGTGAAGACTAATAAAAGAATAGGAAACAAGTTTTCAAAACTTTACACCGAAAAAGTAATCCAAAAGGATCTTGGTACATTTGTTATAATTGATGAACGAAAAGTGCACAAAAATAATTTAAGACAAGGCCCGCTCTCTCTTCTGTCGTCCTTAGGATCATTTTGCTTTCGTTAAGCTTTCGAGCTAACGCGGGAATACTCGACTATACCAATTCTTTTTACATCCCAATTACAACCGGAGCTGTAGCTGTTTATGAGCAGCATGACTTTCTACTTCATCAAACTAATTTATCAACATTCGAAGCAATAGCTGAGGAGACAGACGAACTACTGATCCAATTTCCACAATCACATATTAAACGACTACTAGAGAATGACGCTAATGAAATATTGCAACTATTGGACGCAATAAAAATACACCATCGGTACGCTAGAGGTATTAATATTCTGGGGACTGCCTTGAAGTACATAACAGGGACTCCAGACTCCGACGACTTTGAAATGCTCGATACCACAACCAATGCCCTATTAGAAACAAACGAACAACAAATAGCGGTAAATTCAGCTACACAAAAGAAAATAAACGAATTGGCAGTGACAGTAAACAAATTACTACAAAATGCAAAAAGCACTCAAATAGATACGGGATATCTCTTTTCTCTAGCCTCATCCAGAAATAGAGCAGTTATAATGGAATTGGAAACCATTTTAACGTCAGTCACTCTGGGCAGGTTAAATATCGCCACTCCATTGTGTATAACAACAAGTGAGATATCTTATTTGACTGCTGCTTTTGACAGGATACCTAAGATGGCGTTTGCCAGGGTACCTAAGCTGGCCGCCAATATATCGACAATTACGGATGGCCCGAAGTTGGGAAAAGCTGATCTCAAAATATTTTGGGGGGGGGGTTTAAAGTTTTTAGGATATTTTACATATTTTGAGATATGCGATTAATATCCATTATAAACATAGATATAATAATATTGGGTAAAATGTTGAATGCATTTTTATAAAGCCATCGATAGGCTATGATATCATTTGAATCAGTAGAATCATAAAACGTCAGGGGTTTAAAGTGCTTCATCGATTCTCCTCAATATCTCGAGATACGTCTTCAATCTCCGTAAAATAGAAAAGAACCCTTTACTCGGAGCCACCGTGACTGGACACGTAACACTGATTTGAAAAATTCGGTAAATATGTTTGTAAAATTGCATATTACGAAGGCGGTTTGATAAGTCATAAACTTTTAGAATAAAATATACTTTTCGGCAAAAAAGCATTATTTGTATTCCAGTTACTGGGTAATCATTTTTAATTTTATGGTCTAGAGTAAGTTTTTGTGTGTGCTACGAATTTGAAAACACGGTTGAAATTTTCTGAGACTACCGATTTTTTGGGGGAATCCAGACACCCATGACCCCTCCCCTGTATCCGCATTGGGGTAAATATACGAGGAACGCCAGGGTTGCGAATTTACTTTGCAAAAACAGGTGATCTCAGCTGTTCCAAATTTTGACGTTTATCGAAAAGATATCTCACTTGTTATCATACACAATGCTCCACTCCCACCGATATTGCTGACGGTGCGTCGGCAGGTTTGAGTGTGGAAATAGCATAACAACAACTCTCCCACCGATACTGATGACGAAGCGTCGACCTGGTTGCGCGTGACAACAACAACATCGCTACAGCGGAAAAGCCAACAGCCAGAGGTAAATTGTCGAATTGCATTTTGCAAGTCACACGACAAAACATGTGCAGCAACTGGCAGGTATAACAAAGCGTCAGGCATTTAGGCGTAGTCGCCGCAATATTTTAGTTAGCAAATTCAGTTGTAATAACTCGACCGATACAAACGGCTGCTCTTGTGCAAACAAGAGAAATAAAATAACATTAAAACCCAACCAAGTGTTTTAATAATTGGCGCCCAACGTGGGGCCATAGTGCAGTTCTTTTGTTATCCTTATAAAGGACAAATCCTGTGCGTGGCCGTGGTTCGAATCCACCCGACAGTCGCGGAAAAACATTTAACTTAATTAACACTACATAAATAGTGAGAGCTACGAACAATTTTCTATTTTGAAAAATTTTAACCGCAAATTAATACCCTATATAGAGATAGTGCAAACCGCAAACATTTTATTAAACTCTTATTGCATATTTAAAAAATAAATATATTATTTTGTGAAAATTAAACACTACATAACTCGTGGGAGAAAGTGTAGAGCCAATGCTCTAATATATAAAGCATCCTAAGCATTTTAATTACAAATACCGTGAACATTTATGAAGTTTCCCTAACAATTTGAAAAGATAAAGTTTAAAAATTAAACCACTTCATAACTCGTGGGAGAAAGTGTAGAGCCAATGCTCTAAGAAATAAAGCATCCTAATCATCGTAATCCTGTCTTCCTGCTGCTGGATCACAACCCGAGGAATCATCGGGATGTTGCCTTATCATACCTTATTTAGTGACATAGCTTATCGAGATATGGAAAATTTCATGTGAGTAGAGTGATTTAGCAGCTAACTTTGTTTAAAAAAAAATTGTTACTATCCTTTTTGGTAATTCTTGAATAATAAATTAAATTTGTAAAGGTGGGTAACGGTGAAAGGGGAAATCCCTGTATCCACTTAGCAATTGACTGATTTAGAAAAAATTAAATATGGACGCACAAACTCTAGAAGCTTTCCTTAATTCTGCCATTCGTACTGCGACCGAGCATTCCCGGCGGGAATTTCAGTCTCTTGTTGACGAACTGACAAACAGGTTAGCAAGAATCGAAACACCAGTTCGTGTTACCCAATACGAACCGGTGACTATTTAACCCTCAATACCATGTGACGAATCCTTGGACCTTGTGAAAACCTTGCCGGAGTTCAAAGGCGACGCGACCCGTTATGTATCTTGGATACAAGCAGCTCATACTGCTTATAGGGTGTTCGAAGCGTATCAGGGGAGCTCAAGGCACTACCAAGCGGTAGGCATAATACGAAATAAAGTAGAAGGAGCCGCAGATAGTGTTTTATCCTCTTTTAATACACGCTATCATTTCGCGACTAGACTTTGCCTATGCAGATAAAAGACCAATTTATTTAATTGAACAGGAGTTATCGACCCTTAGGCAAGGAAAATAATCAGTAGTGGAGTTCTATGATGCAGTGAAGAGAAAGTTGACTCTGATAGTCAATAAAACAATCATGACCCACGGTGGGAACACCACGCTGATAGGATCACGTAACAAGAAATATCGGGATGATGCCCTTCGCGTGTTCATCACTGGACTCAATCGCCGTTTGTGCGATGTTCTTTTCTCCTCTAGACCCGCTCATCTTCCGTCAGCACTTGCCCTAGCGCAGGAACTGGAAGCGCATCAAGCCAGATCAACATTTGCAAGCTCCTTTAACAGACAGGCACCCCATAACTTAGACCCTTATTATTATTTACCCCAATACCGTAGAATACCTTAAGACCAACGAGGCCACCTCGAACTTAGCAAACTACATTACCAATGGACATAGACCCATCATATTCCCGATTCAGACAGAACAGACCCCAGCAACTCCATGGTACCGTAATCAAGGAGCTTACCCTAAGATAAACCGTCCAGATAACGGAAACACGGCCGGCACATTCAATCGCCAACAGCCCGTGTCAACAGGCTTGAATAAAGAAAAAGCTGAGAAAAGGCAGCATGGTAGTGATCAGCTGCCAATACAACAAGTTCAGCGTATCAACAATCTCACCCAGGACCAATATGAACCAGAAAGTGAATATTGGAGTGATACCGGGTATGATGACTATTATCACGACTGGACGGACCGAAGGACGACGTTAATTTTTTAGGACTAAGTCCCTCTTGCCCTATGTCGAAAGGACACTTGGGGAAAGAGGAATACGGTTTTTAATCGACACCAGTTCTGCAAAGAGCTATGTAAAACACGTTAACGCTCTAAAGCGAATAAAACCTGTGAATAACCCTTTCACTGTTAAATCCATCCACGGTGCCGATATAATAAACAAAAAAAGTACAATAAATATATTAAATAAGAATGTTGAATTCTTTGTCCTACCCAGTTTGGAAACCTTTGACGGCATTATAGGGTTCGACTTACTAAAAGAGGTAAATGGTCGTATTGACCTGAAGAGTGGTACGTTGAGTTATGACGGTGGAAAGGAAAAACTCTTGTACCACTACTGTTCGAACAAGCGAGGACAATATTGATATCTCTATACTGCTAAAGCGTCATGCTAAAGATTTCGCCGATCCAGATGAAGCACTGCCCTGCAATACCAACATTGTAGGTACAATTAGGACCGTGGACTATTTAACTATCTACTCAAAAAGTTACCCATACCCCATAGCTTCTGCGGAATTTGTCAATAGGGAGATATCAGATCTGTTGCGGGACGGAATAATTAGACCATCCCGTTCCCCTTATAACAACCCAATTTGGGTTGTAGATAAGAAAGGTTTAGACGAAAGGGGCAACAAGAGATCACGACTCGTAATTTACTTTAGGAAGCTAAACACTAAGACAATAAACGATAAATACCCAATTCCGGACACCTCTGTAATCTTGGCAAACATGGGAAGTGCTAGATTTTTCTCGACAATAGATCTTAAATCAGGATTTCACCAAATCAAACTTGCGGAAAAGGATAGGGAGAAAACGGCTTTCTCAGTTAATAATAGAAAGTACGAGTTTCGTCGGCTCCCCTTTGGCCTGAAAAATGCCCATAGTATTTTCCAGAGAGCGATTGACAATGTCCTTAGAGAAGAAATTGGGAAAACGTGCAATGTTTACATAGACGACGTTATAATTTTCTCCCAAACTGCCGCTCAACAACAAACAAACTGCCGCAATTCAACACAGTAAGGACATTGATCAAATCCTGACAAAACTTTTCAATGCCAATATGCGCGTTTCCCCTGAGAAATCCAAGTTCTTTCAGGCAAGTGTTGAATTTCTAGGCTTTACCGTATCAAAGGAGGGAATCAAAACATGCCCCGACAAAGTCAAAGACATTTTAGAATTTTCTATTCCAAAATAGTTACGAGCTTTGCGCTCATTCCTAGGATAAGCAGGATATTATCGACGGTTTATAAAGGACTATGCCTCGATTGCAAAACCTCTAACGAAGTACCTAAGGGGGGAAAATGGAAATATAGGCGCTAATCAGTCGAAGAAAATTCAAATTACTCTTGATGAAGAAGCACCTTATGCATTTAATAAGATTAAGAAAATCCTTGCATCAGAAGACGTATTGCTTCTTTATCCTAATTACAAGCAAACATTTGATCTGACTACAGATGCCCTTCTTATTCTATAGGCGCCGTTCTGTCACAGAATGGAAGACCTATCACGATGATTTCCAGGACCCTCTCTTCCACCGAAGAGAACAGTTTCATTACAAGCCTGGCAAGGAAAACTTAGTCGCGAACGCCCTCTCCCGACAACATATAATTGCATTAGACCACGACATGGACTCGGCAAGCTTGGCTGCGAATAGCGAAGAGTCGCTGTCTCAAACAATACCCACTGTAAAGAACCCCATAAATTGTTTTCGGAATCAAATAGTCCTTGAAGAAAGAAATCCCACAACACTTAGCTCGAAAATTATATTTAAATTCCGAATGAGGCACGGAATATCGTTCAATAATGTAGGAGAACTGATGAAAACTATAAAACAATTTGTCAACCCAACTCCGTGAAAACCAGGAACAAGTCCTTGAAAGTTATTATTTCCCTGAAATACGGAAAATTTTGAGGGATATAATTTCTAATTGCAAGATATGCCACGAGGCCAAATACCAACGGCATCCCCCAAGCCCAGAAATAGGATCGACTCCTTTACCTGAATATCCGGGAGGAATCCTTCATGTTGACATTTATTCCCCCGATAAGACACATTTCCTATCATCAATAGACAAGTTCTCAAAGTTTGCTATAGTATTTCCAATCAAATCTAGAATATACGAACTTCTCAGCTTTTACAGAAATACTAAGTTGTTGGTCTGTGACAATGAGATATCGTTGAATTCAGAAACCATCCAGGGGATAAAGTTTATGTGAAGACTAATAAAAGAATAGGAAACAAGTTTTCAAAACTTTACACCGAAAAAGTAATCCAAAAGGATCTTGGTACATTTGTTATAATTGATGAACGAAAAGTGCACAAAAATAATTTAAGACAAGGCCCGCTCTCTCTTCTGTCGTCTTTGGGATCATTTTGCTTTCGTTAAGCTTTCGAGCTAACGCGGGAATACTCGACTATACCAATTCTTTTTACATCCCAATTACAACCGGAGCTGTAGCTGTTTATGAGCAGCATGACTTTCTACTTCATCAAACTAATTTATCAACATTCGAAGCAATAGCTGAGGAGACAGACGAACTACTGATCCAATTTCCACAATCACATATTAAACGACTACTAGAGAATGACGCTAATGAAATATTGCAACTATTGGACGCAATAAAATTACACCATCGGTACGCTAGAGGTATTAATATTCTAGGGACTGCCTTGAAATACATAACAGGGACTCCAGACTCCGACGACTTTAAAATGCTCGAGACCAGAACCAATGCCCTATTAGAAACAAACAAACAACAAATAGCGGTAAATTCAGCTACACAAAAGAAAATAAACGAATTGACAGTGACAGTAAACAATTTACTACAAAATGCAAAAAGCACTCAAATAGATATGGACATAGACCCATCATATTCCCGATTCAGACAGAACAGACCCCAGCAACTCCATGGTACCGTAATCAAGGAGCTTACCCTAAGATAAACCGTCCAGATAACGGAAACACGGCCGGCACATTCAATCGCCAACAGCCCGTGTCAACAGGCTTGAATAAAGAAAAAGCTGAGAAAAGGCAGCATGGTAGTGATCAGCTGCCAATACAACAAGTTCAGCGTATCAACAATCTCACCCAGGAATAATATGAACCAGAAAGTGAATATTTCAGTGATACCGGGTATGATGACTATTATCACGACTGGACGGACCGAAGGACGACGTTAATTTTTTAGGACTAAGTCCCTCTTGCCCTATGTCGAAAGGACACTTGGGGAAAGAGGAATACGGTTTTTAATCGACACCAGTTCTGCAAAGAGCTATGTAAAACACGTTAACGCTCTAAAGCGAATAAAACCTGTGAATAACCCTTTCACTGTTAAATCCATCCACGGTGCCGATATAATAAACAAAAAAAGTACAATAAATATATTAAATAAGAATGTTGAATTCTTTGTCCTACCCAGTTTGGAAACCTTTGACGGCATTATAGGGTTCGACTTACTAAAAGAGGTAAATGGTCGTATTGACCTGAAGAGTAGTACGTTGAGTTATGACGGTGGAAAGGAAAAACTCTTGTACCACTACTGTTCGAACAAGCGAGGACAATATTGATATCTCTATACTGCTAAAGCGTCATGCTAAAGATTTCGCCGATCCAGATGAAGCACTGCCCTGCAATACCAACATTGTAGGTACAATTAGGACCGTGGACTATTTAACTATCTACTCAAAAAGTTACCCATACCCCATAGCTTCTGCGGAATTTGTCAATAGGGAGATATCAGATCTGTTGCGTGACGGAATAATTAGACCCTCCCGTTCCCCTTATAACAACCCAATTTGGGTTGTAGATAAGAAAGGTTTAGACGAAAGGGGCAACAAGAGATCACGACTCGTAATTTACTTTAGGAAGCTAAACACTAAGACAATAAACGATAAATACCCAATTCCGGACACCTCTGTAATCTTGGCAAACATGGGAAGTGCTAGATTTTTCTCGACAATAGATCTTAAATCAGGATTTCACCAAATCAAACTTGCGGAAAAGGATAGGGAGAAAACGGCTTTCTCAGTTAATAATAGAAAGTACGAGTTTCGTCGGCTCCCCTTTGGCCTGAAAAATGCCCATAGTATTTTCCAGAGAGCGATTGACAATGTCCTTAGAGAAGAAATTGGGAAAACGTGCAATGTTTACATAGACGACGTTATAATTTTCTCCCAAACTGCCGCTCAACAACAAACAAACTGCCGCAATTCAACACAGTAAGGACATTGATCAAATCCTGACAAAACTTTTCAATGCCAATATGCGCGTTTCCCCTGAGAAATCCAAGTTCTTTCAGGCAAGTGTTGAATTTCTAGGCTTTACCGTATCAAAGGAGGGAATCAAAACATGCCCCGACAAAGTCAAAGACATTTTAGAATTTTCTATTCCAAAATAGTTACGAGCTTTGCGCTCATTCCTAGGATAAGCAGGATATTATCGACGGTTTATAAAGGACTATGCCTCGATTGCAAAACCTCTAACGAAGTACCTAAGGGGGGAAAATGGAAATATAGGCGCTAATCAGTCGAAGAAAATTCAAATTACTCTTGATGAAGAAGCACCTTATGCATTTAATAAGATTAAGAAAATCCTTGCATCAGAAGACGTATTGCTTCTTTATCCTAATTACAAGCAAACATTTGATCTGACTACAGATGCCCTTCTTATTCTATAGGCGCCGTTCTGTCACAGAATGGAAAACCTATCACGATGATTTCCAGGACCCTCTCTTCCACCGAAGAGAACAGTTTCATTACAAGCCTGGCAAGGAAAACTTAGTCGCGAACGCCCTCTCCCGACAACATATAATTGCATTAGACCACGACATGGACTCGGCAAGCTTGGCTGCGAATAGCGAAGAGTCGCTGTCTCAAACAATACCCACTGTAAAGAACCCCATAAATTGTTTTCGGAATCAAATAGTCCTTGAAGAAAGAAATCCCACAACACTTAGCTCGAAAATTATATTTAAATTCCGAATGAGGCACGGAATATCGTTCAATAATGTAGGAGAACTGATGAAAACTATAAAACAATTTGTCAACCCAACTCCGTGAAAACCAGGAACAAGTCCTTGAAAGTTATTATTTCCCTGAAATACGGAAAATTTTGAGGGATATAATTTCTAATTGCAAGATATGCCACGAGGCCAAATACCAACGGCATCCCCCAAGCCCAGAAATAGGATCGACTCCTTTACCTGAATATCCGGGAGGAATCCTTCATGTTGACATTTATTCCCCCGATAAGACACATTTCCTATCATCAATAGACAAGTTCTCAAAGTTTGCTATAGTATTTCCAATCAAATCTAGAATATACGAACTTCTCAGCTTTTACAGAAATACTAAGTTGTTGGTCTGTGACAATGAGATATCGTTGAATTCAGAAACCATCCAGGGGATAAAGTTTATGTGAAGACTAATAAAAGAATAGGAAACAAGTTTTCAAAACTTTACACCGAAAAAGTAATCCAAAAGGATCTTGGTACATTTGTTATAATTGATGAACGAAAAGTGCACAAAAATAATTTAAGACAAGGCCCGCTCTCTCTTCTGTCGTCCTTAGGATCATTTTGCTTTCGTTAAGCTTTCGAGCTAACGCGGGAATACTCGACTATACCAATTCTTTTTACATCCCAATTACAACCGGAGCTGTAGCTGTTTATGAGCAGCATGACTTTCTACTTCATCAAACTAATTTATCAACATTCGAAGCAATAGCTGAGGAGACAGACGAACTACTGATCCAATTTCCACAATCACATATTAAACGACTACTAGAGAATGACGCTAATGAAATATTGCAACTATTGGACGCAATAAAATTACACCATCGGTACGCTAGAGGTATTAATATTCTAGGGACTGCCTTGAAATACATAACAGGGACTCCAGACTCCGACGACTTTAAAATGCTCGAGACCAGAACCAATGCCCTATTAGAAACAAACAAACAACAAATAGCGGTAAATTCAGCTACACAAAAGAAAATAAACGAATTGACAGTGACAGTAAACAATTTACTACAAAATGCAAAAAGCACTCAAATAGATACGGGATATCTCTTTTCTCTAGCCTCATCCAGAAATAGAGCAGTTATAATGGAATTGGAAACCATTTTAACGTCAGTCACTCTGGGCAGGTTAAATTTCGCCACTCCATTGTGTATAACAACAAGTGAGATATCTTATTTGACAGCTACTTTTGACAGGATACCTAAGATGGCGTTTGACAGGGTACCTAAGCTGGCCGCCAATATGTCGACAATTACGAATGGCCCGAAGTTGGAAAAACTGATCTGAAAATATTTTGGGGGGGGGGGGGTTTAAATTTTTTAGGATATTTTACATATTTTGAGATATGCGATTAATATCCATTATAAACATAGATATAATAATATTGGGTAAAATGTTGAATGCATTTTTATAAAGCCATCGATAGGCTATGATATCATTTGAATCAGTAGAATCATAAAACGTCAGGGGTTTAAAGTGCTTCATCGATTCTCTTCAATATCTCGAGATACGTCATCAATCTCCGTAAAATAGAAAAGAACCCTTTACTCGGAGCCACCGTGACTGGACACGTAACACTGATTTGAAAAATTCGGTAAATATGTTTGTAAAATTGCATATTACGAAGGCGGTTTGATAAGTCATAAACTTTTAGAATAAAATATACTTTTCGGCAAAAAAGCATTATTTGTATTCCAGTTACTGGGTAATCATTTTTAATTTTATGGTCTAGAGTAAGTTTTTGTGTGTGCTACGAATTTGAAAACACGGTTGAAATTTTATGAGACTACCGATTTTTTGGGGGAATCCAGACACCCATGACCCCTCCCCTGTATCCGCATTGGGGTAAATATACGAGGAACGCCAGGGTTGCGAATTTACTTTGCAAAAACAGGTGATCTCAGCTGTTCCAAATTTTGACGTTTATCGAAAAGATATCTCACTTGTTATTATACACAATGCTCCACTCCCTCCGATATTGCTGACGGTGCGTCGACAGGTTTGAGTGTGGAAATAGCATAACAACAACTCTCCCACCGATACTGATGACGAAGCGTCGACCTGGTTGCGCGTGACAACAACAACATCGCTACAGCGGAAAAGCCAACAGCCAGAGGTAAATTGTCGAATTGCATTTTGCAAGTCACACGGCAAAACATGTGCAGCAACTGGCAGGTATAACAAAGCGTCAGGCATTAAGGCGTAGTCGCCGCAATATTTTAGTTAGCAAATTCAGTTGTAATAACTCGACCGATACAAACGGCTGCTCTTGTGCAAACAAGAGAAATAAAATAACATTAAAACCCAACCAAGTGTTTTAATAATTGGCGCCCAACGTGGACAAATCCTGTGCGTGGCCGTGGTTCGAATCCACCCGACAGTCGCGGAAAAACATTTAACTTAATTAACACTACTTAAATAGTGAGAGCTACGAACAATTTTCTATTTTGAAAAATTTTAACCGCAAATTAATACCCTATATAGAGATAGTGCAAACCGCAAACATTTTATTAAACTCTTATTGCATATTTAAAAAATAAATATATTATTTTGTGAAAATTAAACACTACATAACTCGTGGGAGAAAGTGTAGAGCCAATGCTCTAATAAATAAAGCATCCTAAGCATTTTAATTACAAATACCGTGAACATTTATGAAGTTTCCCTAACAATTTGAAAAGATAAAGTTTAAAAATTAAACCACTTCATAACTCGTGGGAGAAAGTGTAGAGCCAATGCTCTAAGAAATAAAGCATCCTAATCATCGTAATCCTGTCTTCCTGCTGCTGGATCACAACCCGAGGAATCATCGGGATGTTGCCTTATCATATCTTATTTAGTGACATAGCTTATCGAGATATGGAAAATTTCATGTGAGTAGAGTGATTTAGCAGCTAACTTTGTTTAAAAAAAATTTGTTACTATCCTTTTTGGTAATTCTTGAATAATAAGTTAAATTTGTAAAGGTGGGTAACGGTTAGAAAGGGGAATTCCCTGTATCCACTTAGCAATTGACTGACTTAGAAAAAATTAAATATGGACGCACAAACTCTAGAAGCTCTTCTTAATTCTGCCATTCGTACTGCGACCGAGCATTCCCGGCGGGAATTTCAGTCTCTTGTTGACGAACTGACAAACAGGTTAGCAAGAATCGAAACACCAGTTCGTGTTACCCAATACGAACCGGTGACTATTTAATCCGCAATACCATGTGACGAATCCTTGGACCTTGTGAAAACCTTGCCGGAGTTCAAAGGCGACGCGACCCGTTATGTGTCTTGGAGACAAGCAGCTCATACTGCTTATAGGGTGTTCGAAGCGTATCAGGGGAGCTCAAGGCACTACCAAGCGGTAGGCATAATACGAAATAAAGTAGAAGGAGCCGCAGATAGTGTTTTATCCTCTTTTAATACAGTTTTAAATTTTCACGCTATCATTTCGCGACTAGACTTTGCCTATGCAGATAAAAGACCAATTTATTTAATTGAACAGGAGTTATCGACCCTTAGGCAAGGAAAATAATTAGTAGTGGAGTTCTATGATGCAGTGAATAGAAAGTTGACTCTGATAGTCAATAAAACAATCATGACCCACGGTGGGAACACCACGCTGATAGGATCACGTAACAAGAAATATCGGGATGATGCCCTTCGCGTGTTCATAACTGGGCTCAATCGCCGTTTGTGCGATGTTCTTTTCTCCTCTAGACCCGCCCATCTTTCGTAAGCACTTGCCCTAGCGCAGGAACTGGAAGCGCACCAAGCCAGATCAACATTTGCAAGCTCCTTTAACAGACAGGCACCCCATAACTTAGACCCTTATTATTATTCACCCCAATACCGTAGAATACCTCAAGACCAACGAGGCCACCTCGAACTTAGCAAACTACAGTACCAATGGACATAGACCCATCATATTCCCGATTCAGACAGAACAGACCCCAGCAACTCCGTGGTACCGTAATCAAGGAGCTTACCCTAAGATAAACCGTCCAGATAACGGAAACACGGCCAGCACATTCAATCGCCAACAGCCAGTGTCAACAGGCTTGAATAAAGAAAAAGCTGAGAAAAGGCAGCATGGTAGTGATCAGCTGCCAATACAACAAGTTCAGCGTATCAACAATCTCACCCAGGACCAATATGAACCAGAAAGTGAATATTGGAGTGATACCGGGTATGATGACTATTATCACGACACAGAACTTAAGAGTGCTGAGTATGAACTGGACGGACCGAAGGACGACGTTAATTCTTTAGGACTAAGTCCCTCTTGCCCTATGTCGAAAGGACACTTGGGGAAAGAGGAATACGGTTTTTAATCGACACCAGTTCTGCAAAGAGCTATGTAAAACACGTTAACGCTCTAAAGCGAATAAAACCTGTGAATAACCCTTTCACTGTTAAATCCATCCACGGTGCCGATATAATAAACAAAAAAAGTACAATAAATATATTAAATAAGAATGTTGAATTCTTTGTCCTACCCAGTTTGGAAACCTTTGACGGCATTATAGGGTTCGACTTACTAAAAGAGGTAAATGGTCGTATTGACCTGAAGAGTGGTACGTTGAGTTATGACGGTGGAAAGGAAAAACTCTTGTACCACTACTGTTCGAACAAGCGAGGACAATATTGATATCTCTATACTGCTAAAGCGTCATGCTAAAGATTTCGCCGATCCAGATGAAGCACTGCCCTGCAATACCAACATTGTAGGTACAATTAGGACCGTGGACTATTTAACTATCTACTCAAAAAGTTACCCGTACCCCATAGCTTCTGCGGAATTTGTCAATAGGGAGATATCAGATCTGTTGCGTGACGGAATAATTAGACCCTCCCGTTCCCCTTATAACAACCCAATTTGGGTTGTAGATAAGAAAGGTTTAGACGAAAGGGGCAACAAGAGATCACGACTCGTAATTTACTTTAGGAAGCTAAACACTAAGACAATAAACGATAAATACCCAATTCCGGACACCTCTGTAATCTTGGCAAACATGGGAAGTGCTAGATTTTTCTCGACAATAGATCTTAAATCAGGATTTCACCAAATCAAACTTGCGGAAAAGGATAGGGAGAAAACGGCTTTCTCAGTTAATAATGGAAAGTACGAGTTTCGTCGGCTCCCCTTTGGCCTGAATTTCTAGGCTTTACCGTATCAAACGAGGGAATCAAAACATGCCCCGACAAAGTCAAAGACATTTTAGAATTTTCTATTCCAAAATAGTTACGAGCTTTGCGCTCATTCCTAGGATAAGCTGGATATTATCGACGGTTTATAAAGGACTATGCCTCGATTGCAAAACCTCTAACGAAGTACCTAAGGGGGTAAAATGGAAATATAGACGCTAATCAGTCGAAGAAAATTCAAATTACTCTTGATGAAGAAGCACCTTATGCATTTAATAAGATTAAGAAAATCCTTGCATCAGAAGACGTATTGCTTCTTTATCCTAATTACAAGCAAACATTTGATCTGACTACAGATGCCTCTTCTTATTCTATAGGCGCCGTTCTGTCACAGAATGGAAGACCTATCACGATGATTTCCAGGACCCTCTCTTCCACCGAAGAGAACAGTTTCATTACAAGCCTGGTAAGGAAAACTTCGTCGCGGACGCCCTCTCCCGACAACATATAATTGCATTAGACCACGACATGGACTCGGCAAGCTTGGATGCGAATAGCGAAGAGTCGCTGTCTCAAACAATCCCCACTGTAAAGAACCCCATAAATTGTTTTCGGAATCAAATAGTCCTTGAAGAAAGAAATCTCACAACACTTAGCTCGAAAATTATATTTAAATTCCGAATGAGGCACGGAATATCGTTCAATAATGTAGAAGAACTGATGAAAACTATAAAACAATGCGTCAACCCAACTCCGTGAAAACCAGGAACAAGTCCTTGAAAGTTATTATTTCCCTGAAATACGGAAAATTTTGAGGGATATAATTTCTAATTGCAAGATATGCCACGAGGCCAAATACCAACGGCATCCCCCAAACCCAGAAATAGGATCGACTCCTTTACCTGAATATCCGGGAGAAATCCTTCATGTTGACATTTATTCCACCGATAAGACACATTTCCTATCATCAATAGACAAGTTCTCAAACTTTGCTATAGTATTTCCAATCAAATCTAGAGCCATAGTTGATGTTAAAGAAGCCATATATGAACTTCTCAGCTTTTACATAAATACTAAGTTGTTGGTCTGTGACAATGAGATATCGTTGAATTCAGAAACCATTAAACCTATACTCAAAAATCACTTTGGCGTCAAAATCTAGAATAGACAAAAACGACAGTATAATCCAGGGGATAAAGTTTATGTGAAGACTAATAAAAGAATAGGAAACAAGTTTTCAAAACTTTACACCGAAAAAGTAATCCAAAAGGATCTTGGTACATTTGTTATAATTGATGAACGAAAAGTGCACAAAAATAATTTAAGACAAGGCCCGCTCTCTCTTCTGTCGTCCTTAGGATCATTTTGCTTTCGTTAAGCTTTCGAGCTAACGCGGGAATACTCGACTATACCAATTCTTTTTACATCCCAATTACAACCGGAGCTGTAGCTGTTTATGAGCAGCATGACTTTCTACTTCATCAAACTAATTTATCATCATTCGAAGCAATAGCTGAGGAGACAGACGAACTACTGATCCAATTTCCACAATCACATATTAAACGACTACTAGAGAATGACGCTAATGAAATATTGCAACTATTGGACGCAATAAAAATACACAATCGGTACGCTAGAGGTATTAATATTCTGGGGACTGCCTTGAAATACATAACAGGGACTCCAGACTCCGACGACTTTGAAATGCTCGAGACCAGAACCAATGCCCTATTAGAAACAAACAAACAACAAATAGCGGTAAATTCAGCTACACAAAAGAAAATAAACGAATTGACAGTGACAGTAATCAAATTACTACAAAATGCAAAAAGCACTCAAATAGATACGGGATATCTCTTTTCTCTAGCCTCATCCAGAAATAGAGCAGTTATAATGGAATTGGAAACCATTTTAACGTCAGTCACTCTGGGCAGGTTAAATATCGCCACTCCATTGTGTATAACAACAAGTGAGATATCTTATTTGACTGTTGCTTTTGACAGGATACCTAAGATGGCGTCTGACAGGGTACCTAAGCTGGCCGCCAATATGTCGACAATTACGAATGGCCCGAAGTTGGAAAAAGCTGATCTGAAAATATTTTGGGGGGGGGGGGTTTAAATTTTTTAGGATATTTTACATATTTTGAGATATGCGACTAATATCCATTATTAACATAGATATAATAATATTGGGTAAAATGTTGAATGCATTTTTATAAAGCCATCGATAGGCTATGATATCATTTGAATCAGTAGAATCATAAAACGTCAGGGGTTTAAAGTGCTTCATCGATTCTCCTCAATATCTCGAGATACGTCTTCAACCTCTGTAAAATAGAAAAGAACCCTTTACTCGGAGCCACCGTGACTGGACACGTAACACTGATTTGAAAAATTCGGTAAATATGTTTGTAAAATTGCATATTACGAAGGCGGTTTGATAAGTCATAAACTTTTGATAAGTCATCAATCTCCGTAAAATAGAAAAGAACCCTTTACTCGGAGCCACCGTGACTGGACACGTAACACTGATTTGAAAAATTCGGTAAATATGTTTGTAAAATTGCATATTACGAAGGCGGTTTGATAAGTCATAAACTTTTAGAATAAAATATACTTTTCGGCAAAAAAGCATTATTTGTATTCCAGTTACTGGGTTATCACTTTTAATTTTATTGTCTATTGAAATTTTCAGAGACTACCGATTTTTTGGGGGAATCCAGACACCCATGACCCCTCCCCTGTATCCGCATTGGGGTAAATTTACGAGGAACGCCAGGGTTGCGAATTTACTTTGCAAAAACAGGTGATCTCAGCTGTTCCAAATTTTGACGTTTATCGAAAAGATATCTCACTTGTTATTATACACAATGCTCCACTCCCACCGATATTGCTGACGGTGCGTCGACAGGTTTTAGTGTGGAAATAGCATAACAACAACTCTCCCACCGATACTGATGACGAAGCGTCGACCTGGTTGCGCGTGACAACAACAACATCGCTACAGCGGAAAAGCCAACAGCCAGAGGTAAATTGTCGAATTGCATTTTGCAAGTCACACGGCAAAACATGTGCAGCAACTGGCAGGTATAACAAAGCGTCAGGCATTTAGGCGTAGTCGCCGCAATATTTTAGTTAGCAAATTCAGTTGTAATAACTCGACCGGTACAAACGGCTGCTCTTGTGCAAACAAGAGAAATAAAATAACATTAAAACCCAACCAAGTGTTTTAATAATTGGCGCCCAACGTGGACAAATCCTGTGCGTGGCCGTGGTTCGAATCCACCCGACAGTCGCGGAAAAACATTTAACTTAATTAACACGGCATGGAGGGTGATGTCTAAGAGCGCTGTAAAAAAACGGGCTCCGACTAAACCTTTGCGTCGATGAGGAGTCCTTTGTGAACTTGAGGGAAGCTGGCTTTGTAGTCAACTACAGATTCAGCAGCGTCACGATGAGGCCGTGGCGGCCCAGAGCACAGGTGGGAAAGACGGCTGCGCCACAGGCTCCCCAGAACCCTGGGGCTGTGGCTCCTGTCGAACCTGCAGTGACTGGGTCAGCGGCGGTTTCACCGTGCCAGCAAGGTGCGAGCCTATCGTCAGCTCCAGTGGAGGGGCCCGAGTCAGCGGATGCCGATGGCTCAGCTGAGCAAATGCCCTCCACCCAGGAGCTCCTAGAAGGCATCGACCTAAGGAGGCTAGAGCTGGAAGAGCAAAGCGAGGGCGGTCTAGGGCTCTCGGACGAAGAAGAACCCCAGCTCTGACAGTAAGACGCGTGCGAGCAGCCCAGGTCAACCTGCACCATGCGATAGCCGCCTCGGCGGTCATTGCAAGCAGGTTCTCCGCGGATGACCTGGGCATCCTGCTCGTCCAAGAACCGTGGACCTACAAAGGCCGGGTAAGGGGCCTAAATCAAAACATAAATAAGGTAATATGGGACCTCTCCTGTGAGAGGCCAAGAGCATGTGTAGTGCTGAGATCAGGTATTAACCACTTTTGCATTACAGAGTTTTTAACAAGAGATCTGGTGGCAGTGCAGGCGACCCTGATGGTAGATAGCCGGGAGACCGAGGTTGTCGTCGCCTCCGCCTATTTTCCGGGGAACAGTGCCAGTGTGCCGCCCCGTGAGGTACAGCAGCTAGTAGACCACTGTCGGAGGAAAAGGCTCCCACTTGTCCTAGGCTGCGACGCAAACGCCCACAACCTGGAGTGGGGCAGCACCGATACAAACCTTAGGGGTGAGTGTCTTTTAGAATATATCAGTAGCGTTGACCTTAGTATAAGCAATGTCGGAAATACACCGACTTTTGTAACCAGGGTTCGACAGGAAGTTTTGGACATTACCCTCAGCAATGAACTGGCTAGACCTCTGATCTCTCGATGGCGGGTCTCATCGGAGCCGTCCTTGTCGGATCACAGGATCATCCGATTCGAGCTGGAGGCAAGTGTTCAAACAGGCTATCCGAGCAGGAACCCCAGAAGGGCAAACTGGGCGAACTATAAAGAAACTCTTGCGTCCAACTTACCAAAAGTAAAATCTGGACACAACAGGGGAGGTTATATGGAGTTAGACGACAGAGTTAAAGGGCTTAACAGTGTCATTATAGATGCCTTTAACTCGAGCTGCCCTGAGAGTAGGCCAAGGGACAGAACCCAGCCGGTGTGGTGGTCTCGGGAACTCACCAAGCTCAGGAAAGAATTGCGAAAGCTGTTCAATGGAGCAAAGCGCACAGGGCAGTGGGCCCAGTATGCAGCTAGTCTAACAAAATATAGCAAGGAAATAAGGAAAGCAAAACGTAGCAGCTTCAGAAGCTTCTGCGAAAACGTTACTGCAGTCCCTGCAGCTGCCAGACTCCATAGGGTCCTGGCAAAGGAAAACACAGAATCCAGGTTGGCAATTAGGCTACCTGATGGTACTTATACAAGCAACGAGAGAGAGAGGTCGCGTGCTCTGTTGGAGGCTCACTTCCCGGGTGCGGTGCAGGTGTCGCGGAATCCTGGTCTTCGGGCCCTCAGCCCGACCCCGACTGACTGGAAAGTAGCCAGGAAACTTGTTAACTGGCGAACAGTCAGTTGGGCTCTGGGGACGTTTCAGCGGTACAAGGCTCCGGGAGTGGACGGCATTAGTCCTGTGATGCTACAACAGGGCGGGACGCTACTAACTCCTCACCTAGTAAAAATCATGAGGGACAGCCTAGCGCTGGCATACCTTCCGGAGGTATGGCATAGAGCTCGAGTTATCTTTATACCAAAAGTAGGTAGACGAGACTACTCGCTTGCAAAATCCTTCAGGTCCATAAGCCTTACTCCTTTCATGCTTAAGGCCATGGAGAAGATTATTGACAATGAAATCAGGCATAACGCTCTCAAGCGACAGCCTTTGCATTTTGATCAGCATGCCTATAGGGCTGGCAGATCAACGGATACTGCGCTCTTCGCTCTGACTGAGGTGATTCGGGGGGCCTTTGAATGTGGAGAAATGGTGCTCTGCGCCTTCCTCGACATTGAGGGTGCCTTCGATAATACAACTCACTCAAGTGTCGATCGAGCGCTGGCAGGACGAGGTGTGCAGCCCACTATTCGGAAATGGATAGCTGAGTTGCTGCATACCAGAATTGCGGAAACACATACTGGCAACAGTGTGGAGCAGATTAAAACGGTCAAGGGCTGTCCGCAAGGAGGGGTCTTGTCCCCCTTATTGTGGAGCCTTGTCGTAGACGAACTCTTACAGATCTTCACAGAAAATGGCATTCGCTGCCAGGGGTATGCGGATGACATTGTGATCATTGCGAGAGGGAAGTTCCCTAGCACTCTCTGTGACATTATTCAGAGAGGACTTCAGCTAGCAAGAAGATGGTGTACTGTCGCGGGGCTTAATATCAACCCCTCTAAGACAGTCATTGTGCCCTTTACAAGGAGAAGGAAAGTGCAAGGCATGAGGAGCATAGCTATGGAGGGGGTCCCGGCTGTAATTGCCACAGAGGCTAAGTATCTGGGCCTAATCTTGGACTCTAAGCTTCTGTGGAAAAGCCATGTAGACGCGACCATCCCCAAAGCTACGAGGGCACTCATGGTGTGCAGGAGGCTGGCTGGTAAATCCTGGGGATGCACCCCGAAGATTTTGAGATGGATGTACACCATGATAGTCAGACCAATAGTTACGTACGGAGCAGTGGCTTGGGGCTCAAGGACCAACCTAGCTACGGTAAGGCAATCTCTTGCCAAACTGCAACGCCTGGGATGTGTCTGCATTACGGGAGCAATGCGCACATGTCCGACGGCTGCGCTAGAAGTGATCCTGGATCTCGAGCCACTCCATACACACGTAGTACAGGCAGCAAAACGCACGAAGCTGAGCTTTGCGAGAGAAGGCTATGGCAAATGCAAGGTACTATCGTCCAAAAATAGGGAGAAGTTGGGCTGCCAGCTCCCACTAGCCCTTTTTCCCAGGGATGACATAAATAAAGAAATAGTGTTTGAAAGACACTTCAGAATTAGTGACATTACAGACAAAGTGTCGTGGAACCCCTCTCTTTTGAAGAGCTGGGTTCGGCAAAGTACATTGCAGTGGTATACTGATGGCTCCAAGACCGTGGATGGTATTGGGGCAGGCGTCTATGGTCCCAGAGCTAAACTCTCGATACCCATGGGCGCCTTTCCCAGCATCTTCCAGGCGGAGATATATGCGATCAGCGTTTGTGCCGAATTAAATCTGCAAAGGAACTATCGCGGAGAGAGAATACTCATCCGAAGCGACAGCCAGGCAGCGCTCAAAGCCCTTACGTCCTTCGAGGTAAAATCCTCAATGGTCTTGGAGTGCATAAATAGACTAAATGATCTGGCAAAAAGGAATACCATAAGTCTTTCATGGGTTCCAGGTCACGCAGGGATCGAGGGAAATGAGATGGCAGACGACCTGGCCAGGTTGGCGGCTAGCTCGAATCCCATAGGACCAGAGCCCTTCTTTCCAATAGGACCAAGCACTATAAAGGAGGCGCTCAGAAAGGAAACTAGACAGCTCAGGACTCAGCAATGGGAAGAGACCCTGGGCCTGCTACAGGCAAAGAAACTATTGGGGGGTTACAGTAACAAACGGTATAAGATACTGATAGACCTCCCAAAAGCAAAACTTAGAATCCTCACAGGCATCCTCACAGGTCACTGCAGATTGAGGGGTCATCTGCATAAACTAGGTATCTGGTCGAGCGACCTGTGTCGCTTCTGCGACAGGACAAAGGAGACCCCCACACACCTGCTCCTGGAGTGCGATGCTGTGGCTCGACGAAGGGAGAGATGCCTAGGTCAGATGTGGCCTAAGGAGGAGTACATACACTCCCTGTCACCGGGATCCATCTTGAAATTCATAGATGCTCTTGGAATAGGGGATGTGTTGTAGGTTACTGAGGGCACAATAGACCAATTGGTCGCAGTGCAATCCTCTTTTATTTATCTATCTATCTAACACTACTTAAATAGTGAGAGCTACGAACAATTTTCTATTTTGAAAAATTTTAACCGCAAATTGATACCCTATATAGAGATAGTGCAAACCGCAAACATTTTATTAAACTCTTATTGCATATTTAAAAAATAAATATATTATTTTGTGAAAATTAAACACTACATAACTCGTGGGAGAAAGTGTAGAGCCAATGCTCTAATAAATAAAGCATTTTGGGGGGGGGGTTTAAATTTTTTAGGATATTTTACATATTTTGAGATATGCGACTAATATCCATTATAAACATAGATATAATAATATTGGGTAAAATGTTGAATGCATTTTTATAAAGCCATCGATAGCCTATGATATCATTTGAATCAGTAGAATCATAAAACGTCAGGGGTTTAAAGTGCTTCATCGATTCTCCTCAATATCTCGAGATACGTCTTCAACCTCCGTAAAATAGAAAAGAACCCTTTACTCGGAGCCACCGTGACTGGACACGTAACACTGATTTGAAAAATTCGGTAAATATGTTTGTAAAATTGCATATTACGAAGGCGGTTTGATAAGTCATAAACTTTTGATAAGTCATCAATCTCCGTAAAATAGAAAAGAACCCTTTACTCGGAGCCACCGTGACTGGACACGTAACACTGATTTGAAAAATTCGGTAAATATGTTTGTAAAATTGCATATTACGAAGGCGGTTTGATAAGTCATAAACTTTTAGAATAAAATATACTTTTCGGCAAAAAAGCATTATTTGTATTCCAGTTACTGGGTTATCACTTTTAATTTTATTGTCTATTGAAATTTTCAGAGACTACCGATTTTTTGGGGGAATCCAGACACCCATGACCCCTCCCCTGTATCCGCATTGGGGTAAATTTACGAGGAACGCCAGGGTTGCGAATTTACTTTGCAAAAACAGGTGATCTCAGCTGTTCCAAATTTTGACGTTTATCGAAAAGATATCTCACTTGTTATTATACACAATGCTCCACTCCCACCGATATTGCTGACGGTGCGTCGACAGGTTTTAGTGTGGAAATAGCATAACAACAACTCTCCCACCGATACTGATGACGAAGCGTCGACCTGGTAGCGCGTGACAACAACAACATCGCTACAGCGGAAAAGCCAACAGCCACAGGTAAATTGTCGAATGGCATTTTGCAAGTCACACGGCAAAACATGTGCAGCAACTGGCAGGTATAACAAAGCGTCAGGCATTTAGGCGTAGTCGCCGCAATATTTTAGTTAGCAAATTCAGTTGTAATAACTCGACCGATACAAACGGCTGCTCTTGTGCAAACAAGAGAAATAAAATAACATTAAAACCCAACCAAGTGTTTTAATAATTGGCGCCCAACGTGGACAAATCCTGTGCGTGGCCGTGGTTCGAATCCAGCCGACAGTCGCGGAAAAACATTTAACTTAATTAACACGGCATGGAGGGTGATGTCTAAGAGCGCTGTGGAAAACGGGCTCCGACTAAACCTTTGCGTCGATGAGGAGTCCTTTGTGAACTTGAGGGAAGCTGGCTTTGTAGTCAACTACAGATTCAGCAGCGTCACGATGAGGCCGTGGCGGCCCAGAGCACAGGTGGGAAAGACGGCTGCGCCACAGGCTCCCCAGAACCCTGGGGCTGTGGCTCCTGTCGAACCTGCAGTGACTGGGTCAGCGGCGGTTTCACCGTGCCAGCAAGGTGCGAGCCAATCGTCAGCTCCAGTGGAGGGGCCCGAGTCAGCGTATGCCGATGGCTCAGCTGAGCAAATGCCCTCCACCCAGGAGCTCCTAGAAGGCATCGACCTAAGGAGGCTAGAGCTGGAAGAGCAAAGCGAGGGCGGTCTAGGGCTCTCGGACGAAGAAGAACCCCAGCTCTGACAGTAAGACGCGTGCGAGCAGCCCAGGTCAACCTGCACCATGCGATAGCCGCCTCGGCGGTCATTGCAAGCAGGTTCTCCGCGGATGACCTGGGCATCCTGCTCGTCCAAGAACCGTGGACCTACAAAGGCCGGGTAAGGGGCCTAAATCAAAACATAAATAAGGTAATATGGGACCTCTCCTGTGAGAGGCCAAGAGCATGCGTAGTGCTGAGATCAGGTATTAACCACTTTTGCATTACAGAGTTTTTAACAAGAGATCTGGTGGCAGTGCAGGCGACCCTGATGGTAGATAGCCGGGAGACCGAGGTTGTCGTCGCCTCCGCCTATTTTCCGGGGAACAGTGCCAGTGTGCCGCCCCGTGAGGTACAGCAGCTAGTAGACCACTGTCGGAGGAAAAGGCTCCCACTTGTCCTAGGCTGCGACGCAAACGCCCACAACCTGGAGTGGGGCAGCACCGATACAAACCTTAGGGGTGAGTGTCTTTTAGAATATATCAGTAGCGTTGACCTTAGTATAAGCAATGTCGGAAATACACCGACTTTTGTAACCAGGGTTCGACAGGAAGTTTTGGACATTACCCTCAGCAATGAACTGGCTAGACCTCTGATCTCTCGATGGCGGGTCTCATCGGAGCCGTCCTTGTCGGATCACAGGATCATCCGATTCGAGCTGGAGGCAAGTGTTCAAACAGGCTATCCGAGCAGGAACCCCAGAAGGGCAAACTGGGCGAACTATAAAGAAACTCTTGCGTCCAACTTACCAAAAGTAAAATCTGGACACAACAGGGGAGGTTATATGGAGTTAGACGACAGAGTTAAAGGGCTTAACAGTGTCATTATAGATGCCTTTAACTAGAGCTGCCCTGAGAGTAGGCCAAGGGACAGAACCCAGCCGGTGTGGTGGTCTCGGGAACTCACCAAGCTCAGGAAAGAAGTGCGAAAGCTGTTCAATGGAGCAAAGCGCACAGGGCAGTGGGCCCAGTATGCAGCTAGTCTAACAAAATATAGCAAGGAAATAAGGAAAGCAAAACGTAGCAGCTTCAGAAGCTTCTGCGAAAACGTTACTGCAGTCCCTGCAGCTGCCAGACTCCATAGGGTCCTGGCAAAGGAAAACACAGAATCCAGGTTGGCAATTAGGCTACCTGATGGTACTTATACAAGCAACGAGAGGTCGCGTGCTCTGTTGGAGGCTCACTTCCCGGGTGCGGTGCAGGTGTCGCGGAATCCTGGTCTTCGGGCCCTCAGCCCGACCCCGACTGACTGGAAAGTAGCCAGGAAACTTGTTAACTGGCGAACAGTCAGTTGGGCTCTGGGGACGTTTCAGCGGTACAAGGCTCCGGGAGTGGACGGCATTAGTCCTGTGATGCTACAACAGGGCGGGACGCTACTAACTCCTCACCTAGTAAAAATCATGAGGGACAGCCTAGCGCTGGCATACCTTCCGGAGATATGGCATAGAGCTCGAGTTATCTTTATACCAAAAGTAGGTAGACGAGACTACTCGCTTGCAAAATCCTTCAGGCCCATAAGCCTTACTCCTTTCATGCTTAAGGCCATGGAGAAGATTATTGACAATGAAATCAGGCGTAACGCTCTCAAGCGACAGCCTTTGCATTTTGATCAGCATGCCTATAGGGCTGGCAGATCAACGGATACTGCGCTCTTCGCTCTGACTGAGGTGATTCGGGAGGCCTTTGAATATGGAGAAATGGTGCTCTGCGCCTTCCTCGACATTGAGGGTGCCTTCGATAATACAACTCACTCAAGTGTCGATCGAGCGCTGGCAGGACGAGGTGTGCAGCCCACTATTCGGAAATGGATAGCTGAGTTGCTGCATACCAGAATTGCGGAAACACATACTGGCAACAGTGTGGAGCAGATTAAAACGGTCAAGGGCTGTCCGCAAGGAGGGGTCTTGTCCCCCTTATTGTGGAGCCTTGTCGTAGACGAACTCTTACAGATCTTCACAGAAAATGGCATTCGCTGCCAGGGGTATGCGGATGACATTGTGATCATTGCGAGAGGGAAGTTCCCTAGCACTCTCTGTGACATTATTCAGAGAGGACTTCAGCTAGCAAGAAGATGGTGTACTGTCGCGGGGCTTAATATCAACCCCTCTAAGACAGTCATTGTGCCCTTTACAAGGAGAAGGAAAGTGCAAGGCATGAGGAGCATAGCTATGGAGGGGGTCCCGGCTGTAATTGCCACAGAGGCTAAGTATCTGGGCCTAATCTTGGACTCTAAGCTTCTGTGGAAAAGCCATGTAGACGCGACCATCCCCAAAGCTACGAGGGCACTCATGGTGTGCAGGAGGCTGGCTGGTAAATCCTGGGGATGCACCCCGAAGATTTTGAGATGGATGTACACCATGATAGTCAGACCAATAGTTACGTACGGAGCAGTGGCTTGGGGCTCAAGGACCAACCTAGCTACGGTAAGGCAATCTCTTGCCAAACTGCAACGCCTGGGATGTGTCTGCATTACGGGAGCAATGCGCACATGTCCGACGGCTGCGCTAGAAGTGATCCTGGATCTCGAGCCACTCCATACACACGTAGTACAGGCAGCAAAACGCACGAAGCTGAGCTTTGCGAGAGAAGGCTATGGCAAATGCAAGGTACTATCGTCCAAAAATAGGGAGAAGTTGGGCTGCCAGCTCCCACTAGCCCTTTTTCCCAGGGATGACATAAATAAAGAAATAGTGTTTGAAAGACACTTCAGAATTAGTGACATTACAGACAAAGTGTCGTGGAACCCCTCTCTTTTGAAGAGCTGGGCTCGGCAAAGTACATTGCAGTGGTATACTGATGGCACCAAGACCGTGGATGGTATTGGGGCAGGCGTCTATGGTCCCAGAGCTAAACTCTCGATACCCATGGGCGCCTTTCCCAGCATCTTCCAGGCGGAGATATATGCGATCAGCGTTTGTGCCGAATTAAATCTGCAAAGGAACTATCGCGGAGAGAGAATACTCATCCTAAGCGACAGCCAGGCAGCGCTCAAAGCCCTTACGTCCTTCGAGGTAAAATCCTCAATGGTCTTGGAGTGCATAAATAGACTAAATGATCTGGCAAAAAGGAATACCATAAGTCTTTCATGGGTTCCAGGTCACGCAGGGATCGAGGGAAATGAGATGGCAGACGACCTGGCCAGGTTGGCGGCTAGCTCGAATCCCATAGGACCAGAGCCCTTCTTTCCAATAGGACCAAGCACTATAAAGGAGGCGCTCAGAAAGGAAACTAGACAGCTCAGGACTCAGCAATGGGAAGAGACCCTGGGCCTGCTACAGGCAAAGAAACTATTGGGGGGTTACAGTAACAAACGGTATAAAATACTGATAGACCTCCCAAAAGCAAAACTTAGAATCCTCACAGGCATCCTCACAGGTCACTGCAGATTGAGGGGTCATCTGCAAAAACTAGGTATCTGGTCGAGCGACCTGTGTCGCTTCTGCGACAGGACAAAGGAGACCCCCACACACCTGCTCCTGGAGTGCGATGCTGTGGCTCGACGAAGGGAGAGATGCCTAGGTCAGATGTGGCCTAAGGAGGAGTACATACACTCCCTGTCACCGGGATCCATCTTGAAATTCATAGATGCTCTTGGACTAGGGGATGTGTTGTAGGTTACTTAGGGCACAATAGACCAATTGGTCGCAGTGCAATCCTCTTTTATTTATCTATCTATCTAACACTACTTAAATAGTGAGAGCTACGAACAATTTTCTATTTTGAAAAATTTTAACCGCAAATTGATACCCTATATAGAGATAGTGCAAACCGCAAACATTTTATTAAACTCTTATTGCATATTTAAAAAATAAATATATTATTTTGTGAAAATTAAACACTACATAACTCGTGGGAGAAAGTGTAGAGCCAATGCTCTAATAAATAAAGCATCCTAAGCATTTTAATTACAAATACCGTGAACATTTATGAAGTTTCCCTAACAATTTGAAAAGATAAAGTTTAAAAATTAAACCACTTCATAACTCGTGGGAGAAAGTGTAGAGCCAATGCTCTAAGAAATAATGCATCCTAATCATCGTAATCCTGTCTTCCTGCTGCTGGATCACAACCCGAGGAATCATCGGGATGTTGCCTTATCATACCTTATTTAGTGACATAGCTTATCGAGATATGGAAAATTTCATGTGAGTAGAGTGATTTAGCAGCTAACTTTGTTTAAAA
The DNA here is from genome assembly GCA_963971545.1 of Philophylla caesio. Classification (NCBI taxonomy): domain Eukaryota; kingdom Metazoa; phylum Arthropoda; class Insecta; order Diptera; family Tephritidae; genus Philophylla; species Philophylla caesio. The sequence continues at coordinate 135,888,965 of OZ020604.1, forward strand.
AAAATTTGTTACTATCCTTTTTGGTAATTCTTGAATAATAAATTAAATTTGTAAAGGTGGGTAACGGTTAGAAAGGGGAAATCCCTGTATCCACTTAGCAATTGACTGACTTAGAAAAAATTAAATATGGACGCACAAACTCTAGAAGCTCTTCTTAATTCTGCCATTCGTACTGCGACCGAGCATTCCCGGCGGGAATTTCAGTCTCTTGTTGACGAACTGACAAACAGGTTAGCAAGAATCGAAACACCAGTTCGTGTTACCCAATACGAACCGGTGACTATTTAATCCGCAATACCATGTGACGAATCCTTGGACCTTGTGAAAACCTTGCCGGAGTTCAAAGGCGACGCGACCCGTTATGTGTCTTGGAGACAAGCAGCTCATACTGCTTATAGGGTGTTCGAAGCGTATCAGGGGAGCTCAAGGCACTACCAAGCGGTAGGCATAATACGAAATAAAGTAGAAAGAGCCGCAGATAGTGTTTTATCCTCTTTTAATACAGTTTTAAATTTTCACGCTATCATTTCGCGACTAGACTTTGCCTATGCAGATAAAAGACCAATTTATTTAATTGAACAGGAGTTATCGACCCTTAGGCAAGGAAAATAATTAGTAGTGGAGTTCTATGATGCAGTGAAGAGAAAGTTGACTCTGATAGTCAATAAAACAATCATGACCCACGGTGGGAACACCACGCTGATAGGATCACGTAACAACAAATATCGGGATAATGCCCTTCGCGTGTTCATCACTGGACTCAATCGCCGTTTGTGTGATGTTCTTTTCTCCTCTAGACCCGCTCATCTTTCGTCAGCACTTGCCCTAGCGCAGGAACTGGAAGCGCACCAAGCCAGATCAACATTTGCAAGCTCCTTTAACAGACAGGCACCCCATAACTTAGACCCTTATTATTATTCACCCCAATACCGTAGAATACCTCAAGTCCAACGAGGCCACCTCGAACTTAGCAAACTACAGTACCAATGGACATAGACCCATCATATTCCCGATTCAGACAGAACAGACCCCAGCAACTCCGTGGTACCGTAATCAAGGAGCTTACCCTAAGATAAATCGTCCAGATAACGGAAACACGGCCGGCACATTCAATCGCCAACAGCCCGTGTCAACAGGCTTGAATAAAGAAAAAGCTGAGAAAAGGCAGCATGGTAGTGATCAGCTGCCAATACAACAAGTTCAGCGTATCAACAATCTCACCCAGGACCAATATGAACCAGAAAGTGAATATTGGAGTGATACCGGGTATGATGACTATTATCACGACACAGAACTTAAGAGTGCTGAGTATGAACTGGACGGACCGAAGGACGACGTTAATTTTTTAGGACTAAGTCCCTCTTGCCCTATGTCGAAAGGACACTTGGGGAAAGAGGAATACGGTTTTTAATCGACACCAGTTCTGCAAAGAGCTATGTAAAACACGTTAACGCTCTAAAGCGAATAAAACCTGTGAATAACCCTTTCACTGTTAAATCCATCCACGGTGCCGATATAATAAACAAAAAAAGTACAATAAATATATTAAATAAGAATGTTGAATTCTTTGTCCTACCCAGTTTGGAAACCTTTGACGGCATTATAGGGTTCGACTTACTAAAAGAGGTAAATGGTCGTATTGACCTGAAGAGTGGTACGTTGAGTTATGACGGTGGAAAGGAAAAACTCTTGTACCACTACTGTTCGAACAAGCGAGGACAATATTGATATCTCTATACTGCTAAAGCGTCATGCTAAAGATTTCGCCGATCCAGATGAAGCACTGCCATGCAATACCAACATTGTAGGTACAATAAGGACCGTGGACTATTTAACTATCTACTCAAAAAGTTACCCGTACCCCATAGCTTCTGCGGAATTTGTCAATAGGGAGATATCAGATCTGTTGCGTGACGGAATAATTAGACCCTCCCGTTCCCCTTATAACAACCCAATTTGGGTTGTAGATAAGAAAGGTTTAGACGAAAGGGGCAACAAGAGATCACGACTCGTACTTTACTTTAGGAAGCTAAACACTAAGACAATAAACGATAAATACCCAATTCCGGACACCTCTGTAATCTTGGCAAACATGGGAAGTGCTAGATTTTTCTCGACAATAGATCTTAAATCAGGATTTCACCAAATCAAACTTGCGGAAAAGGATAGGGAGAAAACGGCTTTCTCAGTTAATAATGGAAAGTACGAGTTTCGTCGGCTCCCCTTTGGCCTGAATTTCTAGGCTTTACCGTATCAAACGAGGGAATCAAAACATGCCCCGACAAAGTCAAACACATTTTAGAATTTTCTATTCCAAAATAGTTACGAGCTTTGCGCTCATTCCTAGGATAAGCTGGATATTATCGACAGTTTATAAAGGACTATGCCTCGATTGCAAAACCTCTAACGAAGTACCTAAGGGGGGAAAATGGAAATATAGGCGCTAATCAGTCGAAGAAAATTCAAATTACTCTTGATGAAGAAGCACCTTATGCATTTAATAAGATTAAGAAAATCCTTGCATCAGAAGACGTATAGCTTCTTTATCCTTATTCTATAGGCGCCGTTCTGTCACAGAATGGAAGACCTATCACGATGATTTCCAGGACCCTCTCTTCCACCGAAGAGAACAGTTTCATTACAAGTCTGGTAAGGAAAACTTCGTCGCGGACGCCCTCTCCCGACAACATATAATTGCATTAGACCACGACATGGACTCAGCAAGCTTGGATGCGAATAGCGAAGAGTCGCTGTCTCAAACAATCCCCACTGTAAAGAACCCCATAAATTGTTTTCGGAATCAAATAGTCCTTGAAGAAAGAAATCTCACAACACTTAGCTCGAAAATTATATTTAAATTCCGAATGAGGCACGGAATATCGTTCAATAATGTAGGAGAACTGATGAAAACTATAAAACAATGCGTCAACCCAACTCCGTGAAAACCAGGAACAAGTCCTTGAAAGTTATTATTTCCCTGAAATACGGAAAATTTTGAGGGATATAATTTCTAATTGCAAGATATGCCACGAGGCCAAATACCAATGGCATCCCCCAAACCCAGAAATAGGATCGACTCCTTTACCTGAATATCCGGGAGAAATCCTTCATGTTGACATTTATTCCACCGATAAGACACATTTCCTATCATCAATAGACAAGTTCTCAAAGTTTGCTATAGTATTTCCAATCAAATCTAGAGCCATAGTTGATGTTAAAGAAGCCATATATGAACTTCTCAGCTTTTACAGAAATACTAAGTTGTTGGTCTGTGACAATGAGATATCGTTGAATTCAGAAACCATTAAACCTATACTCAAAAATCACTTTGGCGTCAAAATCTAGAATAGACAAAAACGACAGTATAATCCAGGGGATAAAGTTTATGTGAAGACTAATAAAAGAATAGGAATCAAGTTTTCAAAACTTTACACCGAAAAAGTAATCCAAAAGGATCTTGGTACATTTGTTATAATTGATGAACGAAAAGTGCACAAAAATAATTTAAGACAATGTCGTCCTTAGGATCATTTTGCTTTCGTTAAGCTTTCGAGCTAACGCGGGAATACTCGACTATACCAATTCTTTTTACATCCCAATTACAACCGGAGCTGTAGCTGTTTATGAGCAGCATGACTTTCTACTTCATCAAACTAATTTATCATCATTCGAAGCAATAGCTGAGGAGACAGACGAACTACTGATCCAATTTCCACAATCACATATTAAACGACTACTAGAGAATGACGCTAATGAAATATTGCAACTATTGGACGCAATAAAAATACACAATCGGTACGCTAGAGGTATTAATATTCTGGGGACTGCCTTGAAATACATAACAGGGACTCCAGACTCCGACGACTTTGAAATGCTCGAGACCAGAACCAATGCCCTATTAGAAACAAACAAACAACAAATAGCGGTAAATTCAGCTACACAAAAGAAAATAAACGAATTGACAGTGACAGTAATCAAATTACTACAAAATGCAAAAAGCACTCAAATAGATACGGGATATCTCTTTTCTCTAGCCTCATCCAGAAATAGAGCAGTTATAATGGAATTGGAAACCATTTTAACGTCAGTCACTCTGGGCAGGTTAAATATCGCCACTCCATTGTGTATAACAACAAGTAAGATATCTTATTTGACAGTTACTTTTGACAGGATACCTAAGATGGCGTTTGACAGGGTACCTAAGCTGGCCGCCAATATGTCGACAATTACGAATGGCCCGAAGTTGGAAAAAGCTGATCTGAAAATATTTTGGGGGGGGGGGGGGTTTAAATTTTTTAGGATATTTTACATATTTTGAGATATGCGATTAATATCCATTACAAACATAGATATAATAATATTGGGTAAAATGTTGAATGCATTTTTATAAAGCCATCGATAGGCTATGATATCATTTGAATCAGTAGAATCATAAAACGTCAGGGGTTTAAAGTGCTTCATCGATTCTCCTCAATTTCTCGAGATACGTCTTCAATCTCCGTAAAATAGAAAAGAGCCCTTTACTCGGAGCCACCGTGACTGGACACGTAACACTGATTTGAAAAATTCGGTAAATATGTTTGTAAAATCGCATATTACGAAGGCGGTTTGATAAGTCATAAACTTTTAGAATAAAATATACTTTTCGGCAAAAAAGCATTATTTGTATTCCAGTTACTGGGTAATCATTTTTAATTTTATTGTCTAGAGTAAGTTTTTGTGTGTGCTACGAATTTGAAAACACGGTTGAAATTTTCTGAGACTACCGATTTTTTGGGGGAATCCAGACACCCATGACCCCTCCCCTGTATCCGCATTGGGGTAAATATACGAGGAACGCCAGGGTTGCGAATTTACTTTGCAAAAACTGGTGATCTCAGCTGTTCCAAATTTTGACGTTTACCGAAAAGATATCTCACTTGTTTACACAATGCTCCACTCCCACCGATACTGATGACGAAGCGTCGACAACAACAACATGGCTACAGCGGAAAAGCCAACAGCCAGAGGTAAATTGTCGAATTGCATTTTGCAAGTCACACGGCAAAACATGTGCAGCAACTGGCAGGTATAACAAAGCGTCAGGCATTTAGGCGTAGTCGCCGCAATATTTTAGTTAGCAAATTCAGTTGTAATAACTCGACCGATACAAACGGCTGCTCTTGTGCAAACAGGAGAAATAAAATAACATTAAAACCCAACCAAGTGTTTTAATAATTGGCGCCCAACGTGGGGCCATAGTGCAGTTCTTGTGTTATCCTTATAAAGAACAAATCCTGTGCGTGGCCGTGGTTCGAGTCCACCCGACAGTCGCGGAAAAACATTTAACTTAATTAACACTACATAAATAGTGAGAGCTACGAACAATTTTCTATTTTGAAAAATTTTAACCGCAAATTAATACCCTATATAGAGATAGTGCAAACCGCAAACATTTTATTAAACTCTTATTGCATATTTAAAAAATAAATATATTATTTTGTGAAAATTAAACACTACATAACTCGTGGGAGAAAGTGTAGAGCCAATGCTCTAATAAATAAAGCATCCTAAGCATTTTAATTACAAATACCGTGAACATTTATGAAGTTTCCCTAACAATTTGAAAAGATAAAGTTTAAAAATTAAACCACTTCATAACTCGTGGGAGAAAGTGTAGAGCCAATGCTCTAAGAAATAAAGCATCCTAATCATCGTAATCCTGTCTTCCTGCTGCTGGATCACAACCCGAAGAATCATCGGGATGTTGCCTTATCATACCTTATTTAGTGACATAGCTTATCGAGATATGGAAAATTTCATGTGAGTAGAGTGATTTAGCAACTAACTTTGTTTAAAAAAAATTTGTTACTATCCTTTTTGGTAATTGTTGAATAATAAATTAAATTTGTAAAGGTGGGTAACGGTTAGAAAGGGGAAATCCCTGTATCCACTTAGCAATTGACTGACTTAGAAAAAATTAAATATGGACGCACAAACTCTAGAAGCTCTTCTTAATTCTGCCATTCGTACTGCGACCGAGCATTCCCGGCGGGAATTTCAGTCTCTTGTTGACGAACTGACAAACAGGTTAGCAAGAATCGAAACACCAGTTCGTGTTACCCAATACGAACCGGTGACTATTTAACCCGCAATACCATGTGACGAATCCTTGGACCTTGTGAAAACCTTGCCGGAGTTCAAAGGCGACGCGACCCGTTTTGTGTCTTGGAGACAAGCAGCTCATACTGCTTATAGGGTGTTCGAAGCGTATCGGTGGAGCTCAAGGCACTACCAAGCGGTAGGCATAATACGAAATAAAGTAGAAGGAGCCGCAGATAGTGTTTTATCCTCTTTTAATACAGTTTTAAATTTTCACGCTATCATTTCGCGACTAGACTTTGCCTATGCAGATAAAAGACCAATTTATTTAATTGAACAGGAGTTATCGACCCTTAGGCAAGGAAAATAATCAGTAGTGGAGTTCTATGATGCAGTGAAGAGAAAGTTGACTCTGATAGTCAATAAAACAATCATGACCCACGGTGGGAACACCACGCTGATAGGATCACGTAACAAGAAATATCGGGATGATGCCCTTCGCGTGTTCATCACTGGACCCAATCGCCGTTTGTGCGATGTTCTTTTCTTCTCTAGACCCGCTCATCTTCCGTCAGCACTTGCCCTAGCGCAGGTACTGGAAGCGCACCAAGCCAGATCAACATTTGCAAGCTCCTTTAACAGACAGGCACCCCATAACTTAGACCCTTATTATTATTCACCCCAATACCGTAGAATACCTCAAGACCAACGAGGCCACCTCGAACTTAGCAAACTACAGTACCAATGGACATAGACCCATCATATTCCCGATTCAGACAGAACAGACCCCAGCAACTCCGTGGTACCGTAATCAAGGAGCTTACCCTAAGATAAACCGTCCAGATAACGGAAACACGGCCGGCACATTCAATCGCCAACAGCCCGTGTCAACAGGCTTGAATAAAGAAAAAGCTGAGAAAAGGCAGCATGGTAGTGATCAGCTGCCAATACAACAAGTTCAGCGCATCAACAATCTCACCCAGGACCAATATGAACCAGAAAGTGAATATTGGAGTGATACCGGGTATGATGACTATTATCACGACACAGAACTTAAGAGTGCTGAGTATGACCTGGACGGACCGAAGGACGACGTTAATTTTTTAGGACTAAGTCCCTCTTGCCCTATGTCGAAAGGACACTTGGGGAAAGAGGAATACGGTTTTTAATCGACACCAGTTCTGCAAAGAGCTATGTAAAACACGTTAACGCTCTAAAGCGAATAAACCCTGTGAATAACCCTTTCACTGTTAAATCCATCCACGGTGCCGATATAATAAACAAAAAAAGTACAATAAATATATTTAATAAGAATGTTGAATTCTTTGTCCTACCCAGTTTGGAAACCTTTGACGGCATTATAGGGTTCGACTTACTAAAAGAGGTAAATGGTCATATTGACCTGAAGAGTGGTACGTTGAGTTATGACGGTGGAAAGGAAAAACTCTTGTACCACTACTGTTCGAACAAGCGAGGACAATATTGATATCTCTATACTGCTTGGTCGTGATGAGGACAGTGGCAACCTCATCGACCTCTGAAATGCCTCAACTGGAGTCACTACTCTGTGAAATGCCTCAACTGTAGGCACTACTGTATTTTATACGATTTTATATACTACTTTTTTTATTCTTGGTATATATACATTTTTTGTTAACGGAAAACGAATATATACCGGTGATCGCTAACTCGAAAGTCTTGTCTCGACTAGTAAAAGAAATCTCAAAAAAAATTGAAAAATACCTGTGAATTTAAACTCAAACTTTTTACTAAAAAATTGTGAAATAAATTACTAAAGAATTAAATTGAACTTTTGAAATCTTTTTATTTGAACTCCCCCACGACTCCGAAGTCGTGGAAATGGTCCTTCGAGCTATTCTTAAATAAAAGAATTAGCCACCAACATTTAATTTTTATATACATATACGAGTGTTTACATACATATACATATACAAAAACGGACATTGAGCTTTACACAAAAAAAAAAAAAAAAAAAAAAAAAATACACAGTGATTATAATCTTCGAAATTAAAGTAATTATCAATTGCTTTACGTCAGACAATATTGAATTTGAAAGGACAAGTTTTAAGACACTTTGAACAAATTACTGTGAAGTGAAACCTTTGACAATTAAATAAAAATAAAACTGAACAACATAAATGGAAAAGAAGTTAAAGTTAAAGTGCTTTTACTAAATTAAAAAATTATAGACATAAAAATTTAAGAAATTATCACAAACTCAAAAATCTACGGAGAAAGAACCGAAGCCGCAACAAAACAACAAAAAGAGGATTGGAAGAGACGGCTAATACTAAGAACGGACACCAAGAAAAAAAAAAAAAAAGAAGACACCAACCCCGCTCAAAACTCAGGTTACGACAATTGTTAACATACATACATACATATATGCAAAAATGTCACAGTAAGTAACTACCCAGAAGTTAAAGAGAACTTGGTTGAAAACTTGACTTCCAAAAATATCATAAATATGTACATACATTTATGTATTTAATAATCACATATATGTATACATAAGCACATAAAAAGTTGCGCCGTCATATGTAAAAAGTTTCCCGCCTTTTTTGTAATATTCTCTTTGCACAGATATATTTACACATACAAGTGTGTACAACTCTTAACTCAAATCCAAGCTCAAAGTTCGCTTAAGCTCAAGTTCTCTCTAACTTAAAATTTTCTTCACACCCTTTCTACTCACTAATAAACAAATCACTCATTGTGTTTATAAACTCTCAAACCCAATTTGCACACGCACACTTATATATATGTATGCGCACATATGTATATAAACTCAGAATTTTAAGCCACCTACATAGTGAACTTCATATATTGAAAATTGAAACAAAAAAAAAAAAAAAAAAAAACAAATACTACTCAAGTAAATAAATAAAATAATAATACATAATAATATTAAAGTTATTATCGGAAAATTGCTACACACTACAATAACACCCTTATTGTTTCGCATGTGTACCTATATATGTATGTACACATAAACATACTCAAACTCTCTCTCATAAGTATTAAGGTGCAAACATACTGTGGTATTTTTTAAAACTTAATAACTCCAAAATAGTTAATAAATAAATTAAATAAAAATAAATTAAATATAAGAAAATAAAACAAAGTAAAATTAAATAAGATAATTTTATATTAGATTAAATTAAATTTTAGTTAATTTTGAATTAATAATTTAAATATCCACATATACTTAATACATAATTAATTTATTATTACTCGTTAAATACTAAATTTATATTTATAGCTCAAACTCATATTTATAAATAAAATCCTTTGACTCTTTGCTCAGATCACGCAATTTTTAATTCTTAATCCTTCAACTGAAATCCAAAGGTAGGAAAATGGATTCTGATCAAGAATTTCTAGACCCAAATCCAAAACAAACATTAGACACCAAAAAGCGGGAGACCTCAAAATCTAGGTCAACTAAAGAGTTGAAAAAGTTCATATTTGAAACAAATAGATTAGAAATTTTCTGCTCAAAATGGTCATCTTCGATTGTTTCAGATCAAACAGAAGCTCTTTTAAATGTTAAAATCTCACAACTTGATCAAAACTGGCAAATGGTATTAGAAACATACCAGGCCATGTTTCTCTCAGACTCCTACTCGAATGTTAGTGAATCGGTTGAGCAAAAATATTCAAAATGTAGCGATAGCTACCAAAACTGCAAAGCTGAGATGACTGAGGCCTTACAACTGTTTAAACCCAAAAACTCAGTCTCAAGCTCAATAAACCCGGCAACCGAGAAAAATCATTCAGAATCGTCTGGTGTATTTTTACAAGTTCCACCATGTGATACTCAAGATTTCTATGGTGGATACGAGGAGTGGCCAGCCTTTAGAGATATGTTTACGACTGTATACATAAGGCACCCAAAATTAACTCCCGCTCAAAAATTGTATCACTTACGATATAAAACCAAAGGCCAAGCTGGAATCATAGTTAAACAATACCCACTCAGCGATGAAAGTTTCGATCTCGCTTGGGAAGCTCTAAGGTCACGATATGAAAATCGCCGAATACTTGTTGATAACCAGCTCAAGACTCTGTTGAGCTTACCCACAGTTTATGGCGAAAACAGCCAAGCTCTCCAAAAATTACAGACAAGTATTAATAACTGTCTATCAATATTAAAATCACAAGGCGTTTCGATAACTAATTGGGACCCCATATTAGTACATATATGCACCTCAAAACTTCCAGAAGAGACATTAGCCCTTTGGGAACAATCCCTCTCATCGAGAAAAGATCTGCCTCTCTGGTCGGAAATGGACGAATTTCTTACCACTCGCTATGAAGTAGTAGAAAGGCTAAACGCTCACCGTCCCTCAAAGCCCAAACAAAACCACACTATGAACCCAAAACAAAGTTTTCCGAGTTTTCAACCCACGCTTAACTCAACGAGAGCTCAAAACTATAACTCTAACCCAAACCCGAACAAAACTCGTTCATTTCACAGTGATCAAAAATATGTAAACTCTTGCAAAATGTGCAGTGTTTCACCCGCACACCCACTCAAAATATGCCCAAAATTCAAATCGATTTCAGTTCAAGAACGGCTAAAATTTATTAAAGAAAATGAATATTGTCAAAATTGTCTTGCATTTTCACATAAAAGTAGAGAATGTAGAAGTAACTTTACTTGTGTATACTGTCAAAAAACCCATCATTCAATGTTACACATTAACACTCAAAACTCAAACCCAAGCTCAATTCCCCAAAACTCGACAGTTCTCACGACGACAGCCAGGTTAACAGAGGATTCTATAATAAATTCTATACCCGAAGAGATCCCCAGTACTTCGAAATCTGCCAGACAGCAAGAAAATGAATTTGTACATTCTCACCACACAAGTAGTAAAGAAAAAATATTACTTCCAACCGCCATGGTCCCACTTGTTCACTTAGGAGACATGTTTATTGTGAGGGCTTTAATAGACCCAGGTTCCGAAAAAACCTTTATTTCCTCAAAGGTGAAAAATCTATTAAAACTTTCAACGAAAAAGGAAAATTTCGAGATTTCCGGTATGGGAGGAAGAATCGTACAAACCTCCACGCACGTTTGCTCAATAACTCTAAGCACAACGGATTCAAAGACTAGGATAGAAGCAAATGCCATTGTTTTGCCCCAACTGACCCAATTTCTACCAGGGTTTGCAGTTAAGAATGTTGACTGGACACAGTTCGGCTCACTAGATCTTGCCGATCCCTCATGTTTTACCCCGGGTAAAATCGATTTGGTGATAGGCAGTGATTTAACACCGAAAATATTTCTGACAGGTGTGAAAACTGTCTCCGATAGCTTGTTGGCACAGAACACCATCTTCGGATGGATTTTAAGTGGCCCAGTTCAAGCTCAAGTCTCAGCGTTCTCTACTCGAGTCGAACCAGTTCCCGATGACTCATTAAGTGACCTACTTAAGCGGTTTTGGGAACAAGAAGATGTAATGGACATTGCCCAAGTCTCAGAAGAAGACCAAATATGCGAAAATCACTACAAAAACACAACAATTCGGAAAGCTGATGGTCGATACGAAGTTCGCCTTCCCTTTAAAAAAGATTTTCCAGAATCTCTAGCTCTCGGTCACTCACGCTTCTCAACTCTAAGCCAATTCTTAAGTATCGAGCGGAGTCTTGAAAAAAGGCCCGAGATCAAAGAAATGTACTCAGACGTTTTACAAGAATACGACACCCTTAATCATATGGAAGCCACAACACCTCATGAAATAATAAAGAGCGGAAAATATTTCTCGTTTTATTTACCCCATCACGCAGTTCTGCGCCCAGAGAGTAGGACAACAAAGGTTAGAGTAGTTTTCAATGCTTCTAAAACTTCAAGTTCTGGTTATTCATTGAACGACGTTCTCTATACAGGACCCACTCTCCAAACTGATTTAATGGTTCTAATTCTCAATTGGAGATTATATCAGTTCGTATTCAATGGCGACATTGAAAAAATGTATCGCCAAATACTGGTCCATGAAAAAGATCACCATTTTCAAAGAATAGTTTTTCGAAAAACTCCCCATCACCCAATAAGAGATTTTAAGTTGAAAACAGTGACATTCGGTGTAAATTGTGCCCCTTACTTAGCCATCAGAACACTACACCAGTTAGCTGAAGACTCAATCCACAAATTCCCATTGTGTACAAAAATTCTCAAGCATGAAACATATGTCGACGATGTTTTTTCTGGCGGACATGATTTAGAAACGGCCCGAAAGTCATTATGTCAACTAACACAAGCCCTAAACTCGGCTGGGTTCCCACTCAAAAAGATAACAGCCAATAATTCAAAAATACTCGAAGAATTGCCCATTAAAAATCTCTTAGACTCAAATTTTTTAAAATTGGAAGATCAGAGTACAACTAAAACCTTAGGTATTCAGTGGAACGCTGTATCTGATTCCTTTTCAAATACATTTAGTTCACCACAAACTTCACACTCGGCGACCAAACGCCAAATACTCTCAGCAGTTGCTAAACTGTTTGACCCGGCAGGATGGCTATCGCCCATAATGATTAGAGCGAAAATCCTCCTGCAAACTCTATGGAAAGAAGGAACGGATTGGGACGAATGTGCTAAACCCAATTCTCAACACACTTGGAGTACAATCATAGAAAACTTTCGTTCAGTGGAAACCATAAAAATACCTCGATGGATTGGGTATTCACCTACCTACAATGTCCAAATGCATGGATTTTGCGATGCGTCACAAAAAGCTTATTGTGCTTGTCTGTACATTCGTTGCCAAGACGGAGAAAACCCACCCACTTGCAGACTTTTCGCAGCTAAAACGAAGGTGGCTCCTCTGCATACTATTAGTCTACCACGTTTAGAACTCTGCGGAGCTGTTCTCCTGTCGAAACTCATCTCTCAAACCCGTCCTCAACTCAATTTAGGAAAGGCAACCGTATATTTATGGTGCGATTCTTCGATTGTACTCGCCTGGTTAGATAAACCACCATACGTGTGGAAGACTTACGTCGCGAACCGTACATCCCAAATATTAAAGAATGTTGGGAACTCTGTATGGCGGCATGTAAGCACCAATGATAACCCCGCTGACCTAGGTACCCGAGGATGCAGGCCTCAAGATCTGACTACTCAATCCCTTTGGTGGCATGGTCCTGAATGGCTCTGTGAATCACCTAGTCGCTGGCCAACGTCAGAACCCTTAAAAACTCCGCCTCTTGAACAAAGGATAATCCAGACATTTCATATGGCAGAAAAGGAAGATCTTCTGGACAAATTCTCCTCCTTTGCAAAATCTTTACGCGTTATTTCGCACATTCTACGGTTTGTGGACAGATGCAAAAAAACGTCTTATAAGATTGGTACATTGTCTCAAGAGGAAATCAACTCCACAAAAACGCGACTAATAACACTAGCCCAACGTCGTTACTTTAAGGATGAATACACCCAATTATCCGCCAACAAACCCATTAGCAAAAAAAGTAGTTTGCTTTCTTTGAACCCAATACTCGACAAGAAAGGACTCATGAGAGTAAATGGAAGATTAACACACGCGACCCTAAGCTACAATGAAAGACATCCCATGATACTACCCGGACAATCACGATTTTGTGAATTGTATTTACAATTTCTCCATACCACCTTGCTACATGCTGAAAAATCCCTTATGATACGTATGGTGCAGGAAGAATTCTTTATCCCACGGTTAAAACCCCGTATAAAAAAATGCATTTTTCATTGCAAAGCGTGCACAATCTACAAACAAAAAATTCGCTCTCAAATCATGGCCGCGCTTCCTCCAGAAAGAGTTAAATTCTCTCTACCCTTTAACGTCACTGGAGTTGACTTTGCGGGACCCTTTCTCGTAAAAAGCGGATTGACCCGAAATGCTGCTTACCACAAGGCGTACGTATGTGTATTTGTCTGTTTCTCAACTAAGGCAATACATTTAGAAGTATGCTCAGACTTGTCAACTCCCACATTTCTTGCAGCTTTCGCAAGATTCGTGGGCCGCCGTGGACTACCCGCAAAAATAATGTCCGACAACGGCAAAACTTTTGTTGGAGCACAAAACGCCTTAACCAAAAATCTCAATGGCTTTAAAAGTCAAATAGCATTACAATTCGGAGAAAAGTTTAATGCCCAGGGTGTAGAATGGCAATTCATACCCCCTCATGCTCCTCATATGGGCGGATTGTGGGAGTCCGCAGTAAAAAGCTTTAAAACCCATCTCATTAAAGTTGCGGGATCTCACAAGTTCACCTTTGAGGAATTCACGACGTTGTTAATACGCATTGAGGCAGTTTTGAACTCCAGACCTCTAACCCCGATGTCTGAAGATCCGAGTGATCTTCTAGCCCTCACCCCAGGCCATTTTATTCGTGGCGCCCCCTTAATGGCAATACCCGAGCCACCCGCGGAACAAATCACACTGACGAATCGTTGGAAAAACTTGACAATTCTCCATCAGGAGTTTAGCCGAAGATGGAAAAGTGAATACTTGCAAGATCTGCACAAGCGGCACAAGTGGAAACAGCCGCAGAAAGACCTTGAAGAAGGTGAACTCGTCGTCATCAAGGATGATTTACTACCTCCCCAAGAGTGGCGCCTAGGAAGAGTACTCAAAACTTACAGGGGTGCAGATAATCACATTCGAGTGGCAGATGTCAAAACTCAAACTGGCATTTACACTCGGCCCATTGTGAAACTCTGTGTTCTCCCTACCCAATAGTTCCCCGATATCATCCCATACCGCAATAACGATTATCTCACGCGCATTTCCCTTGAAACTCGTTCACTAGAAATTAGACATTTCACGTAATCACCCTAAATCATCCAATTTTCTAATACACGTGTTTGTGTCTTCCAGATCACCTGACATATATCAGTGCCAGCTTTGTTTCCGGTTCCATCCACTACAAGCTTGTTCAAGCTTTCGTAATATGGCTGTGGAAGAACGAGTAAAAGCAGTGAAAGTGCATAAATACTGTATGAACTGCCTTGCCCGATCTCATCGCACTGGATCATGCTCGTCTCGGCATAGCTGCCGCATATGCCAGCTCGCGCACCATACGTTGCTCCATCGCCCAACAACTGAGGCGAAACCGAAGCGCATCGCAAGCGCGGTTTCCACCAAAGGGAAACCAAACACAAATACTCCACCACGTAGGAGCGTACAATCGCGCCTCTGTTACTGCCAACACCAACGTCCCAACAACGAAAGGAAACCTGCCACCAAACCGGAGCACCCCAGCACTAATCAAAAGCCGAAGTCCGTACATCGCAATGGGCGCGTAAATAAACGTCGGCCTACGCTGAATGGCTTGGTCAATGCGGCCGTTTCCTCCCTGCAGGACTTACAGCAACACCTCCGACAAATTGCACCGTTGCAAGGCGGCCGGCATGGTCGTGATGAGGACAGTGGCAACCTCATCGACCTCTGAAATGCCTCATCTGGAGTCACTACTCTGTGAAATGCCTCAACTGTAGGCACTACTGTATTTTATACGATTTTATATACTACTTTTTTTATTCTTGGTATATATACATTTTTTGTTAACGGAAAACGAATATATACCGGTGATCGCTAACTCGAAAGTCTTGTCTCGACTAGTAAAAGAAATCTCAAAAAAAATTGAAAAATACCTGTGAATTTAAACTCAAACTTTTTACTAAAAAATTGTGAAATAAATTACTAAAGAATTAAATTGAACTTTTGAAATCTTTTTATTTGAACTCCCCCACGACTCCGAAGTCGTGGAAACTGCTAAAGCGTCATGCTAAAGATTTCGCCGATCCAGATGAAGCACTGCCCTGCAATACCAACATTGTAGGTACAATTAGGACCGTGGACTATTTAACTATCTACTCAAAAAGTTACCCGTACCCCATAGCTTCTGCGGAATTTGTCAATAGGGAGATATCAGATCTGTTGCGTGACGGAATAATTAGACCATCCCGTTCCCCTTATAACAACCCAATTTGGGTTGTAGATAAGAAAGGTTTAGACGAAAGGGGCAACAAGAGATCACGACTCGTAATTTACTTTAGGAAGCTAAACACTTAGACAATAAACGATAAATACCCAATTCCGGACACCTCTGTAATCTTGGCAAACATGGGAAGTGCTAGATTTTTCTCGACAATAGATCTTAAATCAGGATTTCACCAAATCAAACTTGCGGAAAAGGATAGGGAGAAAACGGCTTTCTCAGTTAATAATGGAAAGTACGAGTTTCGTCGGCTCCCCTTTGGCCTGAATTTCTAGGCTTTACCGTATCAAAGGAAGGAATCAAAACATGCCCCGACAAAGTCAAAGACATTTTAGAATTTTCTATTCCAAAATAGTTACGAGCTTTTCGCTCATTCCTAGGATAAGCTGGATATTATCGACGGTTTATAAAGGACTATGCCTCGATTGCAAAACCTCTAACGAAGTACCTTAGGGGGGAAAATGGAAATATAGGCGCTAATCAGTCGAAGAAAATTCAAATTACTCTTGATGAAGAAGCACCTTATGCATTTAATAAGATTAAGAAAATCCTTGCATCAGAAGACGTATTGCTTCTTGATCCTAATTACAAGCAAACATTTGATCTGACTACAGATGCCTCTTCTTATTCTATAGGCGCCGTTCTGTCACAGAATGGAAGACCTATCACGATGATTTCCAGGACCCTCTCTTCCACCGAAGAGAACAGTTTTATTACAAGCCTGGTAAGGAAAACTTCGTCGCGGACGCCCTCTCCCGACAACATATAATTGCATTAGACCACGACATGGACTCGGCAAGCTTGGATGCGAATAGCGAAGAGTCGCTGTCTCAAACAATCCCCACTGTAAAGAACCCCATAAATTGTTTTCGGAATCAGATAGTCCTTGAAGAAAGAAATCCCACAACACTTAGCTCTAAAATTATATTTAAATTCCGAATGAGGCACGGAATATCGTTCAATAATGTAGGAGAACTGATGAAAACTATAAAACAATGCGTCAACCCAACTCCGTGAAAACCAGGAACAAGTCCTTGAAAGTTATTATTTCCCTGAAATACGGATTATTTTGAGGGATATAATTTCTAATTGCAAGATATGCCACGAGGCCAAATACCAACGGCATCCCCCAAACCCAGAAATAGGATCGACTCCTTTACCTGAATATCCGGGAGAAATCCTTCATGTTGACATTTATTCCACCGATAAGACACATTTCCTATCATCAATAGACAAGTTCTCAAAGTTTGCTATAGTATTTCCAATTTAAATCTAGAGCCATAGTTGATGTTAAAGAAGCCATATATGAACTTCTCAGCTTTTACAGAAATACTAAGTTGTTGGTCTGTGACAATGAGATATCGTTGAATTCAGAAACCATTAAACCTATACTCAATCTGTAATCTTGGCAAACATGGGAAGTGCTAGATTTTTCTCGACAATAGATCTTAAATGAGGATTTCACCAAACCAAACTTGCGGAAAAGGATAGGGAGAAAACGGCTTTCTCAGTTAATAATGGAAAGTACGAGTTTCGTCGGCTCCCCTTTGGCTTGAATTTCTAGGCTTTACCGTATCAAAGGAGGGAATCAAAACATGCCCCGACAAAGTCAAAGACATTTTAGAATTTTCTATTCCAAAATAGTTACGAGCTTTTCGCTCATTCCTAGGATAAGCTGGATATTATCGACGGTTTATAAAGGACTATGCCTCGATTGCAAAACCTCTAACGAAGTACCTAAGGGGGCAAAATGGAAATATAGGCGCTAATCAGTCGAAGAAAATTCAAATTACTCTTGATGAAGAAGCACCTTATGCATTTAATAAGATTAAGAAAATCCTTGCATCAGAAGACGTATTGCTTCTTTATCCTAATTACAAGCAAACATTTGATCTGACTACAGATGCCTCTTCTTATTCTATAGGCGCCGTTCTGTCACAGAATGGAAGACCTATCACGATGATTTCCAGGACCCTCTCTTCCACCGAAGAAAACAGTTTCATTACAAGCGTGGTAAGGAAAACTTCGTCGCGGACGCCCTCTCCCGACAACATATAATTGCATTAGACCACGACATGGACTCGGCAAGCTTGGATGCGAATAGCGAAGAGTCGCTGTCTCAAACAATCCCCACTGTAAAGAACCCCATAAATTGTTTTCGGAATCAAATAGTCCTTGAAGAAAGAAATCCCACAACACTTAGCTCGAAAATTATATTTAAATTCCGAATGAGGCACGGAATATCGTTCAATAATGTAGGAGAACTGATGAAAACTATAAAACAATGCGTCAACCCAACTCCGTGAAAACCAGGAACAAGTCCTTGAAAGTTATTATTTCCCTGAAATACGGAAAATTTTGAGGGATATAATTTCTAATTGCAAGATATGCCACGAGGCCAAATACCAACGGCATCCCCCAAACCCAGAAATAGGATCGACTCCTTTACCTGAATATCCGGGAGAAATCCTTCATGTTGACATTTATTCCACCGATAAGACACATTTCCTATCATCAATAGACAAGTTCTCAAAGTTTGCTATAGTATTTCCAATCAAATCTAGAGCCATAGTTGATGTTAAAGAAGCCATATATGAACTTCTCAGCTTTTACAGAAATACTAAGTTGTTGGTCTGTGACAATGAGATATCGTTGAATTCAGAAACCATTAAACCTATACTCAAAAATCACTTTGGCGTCGAAATCTAGAATAGACAAAAACGACAGTATAATCCAGGGTATAAAGTTTATGTGAAGACTAATAAAAGAATAGGAAACAAGATTTCAAAACTTTACACCGAAAAAGTAATCCAAAAGGATCTTGGTACATTTGTTATAATTGATGAACGAAAAGTGCACAAAAATAATTTAAGACAAGGCCCGCTCTCTCTTCTGTCGTCCTTAGGATCATTTTGCTTTCGTTAAGCTTTCGAGCTAACGCGGGAATACTCGACTATACCAATTCTTTTTACATCCCAATTACAACCGGAGCTGTAGCTGTTTATGAGCAGCATGACTTTCTACTTCATCAAACTAATTTATCATCATTCGAAGCAATAGCTGAGGAGACAGACGAACTACTGATCCAATTTCCACAATCACATATTAAACGACTACTAGAGAATGACGCTAATGAAATATTGCAACTATTGGACGCAATAAAAATACACCATCGGTACGCTAGAGGTATTAATATTCTGGGGGCTGCCTTGAAATACATAACAGGGACTCCAGACTCCGACGACTTTGAAATGCTCGAGACCAGAACCAATGCCCTATTAGAAACAAACAAACAACAAATAGCGGTAAATTCAGCTACACAAAAGAAAATAAACGAATTGACAGTGACAGTAAACAAATTACTACAAAATGCAAAAAGCACTCAAATAGATACGGGATATCTCTTTTCTCTAGCCTCATCCAGAAATAGAGCAGTTATAATGGAATCGGAAACCATTTTAACGTCAGTCACTCTGGGCAGGTTAAATATCGCCACTCCATTGTGTATAACAACAAGTGAGATATCTTATTTGACAGTTACTTTTGACAGGATACCTAAGATGGCGTTTGACAGGGTACCTAAGCTGGCCGCCAATATGTCGACAATTACGAATGGCCCGACGTTGGAAAAAGCTGATCTGAAAATATTTTGGGGGGGGGGTTTAAATTTTTTAGGATATTTTAGATATTTTGAGATATGCGATTAATATCCATTATAAACATAGATATAATAATATTGGGTAAAATGTTGAATGCATTTTTATAAAGCCATCGATATTCTATGATATCATTTGAATCAGTAGAATCATAAAACGTCAGGGGTTTAAAGTGCTTCATCGATTCTCCTCAATATCTCCCTTTACTCGGAGCCACCGTGACTGGACACGTAACACTGATTTGAAAAATTCGGTAAATATGTTTGTAAAATTGCATATTACGAAGGCGGTTTGATAAGTCATAAACTTTTAGAATAAAATATACTTTTCGGCAAAAAAGCATTATTTGTATTCCAGTTACTGGGTAATCATTTTAAATTTTATTGTCTAGAGTAAGTTTTTGTGTGTGCTACGAATTTGAAAACACGGTTGAAATTTTCTGAGACTACCGATTTTTTGGGGGAATCCAGACACCCATGACCCCTCCCCTGTATCCGCATTGGGGTAAATATACGAGGAACGCCAGGGTTGCGAATTTACTTTGCAAAAACAGGTGATCTCAGCTGTTCCAAATTTTGACGTTTATCGAAAAGATATCTCACTTGTTATTATACACAATGCTCCACTCCCACCGATATTGCTGACGGTGCGTCGGCAGGTTTGAGTGTGGAAATAGCATAACAACAACTCTCCCACCGATACTGATGACGAAGCGTCGACCTGGTAGCGCGTGACAACAACAACATCGCTACAGCGGAAAAGCCAACAGCCAGAGGTAAATTGCCGAATGGCATTTTGCAAGTCACACGGCAAAACATGTGCAGCAACTGGCAGGTATAACAAAGCGTCAGGCATTTAGGCGTAGTCGCCGCAATATTTTAGTTAGCAAATTCAGTTGTAATAACTCGACCGATACAAACGGCTGCTCTTGTGCAAACAAGAGAAATAAAATAACATTAAAACCCAACCAAGTGTTTTAATAATTGGCGCCCAACGTGGACAAATCCTGTGCGTGGCCGTGGTTCGAATCCACCCGACAGTCGCGGAAAAACATTTAACTTAATTAACACTACATAAATAGTGAGAGCTACGAACAATTTTCTATTTTGAAAAATTTTAACCGCAAATTAATACCCTATATAGAGATAGTGCAAACCGCAAACATTTTATTAAACTCTTATTGCATATTTAAAAAATAAATATATTATTTTGTGAAAATTAAACACTACATAACTCGTGGGAGAAAGTGTAGAGCCAATGCTCTAATAAATAAAGCATCCTAAGCATTTTAATTACAAATACCGTGAACATTTATGAAGTTTCCCTAACAATTTGAAAAGATAAAGTTTAAAAATTAAACCACTTCATAACTCGTGGGAGAAAGTGTAGAGCCAATGCTCTAAGAAATAAAGCATCCTAATCATCGTAATCCTGCCTTCCTGCTGCTGGATCACAACCCGAGGAATCATCGTGATGCTGCCTTATCATACCTTATTTAGTGACATAGCTTATCGAGATATGGAAAATTTCATGTGAGTAGAGTGATTTAGCAACTAACTTTGTTTAAAAAAAAATTGTTACTATCCTCTTTGGTAATTCTTGAATAATAAATTAAATTTGTAAAGGTGGGTAAGGGTTAGAAAGGGGAAATCCTTGTATCCACTTAGCAATTGACTGACTTAGAAAAAATTAAATATGGACGCACAAACTCTAGAAGCTCTTCTTAATTCTGCCATTCGTACTGCGACCGAGCATTCCCGGCGGGAATTTCAGTCTCTTGTTGACGAACTAACAAACAGGTTAGCAAGAATCGAAACACCAGTTCGTGTTACCCAATACGAACCGGTTACTATTTAACCCGCAATACCATGTGACGAATCCTTGGACCTTGTGAAAACCTTGCCGGAGTTCAAAGGCGACATTCAATCGCCAACAGCCCGTGTCAACAGGCTTGAATAAAGAAAAAGCTGAGAAAAGGCAGCATGGTAGTGATCAGCTGCCAATACAACAAGTTCAGCGTATCAACAATCTCACCCAGGACCAATATGAACCAGAAAGTGAATATTGGAGTGATACCGGGTATGATGACTATTATCTCGACACAGAACTTAAGAGTGCTGAGTATGACCTGGACGGACCGAAGGACGACGTTAATTTTTTAGGACTAAGTCCCTCTTGCCCTATGTCGAAAGGACACTTGGGGAAAGAGGAATACGGTTTTTAATCGACACCAGTTCTGCAAAGAGCTATGTAAAACACGTTAACGCTCTAAAGCGAATAAACCCTGTGAATAACCCTTTCACTGTTAAATCCATCCACGGTGCCGATATAATAAACAAAAAAAGTACAATAAATATATTAAATAAGAATGTTGAATTCTTTGTCCTACCCAGTTTGGAAACCTTTGACGGCATTATAGGGTTCGACTTACTAAAAGAGGTAAATGGTCGTATTGACCTGAAGAGTGGTACGTTGAGTTATGACGGTGGAAAGGAAAAACTCTTGTACCACTACTGTTCGAACAAGCGAGGACAATATTGATATCTCTATACTGCTAAAGCGTCATGCTAAAGATTTCGCCGATCCAGATGAAGCACTGCCATGCAATACCAACATTGTAGGTACAATAAGGACCGTGGACTATTTAACTATCTACTCAAAAAGTTACCCGTACCCCATAGCTTCTGCGGAATTTGTCAATAGGGAGATATCAGATCTGTTGCGAGACGGAATAATTAGACCATCCCGTTCCCCTTATAACAACCCAATTTGGGTTGTAGATAAGAAAGGTTTAGACGAAAGGGGCAACAAGAGATCACGACTCGTAATTTACTTTAGGAAGCTAAACACTAAGACAATAAACGATAAATACCCAATTCCGGACACCTCTGTAATCTTGGCAAACATGGGAAGTGCTAGATTTTTCTCGAAAATAGATCTTAAATGAGGATTTCACCAAATCAAACTTGCGGAAAAGGATAGGGAGAAAACGGCTTTCTCAGTTAATAATGGAGAGTACGAGTTTCGTCGGCTTCCCTTTGGCCTGAATTTCTAGGCTTTACCGTATCAAAGGAGGGAATCAAAACATGCCCCGACAAAGTCAAAGACATTTTAGAATTTTCTATTCCAAAATAGTTACGAGCTTTTCGCTCATTCCTAGGATAAGCTGGATATTATCGACGGTTTATAAAGGACTATGCCTCGATTGCAAAACCTCTAACGAAGTACCTAAGGAGGGAAAATGGAAATATAGGCGCTAATCAGTCGAAGAAAATTCAAATTACTCTTGATGAAGAAGCACCTTATGCATTTAATAAGATTAAGAAAATCCTTGCATCAGAAGACGTATTGCTTCTTTATCCTAATTACAAGCAAACATTTGATCTGACTACAGATGCCTCTTCTTATTCTATAGGCGCCGTTCTGTCACAGAATGGAAGACCTATCACGATGATTTCCAGGACCCTCTCTTCCACCGAAGAGAACAGTTTCATTACAAGCCTGGTAAGGAAAACTTCGTCGCGGACGCCCTCTCCCGACAACATATAATTGCATTAGACCACGACATGGACTCGGCAAGGTTGGATGCGAATAGCGAAGAGTCGCTGTCTCAAACAATCCCCACTGTAAAGAACCCCATAAATTGTTTTCGGAATCAAATAGTCCTTGAAGAAAGAAATCTCACAACACTTAGCTCGAAAATTTTATTTAAATTCCGAATGAGGCACGGAATATCGTTCAATAATGTAGGAGAACTGATGAAAACTATAAAACAATGCGTCAACCCAACTCCGTGAAAACCAGGAACAAGTCCTTGAAAGTTATTATTTCCCTGAAATACGGAAAATTTTGAGGGATATAATTTCTAATTGCAAGATATGCCACGAGGCCAAATACCAACGGCATCCCCCAAACCCAGAAATAAGATCGACTCCTTTACCTGAATATCCGGGAGAAATCCTTCATGTTGACATTTATTCCACCGATAAGACACATTTCCTATCATCAATAGACAAGTTCTCAAAGTTTGCTATAGTATTTCCAATCAAATCTAGAGCCATAGTTGATGTTAAAGAAGCCATATATGAACTTCTCAGCTTTTACAGAAATACTAAGTTGTTGGTCTGTGACAATGAGATATCGTTGAATTCAGAAACCATTAAACCTATACTCAAAAATCACTTTGGCGTCAAAATCTAGAATAGACAAAAACGACAGTATAATCCAGGGGATAAAGTTTATGTGAAGACTAATAAAAGAATTGGAAACAAGTTTTCAAAACTTTACACCGAAAAAGTAATCCAAAAGGATCTTGGTACATTTGTTATAATTGATGAACGAAAAGTGCACAAAAATAATTTAAGACAAGGCCCGCTCTCTCTTCTGTCGTCCTTAGGATCATTTTGCTTTCGTTAAGCTTTCGAGCTAACGCGGGATTACACGACTATACCAATTCTTTTTACATCCCAATTACAACCGGAGCTGTAGCTGTTTATGAGCAGCATGACTTTCTACTTCACCAAACTAATTTATCATCATTCGAAGCAATAGCTGAGGAGACAGACGAACTACTGATCCAATTTCCACAATCACATATTAAACTACTACTAGAGAATGACGCTAATGAAATATTGGAACTATTGGACGCAATAAAAATACACCATCGGTACGCTAGAGGTATTAATATTCTGGGGACTGCCTTGAAATACATAACAGGGACTCCAGACTCCGACGACTTTGAAATGCTCGAGACCAGAACCAATGCCCTATTAGAAACAAACAAACAACAAATAGCGGTAAATTCAGCTACACAAAAGAAAATAAACGAATTGACAGTGACAGTAAACAAATTACTACAAAATGCAAAAAGCACTCAAATAGATACGGGATATCTCTTTTCTCTAGCCTCATCCAGAAATAGAGCAGTTATAATGGAATTGGAAACTATTTTAACGTCAGTCACTCTGGGCAGGTTAAATATCGCCACTCCATTGTGTATAACAACAAGTGAGATATCTTATTTGACAGTTACTTTTGACAGGATACCTAAGATGGCTTTGACAGGGTACCTAAGCTGGCCGCCAATATGTCGACAATTACGAATGGCCCGAAGTTGGAAAAAGCTGATCGGAAAATATTTGGGGGGGGGGGTTTAAATTTTTTAGGATATTTTACATATTTTGAGATATGTGATTAATATCTATTATAAACATAGATATAATAATATTGGGTAAAATGTTGAATGCATTTTTATAAAGCCATCGATTGGCTATGATATCATTTGAATCAGTAGAATCATAAAACGTCAGGGGTTTAAAGTGCTTCATCGATTCTCCTCAATATCTCGAGATACGTCTTCAATCTCCGTAAAATAGAAAAGAACCCTTTACTCGGAGCCACCGTGACTGGACACGTAACACTGATTTGAAAAATTCGGTAAATATGTTTGTAAAATTGCATATTACGAAGGCGGTTTGATAAGTCATAAACTTTTAGAATAAAATATACTTTTCGGCAAAAAAGCATTATTTGTATTCCAGTTACTGGGTAATCATTTTTAATTTTATTGTCTAGAGTAAGTTTTTGTGTGTGCTACGAATTTGAAAACACGGTTGAAATTTTCTGAGACTACCGATTTTTTGGGGGAATCCAGACACCCATGACCCTCTCCCCTGTATCCGCATTGGGGTAAATATACGAGGAATGCCAGGGTTGCGAATTTACTTTGCAAAAACAGGTGATCTCAGCTGTTCCAAATTTTGACGTTTATCGAAAAGATATCTCACTTGTTATTATACACAATGCTCCACTCCCACCGATATTGCTGACGGTGCGTCGGCAGGTTTGAGTGTGGAAATAGCATAACAACAACTCTCCCACCGATACTGATGACGAAGCGTCGACCTGGTAGCGCGTGACAACAACAACATCGCTACAGCGGAAAAGCCAACAGCCAGAGGTAAATTGTCGAATGGCATTTTGCAAGTCACACGGCAAAACATGTGCAGCAACTGGCAGGTATAACAAAGCGTCAGGCATTTAGGCGTAGTCGCCGCAATATTTTAGTTAGCAAATTCAGTTGTAATAACTCGACCGATACAAACGGCTGCTCTTGTGAAAACAAGAGAAATAAAATAACATTAAAACCCAACCAAGTGTTTTAATAATTGGCGCCCAACGTGGACAAATCCTGTGCGTGGACGTGGTTCGAATCCACCCGACAGTCGCGGAAAAACATTTAACTTAATTAACAATACATAAATAGTGAGAGCTACGAACAATTTTCTATTTTGAAAAATTTTAACCGCAAATTAATACCCTATATAGAGATAGTGCAAACCGCAAACATTTTATTAAACTCTTATTGCATATTTAAAAAATAAATATATTATTTTGTGAAAATTTAACACTACATACATAACTCGTGGAGAAAGTGTAGAGCCAATGCTCTAATAAATAAAGCATCCTAAGCATTTTAATTACAAATACCGTGAACATTTATGAAGTTTCCCTAACAATTTGAAAAGATAAAGTTTAAAAATTAAACAAATTCATAACTCGTGGGAGAAAGTGTAGAGCCAATGCTCTAAGAAATAAAGCATCCTAATCATCGTAATCCTGTCTTCCTGCTGCTGGATCACAACCCGAGGAATCATCGGGATGTTGCCTTATCATACCTTATTTAGTGACATAGCTTATCGAGATATGGAAAATTTCATGTGAGTAGAGTGATTTAGCAGCTAACTTTGTTTAAAAAAAATTTGTTACTATCCTTTTTGGTAATTCTTGAATAATAAATTAAATTTGTAAAGGTGGGTAACGGTTAGAAAGGGGAAATCCCTGTATCCACTTAGCAATTGACTGACTTAGAAAAAATTAAATATGGACGCACAAACTCTAGAAGCTCTTCTAATTCTGCCATTCGTACTGCGACCGAGCATTCCCGGCGGGAATTTCAGTCTCTTGTTGGCGAACTCACAAACAGGTTAGCAAGAATTGAAACACCAGTTCGTGTTACCCAATACGAACCAGTGACTATTTAACCCGCAATACCATGTGACGAATCCTTGGACCTTGTGAAAACCTTGCCGGAGTTCAAAGGCGACGCGACCCGTTATGTGTCTTGGAGACAAGCAGCTCATACTGCTTATAGGGTGTTCGAAGCGTATCAGTGGAGCTCAAGGCACTACCAAGCGGTAGGCATAATACGAAATAAAGTAGAAGGAGCCGCAGATAGCGTTTTATCCTCTTTTAATACAGTTTTAAATTTTCACGCTATCATTTCGCGACTAGACTTTGCCTATGCAGATAAAAGACCAATTTATTTAATTGAACAGGAGTTATCGACCCTTAGGCAAGGAAAATAATCAGTAGTGGAGTTCTATGATGCAGTGAAGAGAAAGTTGACTCTGATAGTCAATAAAACAATCATGACCCACGGTGGGAACACCACGCTGATAGGATCACGTAACAAGAAATATCGGGATGATGCCCTTCGCGTGTTCATCACTGGACTCAATCGCCGTTTGTGCGATGTTCTTTTCTCCTCTAGACCCGCTCATCTTCCGTCAGCACTTGCCCTAGCGCAGGTACTGGAAGCGCACCAAGCCAGATCAACATTTGCAAGCTCCTTTAACAGACAGGCACCCCATAACTTAGACCCTTATTATTATTCACCCCAATACCGTAGAATACCTCAAGACCAACGAGGCCACCTCGAACTTAGCAAACTACAGTACCAATGGACATAGACCCATCATATTCCCGATTCAGACAGAACAGACCCCAGCAACTCCGTGGTACCGTAATCAAGGAGCTTACCCTAAGATAAACCGTCCAGATAACGGAAACACGGCCGGCACATTCAATCGCCAACAGCCCGTGTCAACAGGCTTGAATAAAGAAAAAGCTGAGAAAAGGCAGCATGGTAGTGATCAGCTGCCAATACAACAAGTTCAGCGTATCAACAATCTCACCCAGGACCAATATGAACCAGAAAGTGAATATTGGAGTGATACCGGGTATGATGACTATTATCACGACACAGAACTTAAGAGTGCTGAGTATGACCTGGACGGACCGAAGGACGACGTTAATTTTTTAGGACTAAGTCCCTCTTGCCCTATGTCGAAAGGACACTTGGGGAAAGAGGAATACGGTTTTTAATCGACACCAGTTCTGCAAAGAGCTATGTAAAACACGTTAACGCTCTAAAGCGAATAAACCCTGTGAATAACCCTTTCACTGTTAAATCCATCCACGGTGCCGATATAATAAACAAAAAAAGTACAATAAATATATTAAATAAGAATGTTGAATTCTTTGTCCTACCCAGTTTGGAAACCTTTGACGGCATTATAGGGTTCGACTTACTAAAAGAGGTAAATGGTCGTATTGACCTGAAGAGTGGTACGTTGAGTTATGACGGTGGAAAGGAAAAACTCTTGTACCACTACTGTTCGAACAAGCGAGGACAATATTGATATCTCTATACTGCTAAAGCGTCATGCTAAAGATTTCGCCGATCCAGATGAAGCACTGCCATGCAATACCAACATTGTAGGTACAATTAGGACCGTGGACTATTTAACTATCTACTCAAAAAGTTACCCGTACCCCATAGCTTCTGCGGAATTTGTCAATAGGGAGATATCAGATCTGTTGCGAGACGGAATAATTAGACCATCCCGTTCCCCTTATAACAACCCAATTTGGGTTGTAGATAAGAAAGGTTTAGACGAAAGGGGCAACAAGAGATCACGACTCGTAATTTACTTTAGGAAGCTAAACACTAAGACAATAAACGATAAATACCCAATTCCGGACACCTCTGTAATCTTGGCAAACATGGGAAGTGCTAGATTTTTCTCGACAATAGATCTTAAATGAGGATTTCACCAAATCAAACTTGCGGAAAAGGATAGGGAGAAAACGGCTTTCTCAGTTAATAATGGAAAGTACGAGTTTCGTCGGCTTCCCTTTGGCCTGAATTTCTAGGCTTTACCGTATCAAAGGAGGGAATCAAAACATGCCCCGACAAAGTCAAAGCCATTTTAGAATTTTCTATTCCAAAATAGTTACGAGCTTTGCGCTCATTCCTAGGATAAGCTGGATATTATCGACGGTTTATAAAGGACTATGCCTCGATTGCAAAACCTCTAACGAAGTACCTAAGGAGGGAAAATGGAAATATAGGCGCTAATCAGTCGAAGAAAATTAAAATTACTCTTGATGAAGAAGCACCTTATGCATTTAATAAGATTAAGAAAATCCTTACATCAGAAGACGTATTGCTTCTTTATCCTAATTACAAGCAAACATTTGATCTGACTACAGATGCCTCTTCTTATTCTATAGGCGCCGTTCTGTCACAGAATGGAAGACCTATCACGATGATTTCCAGGACCCTCTCTTCCACCGAAGAGAACAGTTTCATTACAAGCCTGGTAAGGAAAACTTCGTCGCGGACGCCCTCTCCCGACAACATATAATTGCATTAGACCACGACATGGACTCGGCAAGGTTGGATGCAAATAGCGAAGAGTCGCTGTCTCAAACAATCCCCACTGTAAAGAACCCCATAAATTGTTTTCGGAATCAAATAGTCCTTGAAGAAAGAAATCTCACAACACTTAGCTCGAAAATTTTATTTAAATTCCGAATGAGGCACGGAATATCGTTCAATAATGTAGGAGAACTGATGAAAACTATAAAACAATGCGTCAACCCAACTCTGTGAAAACCAGGAACAAGTCCTTGAAAGTTATTATTTCCCTGAAATACGGAAAATTTTGAGGGATATAATTTCTAATTGCAAGATATGCCACGAGGCCAAATACCAACGGCATCCCCCAAACCCAGAAATAAGATCGACTCCTTTACCTGAATATCCGGGAGAAATCCTTCATGTTGACATTTATTCCACCGATAAGACACATTTCCTATCATCAATAGACAAGTTCTCAAAGTTTGCTATAGTATTTCCAATCAAATCTAGAGCCATAGTTGATGTTAAAGAAGCCATATATGAACTTCTCAGCTTTTACAGAAATACTAAGTTGTTGGTCTGTGACAATGAGATATCGTTGAATTCAGAAACCATTAAACCTATACTCAAAAATCACTTTGGCGTCAAAATCTAGAATAGACAAAAACGACAGTATAATCCAGGGGATAAAGTTTATGTGAAGACTAATAAAAGAATAGGAAACAAGTTTTCAAAACTTTACACCGAAAAAGTAATCCAAAAGGATCTTGGTACATTTGTTATAATTGATGAACGAAAAGTGCACAAAAATAATTTAAGACAAGGCCCGCTCTCTCTTCTGTCGTCCTTAGGATCATTTTGCTTTCGTTAAGCTTTCGAGCTAACGCGGGAATACTCGACTATACCAATTCTTTTTACATCCCAATTACAACCGGAGCTGTAGCTGTTTATGAGCAGCATGACTTTCTACTTCATCAAACTAATTTATCATCATTCGAAGCAATAGCTGAGGAGACAGACGAACTACTGATCCAATTTCCACAATCACATATTAAACGACTACTAGAGAATGACGCTAATGAAATATTGGAACTATTGGACGCAATAAAAATACACCATCGGTACGCTAGAGGTATTAATATTCTGGGGACTGCCTTGAAATACATAACAGGGACTCCAGACTCCGACGACTTTGAAATGCTCGAGACCAGAACCAATGCCCTATTAGAAACAAACAAACAACAAATAGCGGTAAATTCAGCTACACAAAAGAAAATAAACGAATTGACAGTGACAGTAAACAAATTACTACAAAATGCAAAAAGCACTCAAATAGATACGGGATATCTCTTTTCTCTAGCCTCATCCAGAAATAGAGCAGTTATAATGGAATTGGAAACCATTTTAACGTCAGTCACTCTGGGCAGGTTAAATATCGCCACTCCATTGTGTATAACAACAAGTGAGATATCTTATTTGACAGTTCCTTTTGACAGGATACCTAAGATGGCGTTTGACAGGGTACCTAAGCTGGCCGCCAATATGTCGACAATTACGAATGGCCCGAAGTTGGAAAAAGCTGATCTGAAAATATTTTGGGGGGGGGTTTAAATTTTTTAGGATATTTTACATATTTTGAGATATGCGATTAATATCCATTATAAACATAGATATAATAATATTGGGTAAAATGTTGAATGCATTTTTATAAAGCCATCGATAGGCTATGATATCATTTGAATCAGTAGAATCATAAAACGTCAGGGGTTTAAAGTGCTTCATCGATTCTCCTCAATATCTCGAGATACGTCTTCAATCTCCGTAAAATAGAAAAGAACCCTTTACTCGGAGCCACCGTGACTGGACACGTAACACTGATTTGAAAAATTCGGTAAATATGTTTGTAAAATTGCATATTACGAAGGCGGTTTGATAAGTCATAAACTTTTAGAATAAAATATACTTTTCGGCAAAAAAGCATTATTTGTATTCCAGTTACTGGGTAATCATTTTTAATTTTATTGTCTAGAGTAAGTTTTTGTGTGTGCTACGAATTTGAAAACACGGTTGAAATTTTCTGAGACTACCGATTTTTTGGGGGAATCCAGACACCCATGACCCCTCCCCTGTATCCGCATTGGGGTAAATATACGAGGAACGCCAGGGTTGCGAATTTACTTTGCAAAAACAGGTGATCTCAGCTGTTCCAAATTTTGACGTTTATCGAAAAGATATCTCACTTGTTATTATACACAATGCTCCACTCCCACCGATATTGCTGACGGTGCGTCGGCAGGTTTGAGTGTGGAAATAGCATAACAACAACTCTCCCACCGATACTGATGACGAAGCGTCGACCTGGTAGCGCGTGACAACAACAACATCGCTACAGCGGAAAAGCCAACAGCCAGAGGTAAATTGTCGAATGGCATTTTGCAAGTCACACGGCAAAACATGTGCAGCAACTGGCAGGTATAACAAAGCGTCAGGCATTTAGGCGTAGTCGCCGCAATATTTTAGTTAGTAAATTTAGTTGTAATAACTCGACCGATACAAACGGCTGCTCTTGTGCAAACAAGAGAAATAAAATAACATTAAAACCCAACCAAGTGTTTTAATAATTGGCGCCCAACGTGGACAAATCCTGTGCGTGGCCGTGGTTCGAATCCACCCGACAGTCGCGGAAAAACATTTAACTTAATTAACACTACATAAATAGTGAGAGCTACGAACAATTTTCTATTTTGAAAAATTTTAACCGCAAATTAATACCCTATATAGAGATAGTGCAAACCGCAAACATTTTATTAAACTCTTATTGCATATTTAAAAAATAAATATATTATTTTGTGAAAATTAAACACTACATAACTCGTGGGAGAAAGTGTAGAGCCAATGCTCTAATAAATAAAGCATCCTAAGCATTTTAATTACAAATACCGTGAACATTTATGAAGTTTCCCTAACAATTTGAAAAGATAAAGTTTAAAAATTAAACCACTTCATAACTCGTGGGAGAAAGTGTAGAGCCAATGCTCTAAGAAATAAAGCATCCTAATCATCGTAATCCTGCCTTCCTGCTGCTGGATCACAACCCGAGGAATCATCGTGATGCTGCCTTATCATACCTTATTTAGTGACATAGCTTATCGAGATATGGAAAATTTCATGTGAGTAGAGTGATTTAGCAACTAACTTTGTTTAAAAAAAATTTGTTACTATCCTTTTTGGTAATTCTTGAATAATAAATTAAATTTGTAAAGGTGGGTAAGGGTTAGAAAGGGGAAATCCCTGTATCCACTTAGCAATTGACTGACTTAGAAAAAATTAAATATGGACGCTTAAACTCTAGAAGCTCTTCTTAATTCTGCCATTCGTACTGCGACCGAGCATTCCCGGCGGGAATTTCAGTCTCTTGTTGACGAACTAACAAACAGGTTAGCAAGAATCGAAACACCAGTTCGTGTTACCCAATACGAACCGGTGACTATTTAACCCGCAATACCATGTGACGAATCCTTGGACCTTGTGAAAACCTTGCCGGAGTTCAAAGGCGACGCGACCCGTTATGTGTCTTGGAGACAAGCAGCTCATACTGCTTATAGGGTGTTCGAAGCGTATCAGGGGAGCTCAAGGCACTACCAAGCGGTAGGCATAATACGAAATAAAGTAGAAGGGGCCGCAGATAGTGTTTTATCCTCTTTTAATACAGTTTTAAATTTTCACGCTATCATTTCGCGACTAGACTTTGCCTATGCAGATAAAAGACCAATTTATTTAATTGAACAGGAGTTATCGACCCTTAGGCAAGGAAAATAATCAGTAGTGGAGTTCTATGATGCAGTGAAGAGAAAGTTGACTCTGATAGTCAATAAAACAATCATGACCCACGGTGGGAACACCACGCTGATAGGATCACGTAACAAGAAATATCGGGATGATGCCCTTCGCGTGTTCATCACTGGACTCAATCGCCGTTTGTGCGATGTTCTTTTCTCCTCTAGACCCGCTCATCTTCCGTCAGCACTTGCCCTAGCGCAGGAACTGGAAGCGCACCAAGCCAGATCAACATTTGCAAGCTCCTTTAACAGACAGGCACCCCATAACTTAGGCCCTTATTATTATTCACCCCAATACCGTAGAATACCTCAAGACCAACGAGGCCACCTCGAACTTAGCAAACTACAGTACCAATGGACATAGACCCATCATATTCCCGATTCAGACAGAAGAGACCCCAGCAACTCCGTGGTACCGTAATCAAGGAGCTTACCCTAAGATAAACCGTCCAGATAACGGAAACACGGCCGGCACATTCAATCGCCAACAGCCCGTGTCAACAGGCTTGAATAAAGAAAAAGCTGAGAAAAGGCAGCATGGTAGTGATCAGCTGCCAATACAACAAGTTCAGCGTATCAACAATCTCACCCAGGACCAATATGAACCAGAAAGTAAATATTGGAGTGATACCGGGTATGATGACTATTATCACGACACAGAACTTAAGAGTGCTGAGTATGACCTGGACGGACCGAAGGACGACGTTAATTTTTTAGGACTAAGTCCCTCTTGCCCTATGTCGAAAGGACACTTGGGGAAAGAGGAATACGGTTTTTAATCGACACCAGTTCTGCAAAGAGCTATGTTAAACACGTTAACGCTCTAAAGCGAATAAAACCTGTGAATAACCCTTTCACTGATAAATCCATCCACGGTGCCGATATAATAAACAAAAAAAGTAAAATAAATATATTAAATAAGAATGTTGAATTCTGGCAAAAACCATTTTATCCACCGCGTTAAGTCGGGTAAATGTTCCCGTATCCACCGATGCCACATGCCATGCTTAAGGTTCTGCGCCACTCACCACTGCTTTCGTAGACACATCAGACGTGACTCAAAAGGAGCAGACGTCTGCGTCGAGTTGTAACTTTCAAGTAAAAAATGGTTAGGAGTCAGTGGCTCTGGCTCCTCTGCTGGTACCGGTAGATGTGTTTAAGGCCTGGCGTTAATCATAGTTTTAGCTTCGATTAAAAAACTGTACAACGCTGCAGATCATGCTGAAAGAACAATCACCGCGCCTTCTTTACAGATTGGACGAGCCTTTCCCATGCGCCACCTTTGCTTGGATTTGCTGGCGTGTTGAACTTCCATCGAATGCCCAACGCGGTCAAACCTGAAGTGAGAACGGAATTATCCAGAAAGCTACTTTCACCCTTAAGCTCTTTCGCGATGCCCACACAGTTGGACCCATTGTCGCTTCTTATCAACACAGGCACTCCTCTGCTATTCACAAAATTCCTTATATAAACCAGACACGCATCGCTGGACAGGTCAGTCGTAACTTCTAGATGGATTTTCTTTCATTGTCGTCGAACGGTTACGTAAATTGGTCCGATATAATCAAGACCGCAACAAGTAAAGGGCCTAACGTAAGGCGTTAACCGATCGGATGGTAAAATGCCCATCTGCGGTTGCAAGGGCTTGGTACGTCTGATGCGGCATACCTGGCATCGTGACTGTATGCTATTTAATAGCCTTCGCAGTGCTGGAATCCAAAACCTTGTCGAATTTCGCTTATCACCGTTGCAACGTGTATGTGCAAGGGTTTTGAGTGTTAACTTTCGACAAGCAAACGTATAATTTTATGCGTATTCGGCAACAGAATTGGCTGTCTAGCTTCAATTGGTAGCTCCAGTAATTCTTCCGCCTACTCTCTGCAACCCATTCGCGTCGATAAAAGGAATCAAGATCTTCACTGTACTACTTGCCGATACTGTTCCATTTTGCTTTATATCGGTAAGTTCATCCGCATACGCATCTTCTTGTAAAAAACTGCAAACACGTTTTTCTGCTTGGCGCTCTTCGTCAATAGTCAGCTCACCGTTAACCAAAGTTTCGCGGCGCGCTGTCCGCAACAAGTTGGGAACATAACGATGTACTCAAGCTAAAGTCCGCTTTATCCTTCAATAATTTGAAAAACGATCATAATTCGGAATCACACTACAAACCTGACGAGTAATCAACACGGTGTGTTTGCTGCGAAGCTCTTCACCGCTGTTATCTTTGGCATTGCCTAGTAATAATTCACTGGGCCATGCAATTATATTGTTTAATAAAAAATCTGTATATGGGAACCTGGCGCGAGTAGCATCATCCGCTGGATTAAGAGTACCTGGCAACCACCGCCAATCTGCAATGTTTCTGCTTTTCAAAATTTCTGCAATCCTGTTGGCCACAAACTGCTTATATTGTCGATGATCTGCTCTTATCCACCTCATGACCGTATGCGAGTCAGTCCAAAAATAAAAATTATCGATAATTTTACTATGATTTTGAAAAATAGTATCTTTCAACCGTAATGCCATGGCCGCCGCTTGCTGCTCAAGCTTCGGAACGGTGTGATAGCGCGTAGGAGCGCAACATTATTTCGGTATAACAAAGCTAAGCGTAACTTTGCCATCGCTTACAATGCGCCAATAAGCAACAGCTGCCATCGCATCTTCGCTTGCGTCCGAGAAGATATGCAAGTCGACAGAAATACTCTCGAATTCATGAAGATAACAACGCTGAATATGAAATTCTTCCAACTTAGGCAATTCGTTTAACCACATCTTTCACTTTGAATAAATGCCATCAGGAAGCGGCTGATCACATTTCACGCCTTGATGTCCACACTTCTTGCATTAACAACTTTGAACTGCTTAAATCGAACACAGTACTTATGTTTCTTGTATGAATGCTCCTTTGTTTTAATGCGAAAACTTTTCACAAACCTTTAAACCAATAAACCTTAATATATCAGGGCAATGAAATTGACAATATCACACACTTCATCATTTAAGAAATTTGTATTTAGATCATTTCTTAACAATTTACATACATACGATGCATATTTATTCAATTACGCCTTTAATAAACGAAAACTTCTTATCAAATGGCTTTTGAATGTTGATATTAAACTTCACAATTGAAAATTGACAGTTAAAAACATCTTTACTGCAAGACGCAAAATTCGATAATAAAGAAAGTGAGTGTTCTCTATTCTAAGAATTATCCAAAGCCGAAACAATACAAGTGTAACAAAAGCTAACAAGTTGGGCACTTTGCTAAATATTGCCCATAGAAGAATAAAAATCAATATGGTCACACTCAAGCGAAAAGTGACCAAATCCATTTTGTATCGTTGTTTTTGCATGACAGCCGCACAGCTGATTGGTACGTTGACTCTGATGCAACTGCGCACATGACTCAATACAAAAACTTTATTTACAATGAAATGCCGGTGAAAAACAAAAATATTTATTTTATTTATTTTTATTTATTTATTAAAATGAAATATAATTATAAATAATTATACTACAAGAAAGTCAACAGCTCTAGCTACAAGGCCTTCGGCTGTGGGTTAATATTAATTGGCATATTTTTTGATATTACGTTGGATAAGATGTTTTAATTGGGCTTTGGAGATAAATTTGTATATTTTTTTTATATTATCCGTTGTCGGTTCTCTGAGGAGTTCGGAGGGAGTGGTTGTAAAGATGTCTTCTCTGATGTCGCGGAAGGCAGCGCATTGGTCCAAAATGTTGAAGAATGTGTTGATGTGTTAATGCACAATGTCCTATACGGAGTCGGGCGAATGCTTTTATTTCAGGAGTGCTGCATGTGGTGGGGTATATAGCTTTTCTTCTGTCAGGGTTTATGGACCGGTATCGGTTATTGTAGTTCCACCATGTTGCCATTACGTTGTCTTTTGCGTACATAGTTGTTTAGATATCGTATTAGGTCGTTGTTTTCTTCGGTCTTCACGAAGTGACATGGAGCTTGCGAGGCATGTTTGGCTTCTTTGTCTGCGAATTCATTGCCTTGGATTCCGCAGTGGCCTGGGATCCACATAAGTCTTAACTTTTTTTGGTAGTCGATCAGCTTGTCTCGGATGCTAACGATCAGCGGGCTGAAGTTGCGGGTGTTTTGTACGGCTGTAATTGTTGCGAGGCTGTCCGTGCAGATGACATATTTACCCTTGGATGACGTGATCCACTGGGTTGCTGCTTTTACGGCGTATGCTTCAGCGGTAAAGACAGAGCAAGGCGACAAGAGTAGTCCCTTGTTGATAGTTTTTGAGTTCTCCGATACAACTGCATATGCGGTGGTGAGTGAATTTTTCGACCCATCTGTGTAAATAAATTTCCACCCTTCTGACCTCAATTCTTTTTCGCGGTGCGTAAAGAGTTTTCTAAATGCGGCGTTGCTTGTGGAGGTTTTGTTGTGTCTCATTAATTTGTCTTCTATAACAGAAGTCACTGGAGCCCATGGTGGGTGTTTGCTGGTCAACGAATATTTAGGTTTAAGGTTGATGTCGAGTTCTTTAACATATTCCAAGATTGTATGTATAGTTGATGGGTTCTTTAATGTTCGTTTGCGTCGAATGGCTAAACGTATATCATTGCGCAACGCTGGGTTAGAGCTGAGGTATACTTTTGGAATGAGCCGCATCGTATTAATCTTGTGTCTTTCAATGATATGTGGCATTCCAGATTCGGCGAGTATGTTTTTGATGCTTGAAGTTGGGAATGCCCCTAAACTGCGTCTAATTGCCATATGATATGGCGCGTAGAGTGTTTTTAATGCGTTTCCTGCGTGATGTCCGTAGATTGGAAGCCCATAGTCGATAACAGAGAGTAGCAACGATCTCGTAATATTGATAAGTGTGTTTGGATGAATAAATGAGTGCCGTGATGATAGGTACTTAATGATATTTAGTCTATTAAAAAGTTTGTTTCTTATATAAAGACAATGATCCTTAAATCTAAATTTAGAGTCGAACATAAGTCCTAAAATCTTAAGTGTATTTACAGTAGGTATTTCTATATTATTAAATGACAATTTGAAATCATCACATTTCCTTTTGCGACATATGTGTATGATGCTACATTTTTCTAAGGACAGTTTGGATCCCGATGTAAGAGACCAATTGAATATTTTGTTGAATATTTCAGTGAATATGTGTTTGACGTTGGACAGGTCGAGTTGACGTGAGAATATTAATACATCGTCCGCATACATACAATGCTCAACGGGATACTTAGATAAAATTTGGCTTATTTCGTTGAATGCTATTATGAAAATGACAACTGATATAGGGGAACCTTGAGATACTCCGTTTTCTAGTGGTAAGCAGTGAGAGAAATTGTTGTGCAACTTAACACGAAATTTTCTATTGGACAAGAAGTGTTCGATAAAGTGGTATATCTTCGGGCCTATTTTCCATTTTGTTAACTGTTGTAAAACTATATGAGCTCCGATGCGGTCGTATGCTTTTTCAAAGTCGAGACTCAAGCCAGTAATGTGGCCCTTACTAGAAATAACAGTGGAGGAATGATGTTCAAAGTGTAGAAGGGCATCTATTGTGCCTTGACTTTTCCTGAACGCTACCTGGTTTTGACTAATTAGTTTATTTTTTTCTGCAAACCACATTAAACGTTTGGCTATGATTTTTTCTAGGATCTTTCCCAGGCATGATAGGAGTGAAATAGGCCTATAGCTGGTTAGTTCGGTAGGCGATTTACCAGGTTTCGGTATTGGAATGATTTCGGCTGTTTTCCA
This sequence comes from Philophylla caesio, assembly GCA_963971545.1. Classification (NCBI taxonomy): domain Eukaryota; kingdom Metazoa; phylum Arthropoda; class Insecta; order Diptera; family Tephritidae; genus Philophylla; species Philophylla caesio. Next base: position 135,927,806 of record OZ020604.1, read on the forward strand.
ACTCTGAGGATATATACCATCGGAAAGTATTTTGTTATAAAGGAAAACTATTCTTTTTTTTAGAAGGATTGGAATATTTTTTAACATTGCATACGTAATCCAATCAATGCCGGGAGTTTTACCTTTAGATCTAATCACTGCATCGTCAAACTCGCCGATGGAAATTTCTGTTTCTAAGGGTCTGGCTGAGTTATTAAGTTCGTTGATTGGGGGCGAAGTATACATGGGGGGTTTGTTTTTTTCAGCTACAAACTGGTTGGTGAAATTTGAGTCACTGGAGTATGAGCTCCAGTAAGTGGCAAATGCATTTGCGATACTTTTCGGATCATTGATGATGCCACTTTGGGTGTTCAAGCAATTTATTATTGACTGCTTCTTTTTACCAGAGAGGCGTCCTATGTCCTTCCATATCTGTTGAGGGGTAGATTTAGGGCTAATGTTTTTTGTAAATTCTTCGAAACTATATTTTTTTGCTATTTTAGCTTGCCGTTTAAAGATGGCATTGTTTCTTTTATATGCTAAAAGGTCTAAAAAGTTCCGCGTTCTTATATACTTATGCCAGCTTTCTTGCTTTAGCGTTCTTAAATTTTCTAATTCCTTGTCCCACCATGGGTTATACCGGCGATGACATACATTTTTTTTTGAGGGATGGAGAAGTGTGCTGCTGAACAAATGATTTTACGGATAAGTGCTGCTTCTTGGTTAATGTTATTGGAAACAACATATTTTTTTGATAGTTCAACGCAAAGATCTTTATAGTTTCCCCAATTGGCTTTGTTTGTTAAAAAAATAGGCTTAAACTTTTTTATGGTGGTGTATGTCTGAAGTGTGATTTCAATTATTAGAGGGAAGTGGTCGCTTCCATGGAGATTGTTGAGGGCTTTCCATGTACATATCGGAAAAAGATTGGCAGAGCATGTGGTGACATCTACGTGAGTGAACGACTGGTGAGTGGAGAAGTGTGTAGGACTTCCGTCATTTAAAACTATAAGATTTGTGCTTAATAAAGCATCTTCGATTGTTGTACCTCTATCATTTGATAGAGGAGAACCCCAAACTGGGCTCCATGAATTGAAATCGCCCAACCAAAGCATAGGATTTTGTGACTTGTTTAAAACGTGGAAGATTTCTGTGCAGGAAAAGTGTTGTTTAGGTGGGATATAGGTGTTGATTAGTGTTATTTTTGGCATTAGGAGTATTTCCACAGCAATACTTAGTAATGTGTCATCGTGAAAAGGAGTTTATGTGGAATTTCTTTTTTTACCAGGATTGCTACACCCTGTTTACTGTATTGGTTTTGAGTGGAATTAAAAAAATAGCCGTAATAACCATTTGGAGGATTAGGATTTAAGTTGTGGCGTATATGTGTTTCTTGTAAGCATAAAACTGCAGGTTTCAATTCTTTTATAATTAGCTGAATCTCGTGGTAATTGTTGAAATATCCGTTGACATTCCATTGTAGTATGGACACCATTTGGACAAAGTTTAACGAGTTGTGTGCTGTCTTATACTAATGTACGTATAAATGTATGTATATACATATGAATATTGTGATTTGTCGTGTGTGCATTTAGTATTGGGATGATTGATTTTCTGTGGAGAGGGACTGAGTGTTGTTGGTTAGAGAGGAGGGAATAGTGAATGTAAAACTATTTGTATCAATTGTGTTTTGCGTTTTTTCGGGTTCCGTATTTTCTATGGTGTTCATCGTGGAGATGTTTGAATGCAGAAAGTTGTTTTTTTTAGCAGAGCTTATTGCGGTATTGTTGTTTTCGAGTTGGTTATTGTCATGTGCGAGTGTTTGATTGTTGTCTTCGACAGCTATGGAACTTTGGTACTGTGTGAAACGTTGGGACAGAAGATCGTATAAGGCATTATCATGAATTTTGTTTTGTTCATTGTTTTGCGAGAGGGAGAACGAGTTTAATGTTGGATTTTGTTGTTGTGAAACAGCTTGTGCGAAAGTTATATTAGGATTTTCGATTTGTGGTGTTTGCATTGAGTTATGGTTTTGGCTATTGTTTGTGGTTTGGTTCCTGATAATAGAGGAAAAGGAGGGACCCCCGATAATTGAGGGGAGTTGATTTTTATATATGTTTAACGCTTCTTTCATTGTACATTTGTTTTGTACTTGCAATTTTAAGATTTCTCTTGATTGTAGAAATTTAGGGCATGATCTGTCAGAAGCGGAGTGCTCTCCCGAGCAGTTTGCGCACAGTGTACGAATGCATATGTCGGGTGTGTGGGGGGGTAGGTTGCAGTGATCACACATTTTTGGGCTATTACAGCGTTTCGCTGTATGATTTAGTTTACCGCAATTTTTACAACGCATAGGGCTAGGATAGTATGGTCTGACTATGACTGAGTGCCATGTGATATCCACGCGGTTGGGAAGATTGTATTTGTCAAACGTGAGGAGACAAACCCCCGTATGTTTTTGTTTTCCGTCTATGGTTTGGAAAATTTGTAGACTTCTACAACTCCTTGGTCAGATAGGTTTTTGACGATTTCTTCTTCACTGAGGTCGATTAAGCATGGGGCATATATTGTGCCTTTAGTGTGGTTTAGTTTGTCATGATATTTTGTATTCACTTCGCAAACACCATGTAAAGATTTTGTACGAATGAATTTCTCGGCTGTTGTTTTGTCTTTTAGTAGTAGACACAGACTGCCATCACGAAATTCGGTGATTTTTATGATATCTTTACATATTAGTTTTAAAGCTGAATGAATTGCAAAACAGTTATACTTATTTAATGGCTTATTGCCATCAGCGGAAGATATCACTATGTATTTCGGGTTTTTTGTTTCGATTTCTGGAAGCTTGGGGAAAGGCTCAAAGCTTTTTTTTGTTTTTTTTCGTTTTGGAGGTGGGTCAGATGCCAGCAAGGCGAATCTGTTGTCCCCAAGGTAGGGGGGCCCGGGGGCCATCACGTCTTACACAACTCAATAAGATTGATCTGTTTTGGTTAATGTGCACTGAAGTTTAACTAACAGCTCAATACGAGAGCGAGGAAGACGAAAAGATAAAACACCACAATAAGCCGTAGACTGCGCTCGGGGGGGAAATGACAGCGATTAACACGTCTGCTCGACACGAGTGATAGTCGGTGACTGAAACAAAAATATAGTGGTTGCGAACAATAAATATATTCCGGCAGAGTCATATGGTAATGTAAAATTGTGTTTGTCTACAGGCTGTAATGCGCTGGTCAAATATGTTGACCTAGTTCCCGAACTTTGCGCGAACTTGCTGTCTGTCCGCGAAATGACCAAGAATGGCAATAAAATCGCATTCGAAGGAAACGAATGTTAAATATATGGAGAACAAATGGAATTTATTGCAACCGCATTTTTTTGCAACGCTTAATTTTGCGTTTATACACGTTACTATTCGTACAAAATTTCCGAAAATTGACAGCTCCGACGGATTCCGGCATACAGATATTAAAGGCCTGCCAGATAGAATACGTTGAGTCCGCCCCAACGAGGCATTCAACTGACAAGGCGTACGAAACGCAGAGGTACGCCACATTAAAAGCGTTGTCGCATATAAACAAATTAGTTGTTTTGTATTGGCGGTTAATTTTTTTTTTGTATGCAAATCACATATATCTTAAAGTTGGGCTGATATTTACTTTTGTGTAAAGATTATAAAAAAAATGGAAAGAATTAAAAAAAAAAACAATCAGCTGACACTAGCGACGGAAGTAGAGAGTAGGGGTACTGTTGTGCGTTGCGGCATCACATGTGTTGTGATTGTGGCATTCTGCATTCAAATACATATAATATACTTAGCTGTCAGTCGATTGCTTCGCCGGAACGCACGTAACGTGCTCTATCTGGCAGGCCTTTAAGGATTGCAAAATAATTAAATCCATGGATCGCAATGCCGTCAATAAATATTGTAGCATTTCTTTTTCGTCGATGCGACTTATTTCTACTCCAGTACCTTCTCTCTCCTTGTTTTGTTTTTAATTAAAATGCCAGTATTATAGCTAAACATGCACAAACTTTATTTTCTTGTTCCATTGTCTATATATATTTCGAACCACGCAGCCTGCAAAGTATATAAATACTGACGGGATATATATACTGGGGATCAAAAGTGATTTGTCAGGGATAATTTTCCTTTGAAAATGTGTTTGAATCTTTATTAATGAATTAATAAAACTTGTGTAGTTCCTTGCTGCACAAATCCTTGTTGAAAGATTTTTTTTGTTAAAAAGAGTAACACGAAACCCAAGTCCTTTTGGGAGGTGAATTTTTCCGATAAATTATCGAAAAGGTTGCGTACTATATATACTGTGCTACGAATAAAAACTCCGAAGACTGGAAATGGGTAGGCAATCTTTATATCGATATTGTGAAAATTGGATTTTGTTCGATCATAGCAATGAATTTTTTACGTTTCCACAACATGTGAATCACGTGCTTCGCTATTTGATTCATGAATGGCTTAAAATGTTCTTCCACGATATGTAATTGCATGTGTACTCGTCATTTTTTACATATGTGAAAGCAAACACATCATGTAAACACAAATTAAATTTGCTTCTGTATTTAGCAGATACATGTAGATTCGAAATATAACGGTATAACGAAATGACACACAGCCATAATTAACTGCCAATTTCAATTTGTGTTTTGAAAAAATAAATTGCATTTACTTATTACTTTAACAATAAATTTGAATTTGACAGCCATACAGAATTACATATGTGGCAGCTACAGACGCAAATACATATCGTGTAAGCACACTTTAATCAGCCCGTTTACACGACACATTCGTGATTCGTTTGGCATATCTGGTGCTGTTGAAAAACTTACATACGTTTACGTCTTCATTAATTCTAGACTGGCCCAACAACCTCTTTCACATAATTATTTTCTTCACAAACTCAACGTTTGGAACCATTAAAGCATTTAATTGCGATTTACGAATGGGATAGCGAACCATGTTTCGTAAAAACATATTATTAGATTGAATCAACTTAGCAGAGCTTCCAAGGCAGTTTAATAAAGTGTTCCGCTATTTGAATTACGAATTGTAAATCACCCCATTTTGACGAAACTTTCGTGATTCGCTTGGCATTTCCGTTGTTGGTGTAATACTACATACATACTTTTGCGTCTTCATTCACTCTGGATTGATTAATTATTTTCGTCACAAACGCAACGTTTAAATCCATTTAAGCATTTAATTGTTCGTTTAATTTATTGCACTTCTGTTATCGCAATACAACACCACCGATTTCGTGGCATTGGGTTCTAATTCAGTCGAATCGTTTAAGCCATATTGATTCTTGTATAGCCGAAGTGACTTCCACTATATAGCACAACCTTGGAATGCAAAAATGTAGCCAGTAGTTGGCCGCCTTTGATCAAGGTCACCACCCCTATCGGCGTCTTTTTTTGGCAAGACCAGAGCTTCGTCGATAGTACCATTCAGGTACCTTATGGCGCGTTTTATGGCACACCAATGTACCTTTCCTGGATTCGTAGAATATCTGCTCAGTAAATTTACCGAAAAGCAAATATCGGGACGAGGAATCTGCACCACTTAGATCAAACAACCAACAGCTTGCATATACGCAGACTCTGCTATAACTCGCTTCTCGTTTTCGGTGGTTGAACACATTTTGGAGCTTATCTGCTGATTCAGATCGATTGGCGTTGAAACAGTATTGGATTCGTGCATGCCAAAACGCTTTAAGACTTCGTTTATATACTGTGCTTGGTCGATCTTGATTGTACCATTTGCCTTGGCTCTGGTTATGCACATGCCCAATTCTTACGAAGCTTTGCTGACGTCCGTCATCTTGAACTGCAACTTTTGCAAGGATTGTAAGCTATTTGATAATATCAACACGTCGTCGACGTATACAGTTATAAAAAATTTTTTGCTGCCCTCTGTTTTATAATACACGCATGGATCAGCTTCGCTACGTGTCAACCCAAGACTCGACAAAACTTCATTAAACTTTTCGTTCCAGAGTCTACTTCTTCTTCTTCTTTTATGGCGCTACAACCGTTTGTCGGTTTGGGCCGAGATCAAAAAGCTTCACCAGTTCCCTCTCTCCTTCGCGAGGTTATGCCAATTACTCATACCAAGCGTAGACAGGTCCTTCTGCACTTGGTCCTTCCAGTGTGTTCTTGGGCGTCCTTGCCGTCGTTGCCCACCCATGGGTGCCGTTTCGAAGGACTTTTTCACTGGAGCATCATCATCCATGCGAACGACATGGCCAAGCCATCGCAATCGTTGAATTTTTATGCGCTTGACTATGTCCACATCATTATACAGCTCATACAGCTCGTCATTCCATCTTCTTCGGTACCCGTCGCTTTCGCGAACAGGGCCATAAATCTTGCGTAGAACATTTCTCTCGAAAGCCCCCAAGGCGTGCTCATCGCTGGTCAACATCGTCCATGTTTCTGCGCCATATGCAAGGACGGGCACGATGAGAGATTTGTAGAGCGGGATTTTCGTTCGTCGAGAAAGGGCTCTGCTTTTCAACTGCCTACCGAGCCCAAAGTAGCATCTATTGACAAGTGTTATTCTTCGTTTGATTTCAAGGCTGACATTATTGGTGGTGTTTATGCTGGATCCAAGGTATACAAAATCCTTGACTACTTCAAAATTGTAGCTGCCAACAGTACGCGAGGATTTTTTGTTTGTTGCCACAAGGTACTTTGTTTTGTCCTCATTCACTACTAGGCCAACCTCCTTTGCTTCCTTCTCTAGACTGGAAAATACTGCGGCCCTGTTGTTAAGGCCAACGATGTCAATATCATCCGCATACGCAAGCAGCATCGTACTTTTGTTATATATAGTACCACTGCGATTCAGATTGGCAGCTCTTATTACAGTTTCCAGCATTAGGTTAAAGAAATTGCACGAAAGTGAGTCACCTTGTCTAAAACCTCGTTTGGTCTCAAACGGCTCGGAGAGGTTCTTCCCAACTTTGAGGGAGCTAAATGTCGTGCTCAACGTCACTCTACATAGCCGTATTAGTTTTGCGGGGATCCCAAATTTAGACATGGCATCGTACAGGCAGCTACTAGACAGCTTTAATCCATAATCATAATCACCGTCAAAACCATCAGTTTGCACCATGTACATTTTATCGTTAAGGAAGGCAGTAACTGTGTCCATTTGATGAATATACAAGTTTTTCTTACCAGCAATAGCGAATAGTAAACGCACGGAAGTATACCTGACCACAGGTGAAAACGTCTCGTCGTAATTTATGCCATTCTCTTGACTATAACCTTTTAGGACAAACCTGGCCTTACGTCGAATCAATTCACCTAAGGCATTCGTTTTAGTTTTAAAACCCATTTCGATTTCCTGGCTTTCTTGCCTCGAGGTAGCTCAGTCAAAACCCATGTCTTATTTGACTGCAGCGAACCCATTTCGTCGGTAACCGCCAGTTTCAAGACTTCTTTAAAAGGGCCAGATAACGCTGCAACTAGGGTTTCAGGATCTTGCGCAAGATACTCAGTGACCCAAAAATTATATCCCCCTCGCTTTCCTGCCAATCTTTCAGATCGCCTCATTAGATTGTTCACGCTGTCAGCTTTTTCTTCAGTGAATTTTTGCCAGCGCTTTGAATTTCATAAATTCGTTAAAAACTTCTGACTTGTTATTGTAATATATCTAAGTATGAATTTTCTTGAAAAGGCCCTGCAACGTCAGAATGCACTAAATCAAGTAAACCATCTCCACGTGTTCCAAACTCTTTGAACGATGCACGCGTTTTCGACTTTTCCAAAGTCAGCACGACGAATTCTTAATTTTTTTCAAATTTTTATTGCGGTCGCAGTTGAAATTAATTATTTTTGTTTTCCATATATTTGACATTCGTTTCCTTCGAATGCGATTTTATTGCCATTCTTGGTCGTTTCGCGGACAGACTGCAAGTTCGCGCACAGTTCGGGAACTAGGTCAACATTTTTGACCAGCGCATTACAACCTGTAGACAAACACAATTTTACATTACCATTTGACTCTACCGGAATAGATTTATTGTTCGCAACCACTATATTTTTGTTTTTCACCGGCATTTCATTGTAAATACAGTTATTGTAATGAGTCATGTCCGCAGTTGCATCAGAGTTAACGTACCAATCAGCTGTGCGGCTGTCATCTGGTTTTATAGTAGACCTCCAAACAACAGGTTATGGGCACTTTTGTTCACCCGTACGAATAGAAAATAGTGAATCCGTTGTGAGAAATTAAAAACTTTACACAAAAAGCCACTCTTACGCAAATCGACAGAAAGTTTAGTAAGTAATGGCGACAAACCATATTAGTGTCACGTATAGCGTTTAAAAGGGCGTGAAAACTTCGGTGTTTGCAAGCGCCATGTAAAGTCCTATCTTGTTATAAAAGGCTGTTGGAAAGTTGTAGATAAAGGGCTACACGAGAATTCCACTGAGAGGGAAATACAAGAAGATGAGCGTGCTTTTACCGAGATTACGTTGATGATCGAACCAATAAACTTTTCACACATTGCGGCGGCCAAATCAGCTAAAGAAGCATGGAATGGTTTGCTTTGCGCCTACGAATACCCAAGCTTAACACGTTAAGTTCAGTTATTAAAACAACTTGTGCAGTGCAAGCTTTCCGACTATACATCAATGCAGGAATACGTAAGTACTATAGTGATGACGCCATTAAAAGTGCAGAGCGCTGGTTTAAAGCTTGACGAAGAAGTCACTGCATCACTGATGTTGGCTGGTTTGCCAGACGAGTTCAAAGACCTACTGATGGCTATTGAAAACTCAAAAAAAACCTTGACAATTGACAGTGTATAAACATCTTTACTGCATGAAGCAAAATTCGATAATAAAGAAAGTGAGAGTGTTCTCTATTCTAAGAATTATCCAAAGCCGAAACAATACAAGTGTAACAAAAGCAAATAAGGTGGGCACTTTGCTAAATATTGCCCATAGAACAATAAAAAACAATATGGTAACACTCAAGCGAAAAGTGACAAAATCCATTTTGTATCGTTGTTTTTGCATGACAGCCGCACAGCTGATTGGTACGTTGACTCTGATGCAACTGCGCACATGACTCAATACAAAAACTTTATTTACAATGAAATGCCGGTGAAAAACAAAAATATAGTGGTTGCGACAATAAGTCTATTCCGGTAGAGTCAAATGGTAATTTTTTTTTGTTTTACGAGGAGTATCGAAAGCCTTCACCCCGTCAGTGCAGTCCGTGGAAGTTGCATCTACTTGGCACCACCTCTGTTGGTCTAACTAGCCCACCCGTGTCGGGTCCGTCGTCCCCGCCCACTTATGTAATGTCCGCCTAATTGCGTTAGTTTTATTATCTATATAATTCGAAGTTGAACTTCCTTGAGGCTGTCGGAATGGACGGGAATCCGAGCAGCCAATTTCACAGGTTAGTTGATTTCTGCCTACTCAGCATTGCTGACACTATAAAGAGCGCTATAGTTAGCCGAGGCCGTCGGAACGGACTTGGTTCCGAGCGGCTTCTTGCCCGGCTATGAACTCTGCAGACAAAACGAGCCCGATGAACAAGTTCCCTTGCTGCGCAGACTCAGCGAGTAGCATGACCGAGGTGGTCCAGCAAACGAATACCAGGAGCCGCAATAAACTGGAGCTGAAGAGCGTTTGGTTCCAGCCTCATAATTTCCTCACTTTGGCGCTTAAGATTACCTACTCAAACGTAGAGCTTGTATCCAGTCATATTTGTCGGAACGGACGAGGTTCCGAGCAACATCTAGCGGAACTAAGCTTTGTGTGGGTGGTCCAACGAACGAGATCCAGATCCGCATCGTGTTTGCTGGAGGAAAGCGTTCGGTTCCAACCCGCGTTTTCTTCTCACTTTACCTTACCGTCCACAACCTGGCGAAACCGTTGGAACGAACTTGGTTCCAAGCGGCACCCATTATGTTGTATGCTGTGCAGCCGTAGATCCTGGTGGGCAATTTCTACGGCAGCATCGGTTCAGCAGGTAGAGGGACTCGGATGTAGTTTTGCTGGTCATTCGCAGAGCATGTCTTCAATCGTAGCTGTCGGAACGGACGAGGTTCCGAGCTATATCTAACAGGGCTAAACTTTGTTTGGATGGTCCGCGGAACGATATCCAGATCCGTCCTGATTACACGGGAGGAGTGCGTTCGGTTCCAACCCGTGTTTTATTTACACTTTGACGATGTAAATTACTTAAGATCTCCCTAGCGATCGTTTCTGTCGGAACGGACGTGGTTCCGAGCAAAATCGAATGATGCAGTACGCTTCGAAAGTGGTAGAAATCTCATTGGTTTTTTCGGGACCACTCCGCGTACCTTAGCTTTTTGTGTATTTCTGCTATAGCGCCACTTATTGCTTCCCAATTTCGGATAGAGCTAAGCATTGTATCGATTATATTATCCGGACTAAGCGGATCTGCAGATAGAGTACTTATGTTAATCGTAACTGCTGAAAATCGTGGACAAGAAAATAAGACGTGCCTCGCATCTTCGGCTACATTGCACGTTGGGCAGAGGGCGGAATCGTCCAGCCCGAAGCGGTTAAGGTATTTTCTGTAGCAGCCATGGCCAGTAAGGAATTGGGTAAGGTGAAAGTTGACTTCCCCGTGCTTTCGACTGACCCACTTCTGAATGTTGGGAATAAGGGTGTGTGTCCATCTTCCTTTTTCGGAGTTATCCCAGCGCTCCTGCCATTTTTCTAAGGATAACGCTTTTTCTTGGACACCAATTACCTCTGCGTTGTCGAACTGCTTTCTCCGCTGAAATAGTCTCTCTCTTTCTTCAGCCAGTATATCGAAGGGAGTCATACCCGCGACGACCATTGCAGCGTCATCCGAAGTTGTTTTATACGCGCACGTCACTCGTAGGCGTTTACTTTGACTTCGACATCTGATATTTGCTTACCTACTGCTACCAGTGCAATGTCATCAGCGAACCCGATTATGTCTACTCCGTCGGGGCGCGGCAGGCGGAAGACTTCGTCGTACATTATGTTCCACAATATTGGACCTAGTACTGAGCCCTGGGGAGCCCTCGCAGTAACGGTATACTTTTTAGTTCCAGCGTCGGTAGAATATTCCAAAACTCTATCTTCCAGGTAGCTTCTAATGATATTAAATATGTATGCCGGAACCTGTAGTTTTAGGAGTGCTGTTAGGATGTGTTCCCAGTTTGCAGAGTTGAAGGCGTTTTTAATATCGAGTGTTACTGTGGCACAGTAATGTTTATCGCCCCCTCTCCATCTTCTACCAGCAATTGCATTTGTGGCAATTGAGACTACTTCCTGTATTGCATCTATGGTCGACCTTCGCTTACGGAAGCCGTACTGACGTGGTGCTAATCCCATTTCGTCTTCAGTGAACCGTAACAATCGGTTATATATGACTTTCTCCAGAACCTTACCCAAGGTGTCGAGTAGGCAGATCGGTCGATAGGATGAAGGTAAACCCGGCGGTTTGCCTGGTTTCGGAAGAAGCACGAGCTTCTGTTTTTTCCACACCTGCGGAAAAACTCCTTGCTGAAGACAGGACTCCATCACTCTGGCATACAACTGCGGGTCCTCCGCAATGGCCATTTTGAGAGCCTTATTCGGGATGTTATCAGGGCCAGTTGCTTTGCGGTCACCGATCGCTTTGGCGATTTCCATCACTTCATCAGCAGTCACCCCGACATTTCCGCTAACGGAAGCGGGAGCGCGTGGTACGCTCACCGTATCACGATAAGGAAAAAAGGATTTTACAATTACGTCTAGCAACAGTGGGCATTTTCCCTGAGGCGCCTTAGAAATTCTTGACATTACAACCTTATAGGCGTTTCCCCAGGGGTTCTTGTCAGCTTCGTCGCAAAGAATCTTAAATTATGCTTTTTTGCTACTCCGAATTTCATCTTTCAATTTCTTTCTTAAAATTTTGAATCTTTCTCGTCTACCTTCGTGTCCTGGCATCGCTATTTGCCTCTGACAACTTCTTCTTTCTCTAAGACAATTCGCTCTTAGCTCCCTGATGGTATCGTTCCACCAGTACACCTGTTTACGGGTTGTATTAAACATTTTACGTGACATCACTGCGTCACATGCCATTGTGAGGTCGGAAACAAGCTCGCAGGCTCCCCTCACTGCTTCTTGTTCTGGAGACATCTTGTTGGATGCCTCTCTTAAGACAAGAGTAAACAGGTCCTTGTCAAGAGTTGCCGGGCTCCAAGAGCGATGATGGTGTTTATTACCGTGACCGCTTTGGTCGGTGCGGTTGTCTCTAGAGATATCTAGCAGGATTGCTTGATGGTCGCTGTGAGTGTAATGCTCGCTGACCATCCACTTAGTGCATCCAGCCAGTGAGCCACTTGTTAATGTTATGTCAATGATAGACTCTCTGTTATCTCTCCGGAATGTGCTGATATTTCCGCGATTCGCCAATACGAGGTCTAGAGGAGCGAAGGTTTCTAGCAGGGCTGCACCCCTTGCATTTGTTCTTCTGCTACCCCATTCTGTAGCCCAGGCATTAAAGTCACCAGCGATTATTAAAGGATGTCGACCGGATGCTGTCTCAACTATTTTGTTTAGTAACTCCTGAAAGTCCTGCTGCGTCCAGCTTGGTGGTGCATAACAACTGCAAATGTGGTAACCTTCGATAACCGCCCAAACAAACCCCTTACCTGTAAACTCAGGATGCGCACTTTGTATGGGGAAGTTTCCGCATGCCCATATTGCTGTTCCTTTGGTTGCATCGGCAACCCACCCATAAGCTGTGGGGATTTTGTATGGCTCTGATATAATAGCCACGTCCGTCTTCGTCTCTGCCACCGTTTGCTTCAGTAGGTCCTGAGCAGCTTGGCAATGATTTAAGTTTATTTGTATAAGCTTCATTTTAGCATTTTGGCTATTGCTCGTTTGTATGACGGGCACCTGTTACTTCCCGAGACGTGGTCAGACGGTTCTTCTTTTCCGTGCTGGCATAGCAGGCACTTAGGTGTATTTACGCAGCCCTTCGCTGCGTGCCCTGCGCCACCGCATCTTTTGCACAGCTCGGATCTATCGCAGTTAATGACGTCATCACAAGGCACAACGTTTCCACAACCAAAACATGCATTATCAAGAAATGCATTATCAACACGTAAACAACAGATAAACATGCATTACCGAGAAATGCATTATCAACACGTAAACAACAGATAAACATGCATTACCGAGAAATGCATGTAAACAACAAACAACTGACCTGCACATAAGCAACGGACAATCATTGGAACAATAGAAATGCACTATCACTACAAACAATAGATATCTACACTCGTAAACAACAAACAACTGACAATGGAATAATCCACTACGATAACTACCACCACATCTCAATAGTATAAATAGAACTAAGAATTCAAAATGTAAGACAGTTTTTAGAAGATCAATAAAGAGCACGCATTTCGGCGTAGCGATAAAAGATATTTTTTTAACTCATATCGTGCGAACGATATTAACTGGGGGCTCAACCGGTCTAAACTCTTGACTACAGCCAAATATCCTCGAAACTACAGGATAATAAAAAAATTCCACGGCTTTGAAGGAAAGCACAAAACCAGTCTCTGAAAAAAGTGAGATATAATAAGTTTATCCAGTCGCGTAAAAAGGCAAACCTTGAAATAGCAGGCAGCCTAAACCGAAAAAAAAAAGTGAAAAGTGAAATAAAAGATTCCTGATTTTAAAGAGAATCCTTCACCCTGGACTCACGCGATAAACGCCAACAACTCTTTCAACTCTCTGCGCCCAATACCACAAGACGATACAATGGCTCAGGACATCGCAACTCTACGAGCACAGGTAGAACTCCTCACACAGGCTCTAAACAATACACAATTAAAAGTAAATACCCTGGAAGTACAACAAACCCAGACTTTCACTACGACAGATCAACATGTAGAATGTACACCAAACATCACGGATCAATCGCAAATAAACTTGGAAATATTCAAAACGTTACCCAACTTCACAGGCGATAGGAATCAATATAGATCATGGAGGAAACGTGCTTGGATACACATGGAGAATATAAGGGAATACACTACAACACCCACATACTACACGGCACTCTCGATTGTACACTCAAAAATTCAAGGAGAGGCAGCAGATATTCTAATCAACCACGATACAAAGTTCAATTTTTATTCAATAATTAACCGCCTCGATTACACTTATGCGGACCAGAGACCTCTATATGTCTTACTGGAAGAAATGAAGAAAATAACGCAAGGTAAAAGGACATTAGCAGAATTCCATTGTGAAGTCAACAAGGCATTAAACCTCGCACTCACGAAAATCGAGATGGAGAACTCAACATCCCCTTCTGATATGCAACAATATGCGAATCAGGAAGCCGTCAGGACATTTATTCTCGGATTAAACAGCAAGTATACCAGCGGCACCCTCTATAGCCACAACCCAAGAGATTTAGAGACCGCCTACGCTATCGCAAGCACAATATATCACGATAACGTGAACTCACAATTCGATGTTCCGCAATACCATCACCTTAGACCGAACAATACACCGCAGCATCAACCTCCTCAGAACAGAAGATATCACGAGGACCCACGAAGATACAGACCAGACGTGCGAGTGCAATATACACAAAATGCACCCAGGCAACAGCAACAACCAATGGAAGTAGATCAATCACACCAATACATGAGATCTACAAACTTCAACAGAAACCATCCTGCACCCCCACAAAACAGCTATAACCGCCAAAACCAAGGGCTACCTCCAAATAACCCATTCAGAGGAGAACCACAGAAGAGAGAACGAAATCCTTCATCTCGCAACTTCAAGATCAATCACACCAATACATGAGATCTACAAACTTCAACAGAAACCATCCTGCACCCCCACAAAACAGCTATAACCGCCAAAACCAAGGGCTACCTCCAAATAACCCATTCAGAGGAGAACCACAGAAGAGAGAACGAAATCCTTCATCTCGCAACTTCAACACACAACAGAAGGTACAGCGGGTAAACCAAACACGCGACGAAGAACTGCAATCGCTTGCACCAGAACATAACGATGATGATGAATACGAGACCGGCAGTGCTTTTTTAGGCGTATGAACGATTTGCCGTGTCTGCAACGCCACTGCAGGGATACAGGCAAAACTATAAACATCCTCATCGACACTGGAGCAACAAATAACTATATAAGTACAAAATGCAATATCGGTAAGCCTATTCAAATTAAACCTGTAAAAGTAAAAACTCTTCATGGTCACTCAATAACCAAATCAAAAAAAATAATAACATTATTAGAACATAATCTCACATTTTTTGAAACAGATGCATTAGAAGAATTTGATATGCTTCTGGGCGAACAGGGGCTCAGAGCAATCAAAGCAGAGGTCAACCTTTTCGAGTACAAGCTCAGTTATAAATATAGGGCCAAGAAAGAAAGTGACTCTGTACAGAGAATAAATTATACAATTAATAATGAAAAATTCAGGGCGGAAATCGCCGAAATAATGCAAAAAAATGAAAGTACTAACGCCATACTACCATTTACTACCACGATACAAGCCACCATTAGGACGAATTCCGAAGATCCTATTTGGACAAAGCAATATCCGTACCCTATGTCGGATAATGAGTTTATTAACAAAGAAATTAACAAACTTTTAAAAAATGAAATAATTCAACCCAGCAAAAGTCCGTACAACTCTCCCATTTGGACAGTCGCTAAAAAAGGTACCGATGAACAAGGGAAACCTAAGCGCAGAATGGTCGTAGACTTTCAGAAGCTAAACGCTCAAACTATCACAGATAGATACCCCATACCTGATGTGGCTATGACCATACAGAATTTAGGTAATGCAAAGGTATTTACTACTTTAGATTTAGAGTCTGGCTTCCATCAGATCCTTATTAATGAATCTGACAGAGAAAAAACGGCCTTTAGTGTAAATGGAGCTAAGTACGAATTCCTTCGTATGCCGTTCGGCCTGAAAAATGCCCCATCCATTTTTCAAAGATACGTGGACGATATTCTTAGACCATATATCGGGAAGTTCGCTTACGTTTATATAGACGATGTTCTCATTTATTCTTCCTCTCCCGAAGAACATATCGAACATATCCGCATAATTATAAACGCACTTCACCAAGCCAACATGAAGATTTCGAATGAGAAATCACACTTCTTTCATGACTCTGTAGAATACTTAGGACACATAATAAAATATAACCGGATAACTGTTGACCCTATAAAAATACAAACTATTAAAGATTTTCCTATTCCCAAATCGCTGAGGGAACTCAGATCCTTTCTAGGTCTCGCCAGTTATTATCGAAAATTTATACAAAATTTTGCAGCCATCGTCAAGCCACTCACTACGTTCCTCAGAGGAGACAACGGTGGCATATCAAAAAATCAAAGTGCAAAAATAAAAATCTCCTTAGACGAACCTGCACTAGAAGCACTAAACAAAATAAAAGAAGAACTGCAAACCCAGGTTGAACTCTTCCAACCAAATTTTGATAAACCTTTTGAATTAACCACGGACGCTAGCAATTACGCTATAGGAGCTGTATTATCCCAAAATAAAAAACCCATATCATTTATTTCACGAACACTCAGCCAAACAGAACAGAACTACTCTACAAATGAGAAAGAGTTACTCGCAATTGTGTGGGCGTTACAGAAACTCCGCAACTACTTATATGGTATAGCGGATTTGACTATTTACACTGACCATCAATCTTTAATCTTCTCCATATCGGAAAAAAACCCCAATACAAAATTAAAAAGATGGAAGAATTTCATCGAAGAATACGGCGCAAAACTTGTTTACAAACCTGGACACCAGAACGTTGTCGCTGATGCACTTTCTCGCCAGCAAATAAACAACACATCAAATTCGGATGACTCCCAACATTCGGCACAAAGCTCACCAACACAAAAACTCAAACGAGTAAAGCAACCATTAAACTGCTTTAAAAATCAAATTGTTATAAAACAATCAGATGCGAACCTAATCGAAATATCATCACAAAATATTTTTTCTAACAGTCGACATACACTTTTCTTTAACACCAAAGCTGAATTACTGGACAGACTAAAAAATATAATTAGACCAAAGGTAACTAACGCTCTTCAAATAGACGAGCAAATATTATTTTACGTCGAAAACGACATTATTGACACATTTCCGACCGTATCAATCGTATTAGCCCAAAAAATGGTAGACGACATCACCGAAACCGAACAACAAAAACAAATCATACAAGACACACACAGACGTGCTCACAGAAATTATAAAAATAACGCGCAGGAAATTTCACTCAGATATTACTGGCCGAACATCCGTGACGCTTGTAAAAAAGAAGTACAAGACTGCGAAATATGTCTTACCAACAAGTATGAACGCCGACCAAATAAACAACCAATAGGTTCAGCACCAATACCAAACAAGGTAGGCGAATGCATACACTTAGACTTATTTTATATGAGCAATAACATATACATTAGCTCAACCGACAAATATTCAAAATTTTGCCATTTGAGACAAATACCCTCAAAGAAAGATACATACAAATACGTTGACGAGATTCTCTCACAAATATACCCAAACGCAAAGTTTGTAATGACTGATAACGAGTCAACACTCACTAGCATATGTGCACAACAAATTTACAAACGACTACAAATAACACACACCAAAACTCCTGCCTTTCATTCTACAACAAACGGGCAAGTCGAACGTACGCATAGCACGATAATCGAACTCGCGAAAGTCTTGGCACACCAACACAGTTCAGCACCTGACGAACAGATATACGAAGCAGTCCGACAATACAATAAGACAATCCATTCAGTGACCAACGAGAAACCCGAGGACGTGTTCTTCAACCAAAAGGGGTATCCTGGCATCAAAGAGCGCCTTCAACAAAACCAAGACAGAGTCTTACGATACCACAACCACAATCGCAAACAGCTGAATTACAAACAAGGTGATGTTATATACTCCAAGACGCATAGACGGAACAAAAACGTAAAAACATACGCGAAACATATAGTTAAAGAAGACAACGGAAAAACGATAACAACAAATAAAGGACTCATTATACATAAGGACAACATCAGAGTGAAGGCATGTACGGAGTAGTATTTATCTTACTTTTCCCTATCGCATTTAGCGATAATATAATAGACTTAACCAATAGAAAATATGTACCAGTGGAAACAGATCCTGTTTACATTTATCAGAATACAGCTTTCCTGTATCACATATCTAATCTTTCAAAAATACTCGCGCCTTACGAAAGTGTAATGAAATCTACATATAATTTAGAAAACTACCCTGAGACTCAAATTTTAGTGAACAGAATTGAAACTTTAAAAAATCAACTCGTACCAAATATCTACAGACCAAAGAGATCACTTAACTTCCTTGGTTCCATCCTTAAATTCATCACTGGCACACCAGACCACAATGACCTTATAGAAATTAAAACGTCACTTAATATGCTAATAGAAAATAACAATAAGCAAAAAACAATTAACTCACAGTTCGAAAGAATACTCGAAACTCTTGATCCCAAAACAATTAGCGAAAATATTGTTATATCAGAAGTCTATAATGAACTTCAATCAATAGCGAACACTATTAATTTTGCGAAAAATAATAATTTTTATTCTGGCACATTAAATTTGAAAGATGTGTATGAGTTAATAAACCATGAACAGTTGGATCTTCCAATAATCAATATATTAGAATATGCGGACATTCATATCTGTTACCTACAACATGCAATTATAACAATATACAAATACCCTATTCTTGAAACTAAATGTAACCTATTTAACGTATATCCTTTAGCACATAAGCATGGTAAAATTAATTTAGATCCTAAGATTGCAAAATGTAACGATTATCAAAGAGTATCAAAATGTAAAAATTATATTAGTACCTTTATTTGTAAATCAGAACCCTCTGATAATTGCACTTTAAAAATATTAAAAGACAATCCTGCGCAATGCGAAACAATCCATGAGAATAACGCCCCACTCCGAATCCTAGAGACTGGTCACATCTTGACGGATTATGAGCATACTTGGAACAACATGCATATATCAGGCCCAAAACTAATACATTTTAAAGAATCTACAAACATCGATGGCATCACTTATTATAACCATCAACAACAACTCAGAGAAGTTATACACAACCAACATAGCGAAAAACTTGAGGTACTCCGTATCCTTTCCTCAGACTCAAAATACAAATTCAACAACATTCAAGAACTCTCAACGTTTTTAATACCTGTCGAGGAGAACCCTGTACAGTTTACACTTTTCATCATAATTGCATTCCTTACCTTAGCAGTCACCACTTATGGTCTAGTACACCTCTGCCGATACTGCGAAAATAAAAGAACACTTGGCAGACAAAGGCGAATGGACGAACTTTACGAAATCGAACTCAACCGTCTTCAACAACAACACCTAGCAGCAGTGTAGCGAGGACGCTTCATTTTAAGAAGGAGGGGAGTTAATGACGTCATCACAAGGCACAACGTTTCCACAACCAAAACATGCATTATCAAGAAATGCATTATCAACACGTAAACAACAGATAAACATGCATTACCGAGAAATGCATTATCAACACGTAAACAACAGATAAACATGCATTACCGAGAAATGCATGTAAACAACAAACAACTGACCTGCACATAAGCAACGGACAATCATTGGAACAATAGAAATGCACTATCACTACAAACAATAGATATCTACACTCGTAAACAACAAACAACTGACAATGGAATAATCCACTACGATAACTACCACCACATCTCAATAGTATAAATAGAACTAAGAATTCAAAATGTAAGACAGTTTTTAGAAGATCAATAAAGAGCACGCATTTCGGCGTAGCGATAAAAGATATTTTTTTAACTCATATCGTGCGAACGATATTAACTCACGTCACTCGTAGGCGTTTACTTTGACTTCGACATCTGATATTTGCTTACCTACTGCTACCAGTGCAATGTCATCAGCGAACCCGATTATGTCTACTCCGTCGGGGCGCGGCAGGCGGAAGACTTCGTCGTACATTATGTTCCACAATATTGGACCTAGTACTGAGCCCTGGGGAGCCCTCGCAGTAACGGTATACTTTTTAGTTCCAGCGTCGGTAGAATATTCCAAAACTCTATCTTCCAGGTAGCTTCTAATGATATTAAATATGTATGCCGGAACCTGTAGTTTTAGGAGTGCTGTTAGGATGTGTTCCCAGTTTGCAGAGTTGAAGGCGTTTTTAATATCGAGTGTTACTGTGGCACAGTAATGTTTATCGCCCCCTCTCCATCTTCTACCAGCAATTGCATTTGTGGCAATTGAGACTACTTCCTGTATTGCATCTATGGTCGACCTTCGCTTACGGAAGCCGTACTGACGTGGTGCTAATCCCATTTCGTCTTCAGTGAACCGTAACAATCGGTTATATATGACTTTCTCCAGAACCTTACCCAAGGTGTCGAGTAGGCAGATCGGTCGATAGGATGAAGGTAAACCCGGCGGTTTGCCTGGTTTCGGAAGAAGCACGAGCTTCTGTTTTTTCCACACCTGCGGAAAAACTCCTTGCTGAAGACAGGACTCCATCACTCTGGCATACAACTGCGGGTCCTCCGCAATGGCCATTTTGAGAGCCTTATTCGGGATGTTATCAGGGCCAGTTGCTTTGCGGTCACCGATCGCTTTGGCGATTTCCATCACTTCATCAGCAGTCACCCCGACATTTCCGCTAACGGAAGCGGGAGCGCGTGGTACGCTCACCGTATCACGATAAGGAAAAAAGGATTTTACAATTACGTCTAGCAACAGTGGGCATTTTCCCTGAGGCGCCTTAGAAATTCTTGACATTACAACCTTATAGGCGTTTCCCCAGGGGTTCTTGTCAGCTTCGTCGCAAAGAATCTTAAATTATGCTTTTTTGCTACTCCGAATTTCATCTTTCAATTTCTTTCTTAAAATTTTGAATCTTTCTCGTCTACCTTCGTGTCCTGGCATCGCTATTTGCCTCTGACAACTTCTTCTTTCTCTAAGACAATTCGCTCTTAGCTCCCTGATGGTATCGTTCCACCAGTACACCTGTTTACGGGTTGTATTAAACATTTTACGTGACATCACTGCGTCACATGCCATTGTGAGGTCGGAAACAAGCTCGCAGGCTCCCCTCACTGCTTCTTGTTCTGGAGACATCTTGTTGGATGCCTCTCTTAAGACAAGAGTAAACAGGTCCTTGTCAAGAGTTGCCGGGCTCCAAGAGCGATGATGGTGTTTATTACCGTGACCGCTTTGGTCGGTGCGGTTGTCTCTAGAGATATCTAGCAGGATTGCTTGATGGTCGCTGTGAGTGTAATGCTCGCTGACCATCCACTTAGTGCATCCAGCCAGTGAGCCACTTGTTAATGTTATGTCAATGATAGACTCTCTGTTATCTCTCCGGAATGTGCTGATATTTCCGCGATTCGCCAATACGAGGTCTAGAGGAGCGAAGGTTTCTAGCAGGGCTGCACCCCTTGCATTTGTTCTTCTGCTACCCCATTCTGTAGCCCAGGCATTAAAGTCACCAGCGATTATTAAAGGATGTCGACCGGATGCTGTCTCAACTATTTTGTTTAGTAACTCCTGAAAGTCCTGCTGCGTCCAGCTTGGTGGTGCATAACAACTGCAAATGTGGTAACCTTCGATAACCGCCCAAACAAACCCCTTACCTGTAAACTCAGGATGCGCACTTTGTATGGGGAAGTTTCCGCATGCCCATATTGCTGTTCCTTTGGTTGCATCGGCAACCCACCCATAAGCTGTGGGGATTTTGTATGGCTCTGATATAATAGCCACGTCCGTCTTCGTCTCTGCCACCGTTTGCTTCAGTAGGTCCTGAGCAGCTTGGCAATGATTTAAGTTTATTTGTATAAGCTTCATTTTAGCATTTTGGCTATTGCTCGTTTGTATGACGGGCACCTGTTACTTCCCGAGACGTGGTCAGACGGTTCTTCTTTTCCGTGCTGGCATAGCAGGCACTTAGGTGTATTTACGCAGCCCTTCGCTGCGTGCCCTGCGCCACCGCATCTTTTGCACAGCTCGGATCTATCGCAGTTAATGACGTCATCACAAGGCACAACGTTTCCACAACCAAAACATGCATTATCAAGAAATGCATTATCAACACGTAAACAACAGATAAACATGCATTACCGAGAAATGCATTATCAACACGTAAACAACAGATAAACATGCATTACCGAGAAATGCATGTAAACAACAAACAACTGACCTGCACATAAGCAACGGACAATCATTGGAACAATAGAAATGCACTATCACTACAAACAATAGATATCTACACTCGTAAACAACAAACAACTGACAATGGAATAATCCACTACGATAACTACCACCACATCTCAATAGTATAAATAGAACTAAGAATTCAAAATGTAAGACAGTTTTTAGAAGATCAATAAAGAGCACGCATTTCGGCGTAGCGATAAAAGATATTTTTTTAACTCATATCGTGCGAACGATATTAACTGGGGGCTCAACCGGTCTAAACTCTTGACTACAGCCAAATATCCTCGAAACTACAGGATAATAAAAAAATTCCACGGCTTTGAAGGAAAGCACAAAACCAGTCTCTGAAAAAAGTGAGATATAATAAGTTTATCCAGTCGCGTAAAAAGGCAAACCTTGAAATAGCAGGCAGCCTAAACCGAAAAAAAAAAGTGAAAAGTGAAATAAAAGATTCCTGATTTTAAAGAGAATCCTTCACCCTGGACTCACGCGATAAACGCCAACAACTCTTTCAACTCTCTGCGCCCAATACCACAAGACGATACAATGGCTCAGGACATCGCAACTCTACGAGCACAGGTAGAACTCCTCACACAGGCTCTAAACAATACACAATTAAAAGTAAATACCCTGGAAGTACAACAAACCCAGACTTTCACTACGACAGATCAACATGTAGAATGTACACCAAACATCACGGATCAATCGCAAATAAACTTGGAAATATTCAAAACGTTACCCAACTTCACAGGCGATAGGAATCAATATAGATCATGGAGGAAACGTGCTTGGATACACATGGAGAATATAAGGGAATACACTACAACACCCACATACTACACGGCACTCTCGATTGTACACTCAAAAATTCAAGGAGAGGCAGCAGATATTCTAATCAACCACGATACAAAGTTCAATTTTTATTCAATAATTAACCGCCTCGATTACACTTATGCGGACCAGAGACCTCTATATGTCTTACTGGAAGAAATGAAGAAAATAACGCAAGGTAAAAGGACATTAGCAGAATTCCATTGTGAAGTCAACAAGGCATTAAACCTCGCACTCACGAAAATCGAGATGGAGAACTCAACATCCCCTTCTGATATGCAACAATATGCGAATCAGGAAGCCGTCAGGACATTTATTCTCGGATTAAACAGCAAGTATACCAGCGGCACCCTCTATAGCCACAACCCAAGAGATTTAGAGACCGCCTACGCTATCGCAAGCACAATATATCACGATAACGTGAACTCACAATTCGATGTTCCGCAATACCATCACCTTAGACCGAACAATACACCGCAGCATCAACCTCCTCAGAACAGAAGATATCACGAGGACCCACGAAGATACAGACCAGACGTGCGAGTGCAATATACACAAAATGCACCCAGGCAACAGCAACAACCAATGGAAGTAGATCAATCACACCAATACATGAGATCTACAAACTTCAACAGAAACCATCCTGCACCCCCACAAAACAGCTATAACCGCCAAAACCAAGGGCTACCTCCAAATAACCCATTCAGAGGAGAACCACAGAAGAGAGAACGAAATCCTTCATCTCGCAACTTCAAGATCAATCACACCAATACATGAGATCTACAAACTTCAACAGAAACCATCCTGCACCCCCACAAAACAGCTATAACCGCCAAAACCAAGGGCTACCTCCAAATAACCCATTCAGAGGAGAACCACAGAAGAGAGAACGAAATCCTTCATCTCGCAACTTCAACACACAACAGAAGGTACAGCGGGTAAACCAAACACGCGACGAAGAACTGCAATCGCTTGCACCAGAACATAACGATGATGATGAATACGAGACCGGCAGTGCTTTTTTAGGCGTATGAACGATTTGCCGTGTCTGCAACGCCACTGCAGGGATACAGGCAAAACTATAAACATCCTCATCGACACTGGAGCAACAAATAACTATATAAGTACAAAATGCAATATCGGTAAGCCTATTCAAATTAAACCTGTAAAAGTAAAAACTCTTCATGGTCACTCAATAACCAAATCAAAAAAAATAATAACATTATTAGAACATAATCTCACATTTTTTGAAACAGATGCATTAGAAGAATTTGATATGCTTCTGGGCGAACAGGGGCTCAGAGCAATCAAAGCAGAGGTCAACCTTTTCGAGTACAAGCTCAGTTATAAATATAGGGCCAAGAAAGAAAGTGACTCTGTACAGAGAATAAATTATACAATTAATAATGAAAAATTCAGGGCGGAAATCGCCGAAATAATGCAAAAAAATGAAAGTACTAACGCCATACTACCATTTACTACCACGATACAAGCCACCATTAGGACGAATTCCGAAGATCCTATTTGGACAAAGCAATATCCGTACCCTATGTCGGATAATGAGTTTATTAACAAAGAAATTAACAAACTTTTAAAAAATGAAATAATTCAACCCAGCAAAAGTCCGTACAACTCTCCCATTTGGACAGTCGCTAAAAAAGGTACCGATGAACAAGGGAAACCTAAGCGCAGAATGGTCGTAGACTTTCAGAAGCTAAACGCTCAAACTATCACAGATAGATACCCCATACCTGATGTGGCTATGACCATACAGAATTTAGGTAATGCAAAGGTATTTACTACTTTAGATTTAGAGTCTGGCTTCCATCAGATCCTTATTAATGAATCTGACAGAGAAAAAACGGCCTTTAGTGTAAATGGAGCTAAGTACGAATTCCTTCGTATGCCGTTCGGCCTGAAAAATGCCCCATCCATTTTTCAAAGATACGTGGACGATATTCTTAGACCATATATCGGGAAGTTCGCTTACGTTTATATAGACGATGTTCTCATTTATTCTTCCTCTCCCGAAGAACATATCGAACATATCCGCATAATTATAAACGCACTTCACCAAGCCAACATGAAGATTTCGAATGAGAAATCACACTTCTTTCATGACTCTGTAGAATACTTAGGACACATAATAAAATATAACCGGATAACTGTTGACCCTATAAAAATACAAACTATTAAAGATTTTCCTATTCCCAAATCGCTGAGGGAACTCAGATCCTTTCTAGGTCTCGCCAGTTATTATCGAAAATTTATACAAAATTTTGCAGCCATCGTCAAGCCACTCACTACGTTCCTCAGAGGAGACAACGGTGGCATATCAAAAAATCAAAGTGCAAAAATAAAAATCTCCTTAGACGAACCTGCACTAGAAGCACTAAACAAAATAAAAGAAGAACTGCAAACCCAGGTTGAACTCTTCCAACCAAATTTTGATAAACCTTTTGAATTAACCACGGACGCTAGCAATTACGCTATAGGAGCTGTATTATCCCAAAATAAAAAACCCATATCATTTATTTCACGAACACTCAGCCAAACAGAACAGAACTACTCTACAAATGAGAAAGAGTTACTCGCAATTGTGTGGGCGTTACAGAAACTCCGCAACTACTTATATGGTATAGCGGATTTGACTATTTACACTGACCATCAATCTTTAATCTTCTCCATATCGGAAAAAAACCCCAATACAAAATTAAAAAGATGGAAGAATTTCATCGAAGAATACGGCGCAAAACTTGTTTACAAACCTGGACACCAGAACGTTGTCGCTGATGCACTTTCTCGCCAGCAAATAAACAACACATCAAATTCGGATGACTCCCAACATTCGGCACAAAGCTCACCAACACAAAAACTCAAACGAGTAAAGCAACCATTAAACTGCTTTAAAAATCAAATTGTTATAAAACAATCAGATGCGAACCTAATCGAAATATCATCACAAAATATTTTTTCTAACAGTCGACATACACTTTTCTTTAACACCAAAGCTGAATTACTGGACAGACTAAAAAATATAATTAGACCAAAGGTAACTAACGCTCTTCAAATAGACGAGCAAATATTATTTTACGTCGAAAACGACATTATTGACACATTTCCGACCGTATCAATCGTATTAGCCCAAAAAATGGTAGACGACATCACCGAAACCGAACAACAAAAACAAATCATACAAGACACACACAGACGTGCTCACAGAAATTATAAAAATAACGCGCAGGAAATTTCACTCAGATATTACTGGCCGAACATCCGTGACGCTTGTAAAAAAGAAGTACAAGACTGCGAAATATGTCTTACCAACAAGTATGAACGCCGACCAAATAAACAACCAATAGGTTCAGCACCAATACCAAACAAGGTAGGCGAATGCATACACTTAGACTTATTTTATATGAGCAATAACATATACATTAGCTCAACCGACAAATATTCAAAATTTTGCCATTTGAGACAAATACCCTCAAAGAAAGATACATACAAATACGTTGACGAGATTCTCTCACAAATATACCCAAACGCAAAGTTTGTAATGACTGATAACGAGTCAACACTCACTAGCATATGTGCACAACAAATTTACAAACGACTACAAATAACACACACCAAAACTCCTGCCTTTCATTCTACAACAAACGGGCAAGTCGAACGTACGCATAGCACGATAATCGAACTCGCGAAAGTCTTGGCACACCAACACAGTTCAGCACCTGACGAACAGATATACGAAGCAGTCCGACAATACAATAAGACAATCCATTCAGTGACCAACGAGAAACCCGAGGACGTGTTCTTCAACCAAAAGGGGTATCCTGGCATCAAAGAGCGCCTTCAACAAAACCAAGACAGAGTCTTACGATACCACAACCACAATCGCAAACAGCTGAATTACAAACAAGGTGATGTTATATACTCCAAGACGCATAGACGGAACAAAAACGTAAAAACATACGCGAAACATATAGTTAAAGAAGACAACGGAAAAACGATAACAACAAATAAAGGACTCATTATACATAAGGACAACATCAGAGTGAAGGCATGTACGGAGTAGTATTTATCTTACTTTTCCCTATCGCATTTAGCGATAATATAATAGACTTAACCAATAGAAAATATGTACCAGTGGAAACAGATCCTGTTTACATTTATCAGAATACAGCTTTCCTGTATCACATATCTAATCTTTCAAAAATACTCGCGCCTTACGAAAGTGTAATGAAATCTACATATAATTTAGAAAACTACCCTGAGACTCAAATTTTAGTGAACAGAATTGAAACTTTAAAAAATCAACTCGTACCAAATATCTACAGACCAAAGAGATCACTTAACTTCCTTGGTTCCATCCTTAAATTCATCACTGGCACACCAGACCACAATGACCTTATAGAAATTAAAACGTCACTTAATATGCTAATAGAAAATAACAATAAGCAAAAAACAATTAACTCACAGTTCGAAAGAATACTCGAAACTCTTGATCCCAAAACAATTAGCGAAAATATTGTTATATCAGAAGTCTATAATGAACTTCAATCAATAGCGAACACTATTAATTTTGCGAAAAATAATAATTTTTATTCTGGCACATTAAATTTGAAAGATGTGTATGAGTTAATAAACCATGAACAGTTGGATCTTCCAATAATCAATATATTAGAATATGCGGACATTCATATCTGTTACCTACAACATGCAATTATAACAATATACAAATACCCTATTCTTGAAACTAAATGTAACCTATTTAACGTATATCCTTTAGCACATAAGCATGGTAAAATTAATTTAGATCCTAAGATTGCAAAATGTAACGATTATCAAAGAGTATCAAAATGTAAAAATTATATTAGTACCTTTATTTGTAAATCAGAACCCTCTGATAATTGCACTTTAAAAATATTAAAAGACAATCCTGCGCAATGCGAAACAATCCATGAGAATAACGCCCCACTCCGAATCCTAGAGACTGGTCACATCTTGACGGATTATGAGCATACTTGGAACAACATGCATATATCAGGCCCAAAACTAATACATTTTAAAGAATCTACAAACATCGATGGCATCACTTATTATAACCATCAACAACAACTCAGAGAAGTTATACACAACCAACATAGCGAAAAACTTGAGGTACTCCGTATCCTTTCCTCAGACTCAAAATACAAATTCAACAACATTCAAGAACTCTCAACGTTTTTAATACCTGTCGAGGAGAACCCTGTACAGTTTACACTTTTCATCATAATTGCATTCCTTACCTTAGCAGTCACCACTTATGGTCTAGTACACCTCTGCCGATACTGCGAAAATAAAAGAACACTTGGCAGACAAAGGCGAATGGACGAACTTTACGAAATCGAACTCAACCGTCTTCAACAACAACACCTAGCAGCAGTGTAGCGAGGACGCTTCATTTTAAGAAGGAGGGGAGTTAATGACGTCATCACAAGGCACAACGTTTCCACAACCAAAACATGCATTATCAAGAAATGCATTATCAACACGTAAACAACAGATAAACATGCATTACCGAGAAATGCATTATCAACACGTAAACAACAGATAAACATGCATTACCGAGAAATGCATGTAAACAACAAACAACTGACCTGCACATAAGCAACGGACAATCATTGGAACAATAGAAATGCACTATCACTACAAACAATAGATATCTACACTCGTAAACAACAAACAACTGACAATGGAATAATCCACTACGATAACTACCACCACATCTCAATAGTATAAATAGAACTAAGAATTCAAAATGTAAGACAGTTTTTAGAAGATCAATAAAGAGCACGCATTTCGGCGTAGCGATAAAAGATATTTTTTTAACTCATATCGTGCGAACGATATTAACTCACGTCACTCGTAGGCGTTTACTTTGACTTCGACATCTGATATTTGCTTACCTACTGCTACCAGTGCAATG
Organism: Philophylla caesio; assembly: GCA_963971545.1. Taxonomy (NCBI): domain Eukaryota; kingdom Metazoa; phylum Arthropoda; class Insecta; order Diptera; family Tephritidae; genus Philophylla; species Philophylla caesio. Next base: position 135,956,958 of record OZ020604.1, read on the forward strand.
TCATCAGCGAACCCGATTATGTCTACTCCGTCGGGGCGCGGCAGGCGGAAGACTTCGTCGTACATTATGTTCCACAATATTGGACCTAGTACTGAGCCCTGGGGAGCCCTCGCAGTAACGGTATACTTTTTAGTTCCAGCGTCGGTAGAATATTCCAAAACTCTATCTTCCAGGTAGCTTCTAATGATATTAAATATGTATGCCGGAACCTGTAGTTTTAGGAGTGCTGTTAGGATGTGTTCCCAGTTTGCAGAGTTGAAGGCGTTTTTAATATCGAGTGTTACTGTGGCACAGTAATGTTTATCGCCCCCTCTCCATCTTCTACCAGCAATTGCATTTGTGGCAATTGAGACTACTTCCTGTATTGCATCTATGGTCGACCTTCGCTTACGGAAGCCGTACTGACGTGGTGCTAATCCCATTTCGTCTTCAGTGAACCGTAACAATCGGTTATATATGACTTTCTCCAGAACCTTACCCAAGGTGTCGAGTAGGCAGATCGGTCGATAGGATGAAGGTAAACCCGGCGGTTTGCCTGGTTTCGGAAGAAGCACGAGCTTCTGTTTTTTCCACACCTACGGAAAAACTCCTTGCTGAAGACAGGACTCCATCACTCTGGCATACAACTGCGGGTCCTCCGCAATGGCCATTTTGAGAGCCTTATTCGGGATGTTATCAGGGCCAGTTGCTTTGCGGTCACCGATCGCTTTGGCGATTTCCATCACTTCATCAGCAGTCACCCCGACATTTCCGCTAACGGAAGCGGGAGCGCGTGGTACGCTCACCGTATCACGATAAGGAAAAAAGGATTTTACAATTACGTCTAGCAACAGTGGGCATTTTCCCTGAGGCGCCTTAGAAATTCTTGACATTACAACCTTATAGGCGTTTCCCCAGGGGTTCTTGTCAGCTTCGTCGCAAAGAATCTTAAATTATGCTTTTTTGCTACTCCGAATTTCATCTTTCAATTTCTTTCTTAAAATTTTGAATCTTTCTCGTCTACCTTCGTGTCCTGGCATCGCTATTTGCCTCTGACAACTTCTTCTTTCTCTAAGACAACTCGCTCTTAGCTCCCTGATGGTATCGTTCCACCAGTACACCTGTTTACGGGTTGTATTAAACATTTTACGTGACATCACTGCGTCACATGCCATTGTGAGGTCGGAAACAAGCTCGCAGGCTCCCCTCACTGCTTCTTGTTCTGGAGACATCTTGTTGGATGCCTCTCTTAAGACAAGAGTAAACAGGTCCTTGTCAAGAGTTGCCGGGCTCCAAGAGCGGTGATGGTGTTTATTACCGTGACCGCTTTGGTCGGTGCGGTTGTCTCTAGAGATATCTAGCAGGATTGCTTGATGGTCGCTGTGAGTGTAATGCTCGCTGACCATCCACTTAGTGCATCCAGCCAGTGAGCCACTTGTTAATGTTATGTCAATGATAGACTCTCTGTTATCTCTCCGGAATGTGCTGATATTTCCGCGATTCGCCAATACGAGGTCTAGAGGAGCAAAGGTTTCTAGCAGGGCTGCACCCCTTGCATTTGTTCTTCTGCTACCCCATTCTGTAGCCCAGGCATTAAAGTCACCAGCGATTATTAAAGGATGTCGACCGGATGCTGTCTCAACTATTTTGTTTAGTAACTCCTGAAAGTCCTGCTGCGTCCAGCTTGGTGGTGCATAACAACTGCAACAGATTTTATTATCCTTTCTTGGAAATTATAAAAGCGTCAGGTTTTCCTTTTGCAACTGATTTTGGGGTATCCCTACGCACTATTTTCGAAAAGGTCGGTCTTTTATTTTTCTCCGTTTCTGAAAAAAGGGGTCGCCTAGTTCTGCGCACCTCAGTCCAAGCCTCGTTCTCATTTGACTTGGCAGTGGGCTTAGGTAAATTGCCTTTCTTAACATCGCCTTTAGGGTGAGATTCCGGTACCCGTGGAGACAATATTCTGGTCCGCTTTCCTGATTGCGGTGGGGAGTTCTCCTTAGCAGAACCCGCATCGTTACGGGATCTAGACTTCTTCCCACTACCAAAGCTGACTTTATCAGTTTGCGAAGCCATGTCTATTTTTACACCTAAGCATCTTTTTGTTGCTGGTTTCAAGCTCTCCGACCTCGCCATTTTCTGTAAGTCAGCCAGTGTTGAGACCAAGTTTCTCATTTGCTGATTTACGTGCCTTTGGAGTACCATCATTTTAGCCAGCTCATCAATCCTGGAACCGAGCATGCTTAAAGCGTCAGTATTATCCAAGGGGGAGGCAGCGTTCCCCACTTCACTTTCACCTGCTGGAGAGCAGCTGATGGTTGCAAACTCTGCAGCGGTAGGATCGCTCCTGGACTCGGAGGCTCCTAAGTTATCAGCAACCGCTCTGACAACATTCGGAGAAGTTGTCCTCTCTGGCGATCTGCCACTTTGGCGCTGCGTGCAAATGGACTTACTTTCTCCATTACACTTCGCTCTGCGCGCAGCTTCCCGCACTGTGGTGAACGCGAGCTCACCACTGGAAGCTCTTCTCCCACCGAACTACGATTTGAGATTTCGCACCGCAGTTTTTTCGCCAATATCAGTCAGGGCTTGGCTTGATGTTATTTTAAAGTTAGTTTTAACTTATTTAATTTATGTAGTTTATACAAAGATATTTTCGATTATTATGCTGGTTTAAATAAATTTTCTTAAGAATATATGTATATTATTTTGTTTTGACTTTATTTTTATCTTTATTATATTTTATTTGATTATTATAAAATTTATTTTAGTTTTGATTTGTAGGTATTTTCCTAAGTATGGTGTTTATTTATTTTTAAATTTATATTTATTATTAGTTTAATTAGATTATATTATTATTCTTTTTATTTATATATTTTTATTATTTTTAATTTTTTTTTTATATGACGCACCCTGCCTTAGACTCCTGTGTGTGGTGTGAATATTGGATACGCAGGGTAGCTTCGCTATTGTCAACTAGGCAAAGCCGATCTGTTCCCAGTGTGGGCGACAAGATCAGCTGTATTTGACAATAATCACAGCTTTTACGGATTTTTATTTGTCTCATTCGTGTGTGCTTCCAGTATGAAAAATATAATTTATAAAATGTGTGGAAAATCTATGGAAAAATGGCTAGCAACACAGTGAAAAAAACTTAGCCACGGGGCCTGCAATGGCCGCCTGCAGCTTGAAACGAACTCACCGGATAATCCTGGGTAAGTCCTTCTGGCTTTAAGCTATATTGGCCAACTTCCTCTGCCTTAATGTGCGAATTTTTCGTTATTTCAGCAGACCACAAGAAAACACCACTTTATCACCATGTAATCACACCGCATATGGTAATGTAAAATTGTGTTTGTCTACAGGTTGTAATGCGCCGGTCAAAAATGTTGACCAAGTTCCTGAACTGTGCGCCAACTTGCAGTCTGTCCGCGAAATGACCAAGAATGGCAATAAAATCGCATTCGAAGGAAACGAATGTAAAATATATGGAAAACCAAAAGAATTAAACAAGAAAACAGTGATGAAAGTGCATTTCTCGCAGGTGGTGAATTCCATCTATGGCACAGAAGAATGAGGCATATTTGCAATGAAAGTCTGAAAAATATTAAGAATTCGTCGTGCGGTATTGATTTTGGAAAAGTCGAAAACGACAAATGTGTAGTGTTCCTCAAAGCCAAACAAACGCGTGCATCGTTCAAAGAGTTTAGAACACGTGGAGATGGTTTACTTGATTTAGTGCATTCTGACGTTGCAGGGCCTTTTCAAGAAAATTCATACGCAGGATGTAGATATATTGTAACAAATCAGAAGTTTTAAATGAATTTATGAACTTCAAAGCGCTGGCAGAAAATCAATGTTCTCGGAACTGAGAATAAAAATGAAAAACTTAAAGCGTTTTTAATAAAAAGTGGTAGTGTGCATCAGACTACCTCGCCATATCCGCCAAATGGTGTGGCTGCAATACTCAATCGGACAATCGTAGAAAGAAGACGGTGCATGTTGATAGACTCGCGTTTAAGCAAAAAATTTTGGGTTGAAGCTGCTTTAACAGCTGCCCATATAATAAATCGTATTCTATGTAGATTTAATTTGCGGTTTGACATTGTTTCCGTGGCATCAGATAATGGTAATTGCTTTAATTGAAGTGAAATTGTTTTGCTAAATGCAGTAAAAACATCGGCGCTTTCGGTATTAGTCACAGATGCCACAATAGCATCAATTGCTTTGTCATATCTAGAGTCATTTTGTGACTTTCGAGAAGGACGCCGCCGATAGACCATTGGCTGAGGTGTTGATGACGATCCTGACGATGTTTGCGTATTGGAGGACGGCGGTGATACTTCCGTTGATATATTTATAGGTTGCGAAGTTGATCGAACGTATTTGAGTTTTGCTCATTTTGATTGTTTGAACTGAATTCGGCGTTTTTCTGTAGAAAACACAAAAAGCGTAAGTTATTTTCTTTGGTATATTAAAAGATTTTGTTCACACATACCATTTCCAAAGAGCTTGTCGTTTTTCTCAAGACAACTACTGAGTCGAGAAAACGCATTTCCTCAAAATAAAACAAATGCGGCTCATACAAGGTTTCAGATGAAGAGCCAGACTTCTGACTGCTGTCCGGTTTCTTTTTCTCCACAACATAAGAATTCCGCAAATGTTTAATTTTTTTCTTAAATGCCTTCTTTTTTAAATGCCTTCGACAATTCTATCCAAGCATTTTTTTTCAAGTCCATCCGCTTGTAGTTGGAACTTTTGAAATTCCATAGGCACTCATATTCTCGGTAGGAGTTAATTAATTTTAAAATGTCTGAAACGCGCCACTCCATTTTATTTTCACAAATGCAAGTGTTTTTTGTGCGAGGAGACGCTTTGATACACATACGATGTTGCCACAATGAAAGATGCTACGAAATAAGAAAAGGGCTGCCAAACTACAAAAATGACAGTTGAAAGCAAGCGAGCGCTCGCTTACCGATCGGTTTGCTTGACGAGGCATAATTTCTACTTTGTGCGGTCTTCACGTGCGACATGTCGCTTGCTTTCAGAAATAAGCGAGCATTGAAAGCAGGTGAAGACCGCAAGTTATGTGCGAAATCTTGCTCGTTTCAAGAAGTAAGGCGGAGATGAAAGCAGGTGAAGGTCGCCCGTAAGTATAACACTACGTTTCCACGTCACATTATTCGTTCTCCAACACGTAATTCGCTCCCTCTTTCTTTTGGCCAGTAGTGCGATTCTGTAACTTGAAGTTGCCTGCTATTCAGTAACTCCTTTTTTGACAACATACGTGATTGCAAAATCAGCTGTGTTTTTAAGTTAGCGGCATTTAGTTTTGTGTTGTTAGAAACGCGATAGTTTATTTATTTGTGTAAATTTATAAAATAAAACCGAAATGGCTTTTGAATTGCTGGTTTATAATTTATCGGAGAGTGATGATGAACTAAACGCACGTACGGTGGATCGGCGTTCGGTTCGGAACATGGATATTAAATTATTAAAAACGTATATATTTTATTTAACCTAAGGTTTATTATTTAAACCAATGAATGGTGGTCGAGTTGATAAAGGTGCGTGCTATAACACGATACGCCGGTGAATTCGAGGTTCGAATTTCAGTCAGGGCAAACTAAATCTTAATCATAGAAAAAGTTGTTTCAAATAGCGGTCACCCCTCGGCAGGCAATGGCAAACCTCCGCGGGTATTTCTGCCATGAAAAAGCTTCTCATTAAATACATCTGCCGTTCGGAGTCGGCACAAAACTGTAGGTCCCTCCATTTGTGATATAATATAAAGACGCACACCACAAATGGTAGGAGAAGCTCGGCCAAACACTGAGCTATATAGTGTAAGCGCCAAAATTATATATATTATAATGAATCTTAAATGTACATATATAAAAGTATACCAGTGAAATAAACGCATTTGCAACATATACAGAAACATTTTATAAACCTTATTTATTCACAAAAACTTCAACATAATCAAAATTAAATTAAATCAGGTTCATATTTAGTTGTGAAGAATAAAAAAATAATTTATTCAAAGTATTCCATTGACAAGCTTTTTGCCATAGAGAGTATCTCTACATACTGGCTTCCTATCAATTTCAGCACCCGCTCCTCCAGCTGCCTTAATGGTGGCTGCTTTAAGGGAGTATTGCCGGTTAAATGCTGCTGCCTTCTACGGTCGCGCACTCGGACACTGGTTCCACTTTCAAAATCGCGCCTAACCTGTCTTAGAAGAAAAAAAAAAACAATATGAAATAAACAGGTAGCATTATAAATATATACGGAAGAAATTCATCATACCACCCAGCTTCTCCATTGCGGCAGGGCTCATTTTTGCTGCTTGGGTTGTTAAGACCGTTCTGAAAATAGAAAAATAATAGTAAACAATATATTTAATATATTTTATTAAGTATACTTGCTTCTGGTTTGTTGAACTTCCGCTTCAATGCTCCAACTATTGACCGGATGAGTTTGAAAGTTTTTTTTTTGCATTACTTTTTGTGTTTTTCGTAAATTTTGCACTTCGTTACCTGAGATGCAACTTTTTGTCAATTAGAATAATAGGACAAATCAGCTGTTGAGTGTTGTTAAAAGTTACTGCATCGCGCTACTTATTCTCTAACTCGAAACGAGTGTTCGTCTCGTCCAAACTGTCTTTTGTTCGTGTATTTGTTTTCTCTAATACGAATTCGGTTCCCTATCGGCAAGTAGTTGATTACAGCTGATTGTTGTGAACGAAAACCGAACAAATGTGAATTCTCTATCATGAACACGACTGAATATAAAAAAAGAACTGTCAAAATCAAACGAAAAACCATTTACAACATTAATTATATTAAATTTAATTGTTAAATATGTATATTTCACAGAGATCTTGTGTTGAAAAATTACTACTTCACTTCCAGCCTGATTCTCTAAGGGTGCGTACAGAGTGGCCGCTTGTTGCCGAGCCGAGCCGACTGACGCTTATTGCGAGAACCAATGCGAGAAAACTGGTACTATACAAATTAGTACAAATAAGCGCGAACAGGTCATAGTGGGCGCCGAGCTGGTCAGAGCGCAAAGCTGATTGAATGCGAGAAAACAGTTCCAAAGCGTATTTCAGCGCCGAAAACATTGTTTATTCTGCGAAAAGCTAGTTTTGGACATAAAATTCTTTGGAAAAAGTGAAATCAAAAATTATATATGTATGTATATATATTATTCTCCAAATTCACTTCGTTTATCATTTATTGGATGTTTTCCAAATGATTTTTTATTGATAAAATACTTTAAAACAGTAGCCGAAGCTAAATACTCATCATCTGACGAATCCATATCTTTTCACTTCAATTTCACAAACACGAATGAACAACAAACCCAAATGCATACAAACATACATAAAACACAAATAATAGATAAAATATCAGCGCTGATTCTCGCATCCACTATGCACACTCAAACTTGTTTCTCGCATGAACAAGTTCTCGCAATAAGCGTCAGTCGGCTCAGCTCGGCAACAAGCGGCCACTCTGTACGCACCCTAACTCGAACGATTCGTTTCCAAACGAAGTCGTCTGAATTTAGAAGTCTCTATTTCGTTTGAAAGTTATGGTCCATCCTTACGTTCTTACGTTACGTCTCGAACGACCTGTCAAATTACTTTGTTTACATACACTGTGTAAAAGTTTAAAAATTAAATAAACTTAAAAAACTGTACACTGCGTAAAAGCTTAAAAATTAATAAACTTAAGAAACTATTGAAGAAATGTATCAAGGTGATTCAGTAAGGTGACGTTAACTGCATATAATTAAAAAACCAATATGTATTTTGTTTTTGATTTTTGGTGAGCATTATCTCAAATACCATTAGACAATTATATTGGTAGAGAAAAAACCAGCTGGTGCCTTAACGCCACCTTTTTAAATACGCCTTGAAATGTATCAATCAATAGCATTTCTCGCAAGCGAACTTTCCCATGAATTGGGATTGCGCTAATGTTTTGGCTTTCCAGATAGTTGTGGTGTTATGTTTTCATTTTGTTTAAGGGTTCTTAAAAACTTTCGAGTCAACAAAGAAGTATTCGGATATAAATTTTTTAACGAAGTCAGTATCCATATGATGAACACCTACCGCATTGCTCACCTGAGACCACAATTGAAACTGCCCACGTTTCTACGTTTTCTTGTGACTGTAAGCTACCAAAATGCAGTGGTAATAAAAGTGTCCCAGCAGTGCGTCAGTCGAAAGTTAGAATAGTTATAGCGGAATCCTTAAACATTTTGTGGAGCATTTATGAGTAAGTATGCGTAGGACCGAGGAAAAAGAAAACGAAGCGAAGGAGAAATTTTTCAACAAAAGATCTCTGTAAAATATATTAAACAATTAAATTTAATATAATTAATGTTTTTTCCATTATTGCTTGCCTTTATTGTTTGAACTATCAATTTTAGCGGCTTAAACGATAACAACAGATTTTTCGTTTGATTTTGACAGTTCTTTTCTTTATTATCAGTCGTGTTCGTGATATAAAATTCACTTTTGTAACGTTTTCGTTCGCAACAATCAGCTGTTATCGACTAGTTGTCGATAGGAAACCGAATACTAATACACGAACAAACGACAGTTCGAACGACAGAAAAACGATCGTTTCGTGTTATAGAACCAGGCCATTCGTTTTCTTTTTCCTCGGTCCTACGCATACTTACTCATAATTCCTCCACAAAATGTTTAAGGGATTCCGCTATAACTATTCTAAACTTTCGACTGACCGCCACTGCTGGGACACTTTTATTACCACCTGC
>OZ020604.1:136712517-136846771 GCA_963971545.1 Philophylla caesio
GTAGGCAATGGCGAGTTGTCAGGGCCAACGATCAAACCAGGTAACTGAGTGGCTGCATTAACAACAACAGCTGTGAGCAGTGCGATGACATCACATTTCCAGACTTTATGCTTTTTTTATTTGCTCTAGGCGAAGGTGCAAATGATATAGAGGGAGATAGGACGTTATCGCTTACGCATTGAGCCCAAATCCTCTCATGTAGAGGAGAGATGATCGTAGCAACAGGTGCTGGTGTCGAAGCAATATGAGAACAGCTGTTTTGTAACGTTGCCCACAGTAGCGGATGCATTGAAAATACTTTTGAGTGAATTAACCTCCATAACGAGTACTTGATGCTTTTAATAAATAAGTTGCAATGTTGAGGAATGTTTCTTTCCAATATCAATTTGTGATAAACATCATGTACCACCCTTGGTTCTAAAATTTGAGTTTTACGATTGATTGGGAAAAAGTTTTTGATGGCTCTGATGTTGCAAAATCTTTCTTAATTTTTTAAAACGATTTAATCGATTTTTGTATTAACAATATTCCAGTCATAAACAAAAAGCTCTTTTAAGAACCTTGGTACAATCGGGGAGTTTAAAAATTAAAAAACCTCAGAAATAAATTTGTTTTTAAATTTAAGTCAACTAGGAACCAGTTCTTTCGTCTTAAATATGAAGCCTATCAGAAGCAATTTAATTGCTTAGACAAATTTCTTTACAGAAACTAAATTCTTGATGTAGAGTCTAAATTAAAATCAAATCCGAAGACCTTTTGGCAGTTTATAAAGTCTAAGAATTCAAGTGCCAATATACCTCATCAGTTTCTTTAAAGGTAAATTTGCACGTTGCCCAGCTGACGTTTCCAATCTGTTTGCTACATTTTTCAGTTCGAACTTCACCAGTGATTATGATCTCATGGTGAATTCCTCTTTTAGTTTTGGATCCTTAAAATTGTCCCTCGAAGACGTTGCTAATGGTATCTTCAAATTGAAACCGTCTGTTAAGGCCGATGTTGATGGTTTGTCAGGCATTTTGCTAAGGAATTGCCCAGCTTTAGTGCTCCGTTGCAACTAATTTTTAATAAGTCATTAGCTTCAGGGGTTTTTATCGTCGATTGGAAATTGAACTCTATTACTCCGCTTTTCAAAAACGGGAATAAAAGTGATGTGCGCAATTATAGGCAATATCAAAGTTATCTTCAGTATCAAAAGTATTATTGTAGAAAAAATGTATTTTGTATCTAAGAGCTTAATTTCGCTAAATCAACATGGCTTCGTCTACAATCGGCCGACTGCTTCTAATATAGCGGTCTTTAGTGAGTAATGTATTAATTCCTTCTTGGATGGTTTTCAAGTTGATTGTGTCTATACAGATTTCTCCAAGGCTTTTGATAAAGTTTCTCATTGGATTTTAGTTAGCAAGTTATCTTGCATGGGCTTTAATTCTAATTTTTTGCAGTGGATTAAATCTTATTGATGAATAGACGCTGTGTAGTCAAGGTAGATGGTGCAACATCTAAGCCTTGTATAGCGTCTCCTGGGGTTCCTCAGGGGAGTATTTTAGGTCCTTTACTCTTGTGCTATTTATAAATGACATTACCAATTGCTTCACATTTGCTAAATTTCTGCTGTACGCTGATGATTTAAAAGTATTTTCGGGTGGGATTCGATATAGCGCCGCATAAGTTTGGTTTACTGTGGCTAAACGCGTAAACCAAATTGAAAAATTCCAATGCACACAGATGAACAACAAAATAAACTTTTGTTTAACTATCTTTTTGCAAAAATCCGTCCACAAATTTTAACAGAATTTAACTTTAAAAGTGCCCTTTTTTTGCATTTTTCACATATATGGTGTTGGAATTTCATTCACTGCAGTTAATATCGAGCCACTAATGCATTCATTTTGGCACACACATATTACTAACACATTGTGCTATCAGCTTTTACTGTTTTTAGAAACTAAAACTATTTAAATACTTTGCATTTCTTAAATAAATAGTTGCATTTTTAAGCCCCGCACAAAAGACTAAAATTCTTGCCAAATGCATCTGTCAAACTACTGAAAACAACGAGCGAAGGAGAAACAAAATGGAAGTTAATATAACCCAGTAAGCTAAAAGTACGCGGAAAGTAGTTGTGAGATACGTTTCAAAAGTATATACACCACAATTAAGGTCTGTGGGATTTTCAAAAATAAATATTTCGTGATGTAAATCGCGCAATTTTTAAATATATATTTCGCTATATATTGAAAATTTGTAATAAAAAATCGCGACCTTAATTGTGGTGTATATACTTTTGAAACGTATCTCACAACTACTTTCCGCGTACTTTTAGCTTACTGGGTTATATTAACTTCCATTTTGTTTCTCCTTCGCTCGTTGTTTTCAGTAGTTTGACAGATGCATTTGGCAAGAATTTTAGTCTTTTGTGCGGGGCTTAAAAATGCAACTATTTATTTAAGAAATGCAAAGTATTTAAATAGTTTTAGTTTCTAAAAACAGTAAAAGCTGATAGCACAATGTGTTAGTAATATGTGTGTGCCAAAATGAATGCATTAGTGGCTCGATATTAACTGCAGTGAATGAAATTCCAACACCATATATGTGAAAAATGCAAAAAAAGGGCATTTTTAAAGTTAAATTCTGTTAAAATTTGTGGACGGATTTTTGCAAAAAGATAGTTAAACAAAAGTTTATTTTGTTGTTCATCTGTGTGCATTGGAATTTTTCAATTTGGTTTACGCGTTTAGCCACAGTAAACCAAACTTATGCGGCGCTATATCGAATCCCACCCGAAAATACTTTTAAATCATCAGCGTACAGCAGAAATTTAGCAAATGTGAAGCAATTGGTAATGTCATTTATAAATAGCACAAGAGTAAAGGACCTAAAATACTCCCCTGAGGAACCCCAGGAGACGCTATACAAGGCTTAGATGTTGCACCATCTACCTTGACTACACAGCGTCTATTCATCAAATAAGATTTAATCCACTGCAAAAAATTAGAATTAAAGCCCATGCAAGATAACTTGCTAACTAAAATCCAATGAGAAACTTTATCAAAAGCCTTGGAGAAATCTGTATAGACACAATCAACTAGAAAACCATCCAAGAAGGAATTAATACAGTACTCACTAAAGACCGCTATATTAGAAGCAGTCGGCCGATTGTAGACGAAGCCATGTTGATTTAGCGAAATTAAGCTCTTAGATACAAAATACATTTTTTCTACAATAATACTTTTGATACTGAAGATAACTTTGATATTGCCTATAATTGCGCACATCACTTTTATTCCCGTTTTTGAAAAGCGGAGTAATAGAGTTCAATTTCCAATCGACGATAAAAACCCCTGAAGCTAATGACTTATTAAAAATTAGTTGCAACGGGAGCACTAAAGCTGGGCAATTCCTTAGCAAAATGCCTGACAAACCATCAACATCGGCCTTAACAGGCGGTTTCAATTTGAAGATACCATTAGCAACGTCTTCGAGGGACAATTTTAAGGATCCAAAACTAAAAGAGGAATTCACCATGAGATCATAATCACTGGTGAAGTTCGAACTGAAAAATGTAGCAAACAGATTGGAAACGTCAGCTGGGCAACGTGCAAATTTACCTTTAAAGAAAACTGATGAGGTATATTGGCACTTGAATTCTTAGACTTTATAAACTGCCAAAAGGTCTTCGGATTTGATTTTAATTTAGACTCTACATCAAGAATGTAGTTTCTGTAAAGAAATTTGTCTAAGCAATTAAATTGCTTCTGATAGGCTTCATATTTAAGACGAAAGAACTGGTTCCTAGTTGACTTAAATTTAAAAACAAATTTATTTCTGAGGTTTTTTAATTTTTTAAACTCCCGATTGTACCAAGGTTCTTAAAAGAGCTTTTTGTTTATGACTGGAATATTGTTAATACAAAAATCGATTAAAATCGTTTTAAAAATTAAGAAAGATTTTGCAACATCAGAGCCATAAAAACTTTTTCCCAATCAATCGTAAAACTCAAATTTTAGAACCAAGGGTGGTACATGATGTTTGTCACAAATTGATATTGGAAAGAAACATTCCTCAACATTGCAACTTATTTATTAAAGCATCAAGTACTCGTTATGGAGGTTAATTCACTCAAAAGTATTTTCAATGCATCCGCTACTGTGGGCAACGTTACAAAACAGCTGTTCTCATATTGCTTCGACACCAGCATCTGTTGCTACGATCATCTCTCCTCTACATGAGAGGATTTGGGCTCAATGCGTAAGCGATAACGTCCTATCTCCCTCTATATCATTTGCACCTTCGCCTAGAGCAAATAAAAAAAGCATAAAGTCTGGAAATGTGATGTCATCGCACTGCTCAACAGCTGTTGTTGTTAATGCAGCCACTGGTTTGATCGTTGGCCCTGACAACTCGCCATTGCCTACTCTTCGATTCGGCAATGCTGTTGTTGATAACGCAGTTGACGATAAAGATGTTGATGTCAACGCGCTCCAGCTACTACTTCAAATTATATTGGTTCTAAGAGCAACTATACGTGGTCAACAGTTGGGAGCAAAAAAAATAATAATAATCTAAATCAAAAATGCATCCGAGTGGTAGGATCTAGCGAATGCAATGATCTAGGTGTAATAAGATTGGGGGTGTCCGGCAGTCTAAGTGGGGTTAGGATCGCAGATCTGGATATTGTAGCAGGTTAAACTCCTACCTATCCAGGATCAACCCCGACACCCCCAACACGTGCCCGGCATGTGAAGAGTCTCCGCACGACACCAATCACCTATTCACATGCCCGGCCAAACCTACTCAACTAACACCCCCCTCCCTATGGTCCGACCCTGTTGAAACGGCCCGTTTCCTGGACCTTTCGTTAGTTGAGCTTGACGATAATGATTGAGGGAGTCCGCCAACCCAGTGGGGTGTAGCTAGCCGCTACAACAACAACAACATCTAGGCGCAATTACACGCTTCAAGTGGCTACATTTGTCATCGTTCCAACCAACAGTTTCAGCTGACAACATATTAGATTATGTGGCCAAACATGCCAGTATCGATAAGAAGAACATGTCATGCTTTAAACTCGTAAAAAAAGACTCAAATTTAGATTCGCTGAAATATGTTAATTTTAAACTTGGTGTCTGGGAGCATCTTTATAATCGACTGATGAAGCCAGAGTTATGGCCCACCCATGTATCCGTTAGACCGTTCCGTTTTTTAGAAAAAGCAGAAAGACAAACTCACCTGACTTAGCTCTATCAAGTACAACTTATTCGCTATATTATCATAATGTGGGCGGCCTACGCACAAAATCTTCCAAATTCTATCGTAATGTTATACTACATGAATATGACATATTAGCTTTAGCAGAGACATGGCTGAACGGAAATTTTTGTTCCAGCGAATACTTTGACAATTACTATCATGTTTATCGAAATGATCGCTGCTTGCATACCACTGGTCTTTCTAGATGTGGCGGAGTTCTTTTGGCAGTTAGAGCTGATTTACATACGTAGTGAAATTGTTAATCTTGATATATTGGATGGTGATGCAGAACAAATTTGTGTAAATGTTAAATTTTCCGACAATAAGTCTATTATCTTCTTATTGTCCTGCATTCCTCCTGGCAGTGATTATATTCTTTACAAGAAGCACTTAGATAATGTAGCATCTATTTTTAATAGTATTAAGCCAAACACTGAAGTTATATATTTAGGCGACTTTAATCTATGTAACATAGCTTGGGTAGGTGAACGTAATATCATCCTACCAATCGGTCTTAAGACAGATACATATTTTTTATTTGTAAGTACATTGCTTTCTTACGGAATTAAGCAACTTAATCCATATTCTAACAGTAATAGCAGATTCCTAGATCTTATATTTGGCTCTGCCGATTTAAGAATTTCTTGTACAGAATGCACATCACCTATCTTAGTAAATAGCTTGCACCAATCGATAATGAACCAGCTTTATCTGTGGTTGAAAATAATTACTCAAACGCAAATTGTTCAGCGATTAATGATTTCTTAGGAGGTAGTGATTGGTCGTTCCTCGACTCCTCAAATAAACCGGAGTCATCATACGATATTTTACGTCAGCATTTCTTGTCAGCTATTTCTAACTTTGTTCCCATGAAGGAAAATAAAATTTCGAGCAATAAACCACCCTTATATGCTTAAAATCGAATCTCAACTAAAAACTAATCCGTCAAGCTTTTGGTATGTAATTAACTCAAAGAGACGTACTAATGGTTTTCCAACAACTATGCAATATGATGGTGAGACATCGGATAATACGCAAGACGCTTGTAACTTGTTCGCTAAACTTTTCCAAAAAGTCTATACAAGGTACTCCAGCACTACAATTCCTAACTTTCATTCAGCTTCCTTACCAGCTATTTCATTTTTCGAAATCTCGGAAGATGATGTTCTCATGTCAATTTCTAAGTTAAAATCTAGTGCAAAACCGGACACTAAAGGATTTGCTCCGATTTTTTTCAAAATTTGTTCGCTTAGCATTGCAAAACCTATTTCAAAACTCTTTCAAGAATGCTTGAAGAACGGGATGTTTTTAAACGCATGGAAGCTTTGTTCTGTAGTCCCAATATATAAAAGTGGTGATCGCAAAGATATCTCCAACTATAGACCAATAGTCAAACAGAGTACTGTGGCTAAGCTATTCGATCATATACTTCACAAAAAATTATTTGATCATATTAATAATGCTATAGTTGATTGTCAACACGGATTCTTTCCAGGAAGATCAACGACCTCTAATCTAGCTTTGTTGACTAACCAAATAGTGAATGCTTTTGGTAATCACGCACAGCTTGATGTACTTTACACAGACTTCTCAAAAGCGTTTGATAAAGTTGATCACTCAATTCTCCTGCTCAAGCATAAATCATACGGAATAAATGGTAGGCTTTTAGAACTGTTCTCTAGTTTTCTATCAAACAGGAAACTATTAGTGACAATTGGATCCAGTAAGTCATCAATACTTATCGATGCCTTGTCAGGAATTCCTCAAGGAACACATAGTGGACCCTTGCTTTTTCTCATTTTCATAAATGACTTACCCAATCAATTCAAATTTGCTAAATGTCTTATGTTTGCTGATGATGTAAAACTGTTTTTACAAATCGACACCATAAATGATTGCATAAACCTTCAACATGATTTAGACGCTCTCAGTAGGTGGTGCAATGACAATCACCTATTTTTGAATGCAAATAAATGTTGTGTGGTTACTTACTAAAGGAAACCTAATATTACCTTTTTCAATTTTATGTTAAACAGTTGTTCACTACATCGATGTAGTGAAATGAAAGATCTAACCACATTGATTACATTTGTGCTAAATATTTCGCCATGATTGGTTTCATCAGACGTAATACTGAAGTTTTTAAAGATCCTATGAACTTGAAGACGATTTTCGTTTCATTAGTTAGAAGCCGCCTTGAATATTGTTCAATAATTTGGAATCCGTACTACGATATTTACTCCAAAAAAATTGAGAGAGTTCAAAAAGTGTTTACAAAATATGCTGTAAATAAACTTAGATGGCCATTTGGCCTCCTACCATATATAAGTAGGCGTAAGCTGCTTGGTCTCCAAGCCCTGCACGATAGAAGGATTAGCTTTTTGTTAATTTTTGTTTTTAATATAATCAATGGCAATATAATTTGTCCACAGTTAACCAATTTATTCAGCCGATATATTCCTCCACGCGATCTTCGACGTTGTAAGTTATTTATTGAGGATAGGCATTCAACAAGCTATGCATTTAATGAGACGATAGCAAGATCTATGCGGTTATCTAATCAATATTGCAATATTCTTAATTTTAACACTAGTTTGTATAGATTTAAGTTAGATTTGTTTGGCATTTTTAACTAGTCTGTAAAAAGTTATTACTTTGTAGACCGTATTAATTAAAATATATAAATAAATAAATTATCACTTATAAATATGAGATCAAGAACTTTATTCAGTTGATTAACAAAATTATTGATCTGCAATAAATTAAGACTTAAAAGATTGTCAAGCAGATACGACTCAAAAGAGGCAGTAACATTTATTGGCGTTAGGCCAAAATTTGCAAATGAACCGCACCATGTCACATTGGATAAGTTAAAGTCGCCTAACACACACAAATGATTATCGCCTAGCTTACTTAAAACTAAAGATATTATCTGCTTGCGGACGATAAATTTCTTTATTGCCATTTGGAGCGATATAAGATACCAATAAGAAAAGAGAGCCCTTAGAAGAGGACCCACGAACACAAATACAGATTTGATCGATAACAGAATCATTATTAGCTAATTCCACAAAATGAGCGCACATCTTCCGTTGGACTGCGATAAGAACTCCACCACATCTCATACAGCCAGTTTTCGCCGCATCTCTGTCATTACGATATACACTGTATAAATTGCAGTCAAAAAATTCCTCGTCACGGAAATCCTGATTAAGCCAAGTCTCAACAATAACAAAGATGTCATAATCCAACTGAGAGCTAAGTGAACGAACAGCTTCTGATTTTGTTCGAAGGCGAATTAATGCATAACAAGACAGATTATTTCTGTCAATACCAGTGTGCTTGTTAACATAGTCTATTATGTTATCTGCGGATACGATGGGGAGGAATGATGATAAGTGAAACCATTTCTTAACGTCTGCCACCTCTAAATCAGAGTTAGTGCTCATACCAGAAACACCAGCCACTGCATTTGGTTGTGACGAAACTGAAACCGAAGAAGAAGAAGTCGAAGCAGTAACAGCACCATTAGTTAAATAATTCGAAGCAGTAAATTTATCAGCAACAACCACATGCGAATAAGAAGACGAAGAAGTCGAAGCAGTAGTATTGTCACCAACAACAGCTTGCACATAAGATGGGAGTCATTACACTCTGCGAACTTGTTTTAGCGACTAGAATCGGTAATTGAGCATTATCAGCATTACAAACAGCAGCTATTGGCGAAGATTTAGCAGCAGCAGCATTAATGCCAGCGATAGAAGTATTGGAGACAACCCTCTCAGCAACAGGCATCTCAGTTGACACTTGCTTAGAAGTAGAAGACAAAGCAAAACAAGAATCATTGTTTACAGCAAGTGGAGACGGTGATAACAGTTGAGTTCGCGTACCCAACGTTAATGTTTTCTCCTTCGTAGGCAAACCGTTTTTCTTGTTTCTGTATTTGTTTCCAGCAGTTAGGTTATTCGCACTTAAATTATTGTTAGTATAATGCATAGAAGTTATTAGATATTTTAGAGCATCGATTTCCTTCAACAAGTCTTTCAATTATCATCAAAGGCATATGTAATTCAATCAAGGCCTTGCACAGTTTCTCCGACATGAAAACACAATCTTCAGATAGATACACTAAGTGACGATTAGTTTTTATGCAAATCAATTCAAATTCCGAATTTTTAACACAGCAGGCACGACAGTCGGTTCTACGCTACCGAAGTGACTCGGATTTCATCCGACCTAGGACTGTAGTTTCGGCGACCTAACCCCACTTAGGCTGCCGGACACCCCCAATCTTATCTCCTCTTGGGTGCAATACCTAGCAGCAGGTTTGCTACTCATACTTCTGGCCAGGGCGGGCGTCGAGTCTAACCCTGGCCTAGAAACCTATTTCTGCTGCTTCTGCCAGAGAAGGCTCCATCCGAATTCCACTTCGGTGAGGTGTAATTCGTGCAACGGATGGTGCCATATTAAGGTCTGCTCAGGCCTTAAGAAAACCAGGGAGTGGTCCACAACCTATGTCGGCCAGTGTTGCTCGCGCACTCAAGCGCCCCAAGCCTCCACGGCATCATCCGTTGCGCCCCCCGCGCCGGTGACTCAACCCACCTACATACCTGCCTCCACGACTCACCGGAGCGCACAGCAACACCAAACCTCCCCACCCCCCTCGCTCCATCACACGTGGCGCCAATCAGTAACTACTGGTTGCCCCCACAATCTGTTGTGTATGCCGGGTCAGAGTACACCGGAATGCCTGCTCAGTCAGGTGTAACGTCTGTCAGGGCTGGTGCCACTTCCGGGCGTGCTCTGGCCTTCGCACCACAAGGGACTGGTCTGAGAGCTTTGTCGCTCACGACACTACCCACATATACCATTGGGCCTTCACCACCACAGCGGGATGCGCAGCCGGGACGGGCCAGCCCTCGGATCCAAACGCTCACCCCCTTCAACGCGACGACCCTACCGAGACAGACGAGACTTACAGTTTAACTGCAACGGACTCTCGAGCAAGATCTCGGAGGTGGTTGCCTTCATGGCTCGGCACGGGCTGTTAATAGCTGCGGTCCAAGAAACGAAGCTACGTCGCAGCTCAACCTTAACGAACTGCGACGGCTACAATGTGCTTCGCAGAGATCGCGAGCGAAATAATGGTGGAGGCCTAGCCTTCATACTACACAACACCGTGCACTATCGTCTCATCGATGTAGACATCGACCCAAGGGGCAGCTCCTTAGAATGTCAAGGGATTGCTGTCCGGTCTGGCGATGTCGAGCTCGAAATATTTAATATTTACATACCCCCTGTCTTCTGCTGCCCCGCTGGATATCACCCTGACATAGGTGCGCTCCTCAGTGGTGAAATCCGTTTGGTAGTTGGAGACTTCAACGCGCATCACGATCTTTGGTTCTCAAGACTACCAAACGATCGTAGGGGAAATATTTTAGCAGAGCAGATAGACGATTCGACATTCTGCACAATGAACGACCAAGCCCCCACCAGGATAGTGGGCAGTTGCAGCAGCTCGCCAGATCTAACAATAGCTAGCGCGGGTCTGATAAATAGCATAACGTGGCGCCCTATGCTATCGCTTGCAACAGACCACCTACCCTTAGTCATCTTGATTGACAGACCTGCCAACTATATTGCCTCGGACCGCCACACCTTCATCAACTTCAAAAAAGCTGACTGGGAGTGGTTCGAGGATTTAACTGAAGACGCCTTCAGTGCTCTTGCAATTCCTACCGACGTTCTCGTTGGCGAGCACGAGTTCCGCAGGGTGGTGAAGTCCGCTGCTGCCCGCTTCATTCCGGCAGGTAGGATCCCCGAGATGCGTCCTTACTTCCCGGGTGAGGCGGTCTCTCTGGCGGATGAATGTGACCACATTCGGCAGGCGGACCCCGGTAATCCCTGTATTAGGCAACTAAACGGGGAGATCCAAGGCCTGGTCAACGAACACAAGCGGAACAAGTGGAGGGAGCACCTGAAGTCCTGCAACCTCTGTGCAGGAGTGGGCAAACTGTGAGGTCCCTGTCCAACCCGACGAGGCGTGACGATCGATCAGAAATCTCCTTTGGAGATCACGCCTCGTCGGACCCGAAGCGATGCGCGAGCTATTTTAGCCGACAATTCATAATGCATCCTTCGTCCGACAAATCCAAACGGTTAGTAACCAGAAGGCTGCGCAAGCAAAAATCCAGCGCACCAATTGTCCTCTCTAGCATTGAGGTGAAGGAAGCCATCGGGAAGGCGAAAGCCTCCAAATCCATTGGCCCAGACGGGTTAAACATGTTGATGCTGAAAAAATGGGGCACTGCGGGAGTAGCATACCTTACCAAGGTCCTCAATTTGTCCCTCACCACCCGGATCATCCCAGCCATCTGGAAAATGACCAGGGTGATACCACTGCTGAAACCAGAGAAACCTGCCGACCAAGGCGAGTCGTACCGGCCGATCTCCCTGCTTTCCCCAGTAGTCAAGACACTAGAGGCCCAGCTGCTCCCGTACTTCAACCACTACCTCAGCCCGGCGAAGCATCAACATGGCTTCCGGAAAGTGCATAGCACTAGAACGGCACTTAACGCCATAAACACACAGATTAATCGTGGTCTAAATGGCAACCGCCCCTGTGAAAGAACCGTCCTCGTGGCTCTGGACTTGTCGAAGGCCGTCGACACAGTCAGCCACTCCACCTTGTTGAAGGACGTGGAGGCCTCACCTCGCCCAGCGGCGTTGAGGCGATGGACCACGAACTACCTGTGTGGTCGTCAGGCGTTAGTGTGCTACCGTGACGCAGTGTCAAAAGCGAGAAGAATAAAGCAGGGGGTTCCACAGGGTGGCGTTCTATCTCCCTTACTATTTCACTTCTACATCTCGCGACCCCCTCCCCGCCAGAGGGAGTCACACTGGTCTCGTATGCCGACGACTGTACGATAATAACTACCGGCAATGGAATTGATGGTCTGTGTTCTAAGGTGAACAGCTACCTCCCAAAACTTGCTCACTACTTCACAGGACGGAATTTGGCGCTGTCTCCTGCGAAGTCCACGGCGACCCTATTTACATCTTGGACGAAGGAGGTCGGGCTCACCCTCGACATACACATCGAGGGGACCCCCATCCCGACGGTTAACCACCCGAAGATCCTGGGGGTCACCCTCGACAGCCTGGACAAAATGGAAGTTAATATAACCCAGTAAGCTAAAAGTACGCGGAAAGTAGTTGTGAGATACGTTTCAAAAGTATATACACCACAATTAAGGTCTGTGGGATTTTTCAAAAATAAATATTTCGTGATGTAAATCGCGCAATTTTTAAATATATATTTCGCTATATATTGAAAATTTGTAATAAAAAATCGCGCGATTTTTTATTACAAATTTTCGCCTGCGGCGCTTTTCACTAATAAATATATATTTCGCTATATATGTACATATATTTAAAATTTGTAATTAAAAATCGCGCGATTTTTCATTACAAATTTTCGCCTGCGGCGCTTTTCACTAATAAATATATATTTCGCTATATATTCAAAATTTGTAATTAAAAATCGCGCGATTTTTTATTACAAATTTTCGCCTGCGGCACTATTTACTAATAAATATATATTTCGTAATATATTAAAAATTTGTTATTCAAAATCGCGCATTTTAACATGTGTAATGAACTCACATTTTGTCTGGAGTTTAATAAAAAATGTTTACTGGGTAACTTTGTCTCCCTTTTGTATGGAAAAAGTTGGATTTTTGCCCATTTTCAAAGGCTTCCCTAGGGCCTCACCGAGGGTCTAGAGAAACCAGAGGGGGCTCATGGAAAAGTTTATTCTTTCCCCTCTCTAACGGTGTGCTGGGGGGGGGGGGGGTGCCACGCCCCCTCCTTCACCGCCCACCACCCCCTTTTTATGCGGCGCTATACCGAATATTAACCGTATTTTCGGTTATAAAAAGCTCAACTGATGCATTTAAGCTTCAGGCTGATTTAGACAAGCTGCAATGCTGGTGCATTAAATCCCGTCTTCCTTTGAATATCAGCAAATACTTTAGTCACTTTTGCTAAAATTCACAATATTGTGCCTACGTGTTATAATATTGATTTTAGAATCCATCAATGAAATCAATGATCTTGGCGTAATTTGTTCTTCTAATTTTACTTTTAACAGTCATATTTCTCATATTGCTGCAAAGTTTTATGCGATGTTGGGTTTTGTGAGGCGTAATAGCACAACATTTTTTCATCCCTACACGCTTAAATTATTATATACGTCTTTTGTACGCTCTAACTTAGAATATGCAACGATTATTTGGAGACCATACCATGCCAATTTAATAAACAGAATTGAACGTGTCCAAAAAGTATTCCTTAAGTTTGCTTTACGCTCTTTAAATTTTTCGGAACCAGTACCTTCGTATAGTTCACGCCTAATTTTAATAAATTTAAAATCATTGGATTCTAGAAGATCCATACTCTCTTTGTCTTTTATTTTTAATTTGGTTAATGGCGCTATTGATTGCCCCATTCTATTATATATATATATATAATTTTGGCGCGTACACTATATAGCTCAGTGTTTGGCCGAGCTTCTCCTACCATTTGTGGTGTGCGTCTTTATATTATACCACAAATGTAGGGACCTACAATTTTGTGCCGACTCCGAACGGCAGATGTATTTAATGAAAAGCTTTTTCATGGCAGAAATACCCTCGGAGGTTTGCCATTGCCTTCCGAGGGGTGACCGCTATTAGAAAAAAACTTTTTCTATGAATAAAATTTTGCTTGCCCTGACTGAGATTCGAACCTCGAACTCATCGGCATATCGTGTTATAGCACGCACCGCTATCAACTCGACCACAGCGGCCCCATTCTATTAGTAAAACTAAATTTTAACATTCCTCATCAAAGTTTACGGAATTGTTTGCCGTTTTATGGTGTTAATTACAAAACTGAATATGCTCGTAATGCCCCTATTGCCCGTGCCATTGGTGAATTTAATATGATATCGAACAAGGTATTTTCTTTTCTTAGTTATTAAGCAAAATATGGGTGGGATTCGATATAGCGCCGCATAAGTTTGGTTTACTGTGGCTAAACGCGTAAACCAAATTGAAAAATTCCAATGCACACAGATGAACAACAAAATAAACTTTTGTTTAACTATCTTTTTGCAAAAATCCGTCCACAAATTTTAACAGAATTTAACTTTAAAAATGCCCTTTTTTTGCATTTTTCACATATACATATGGTGTTGGAATTTCATTCACTGCAGTTAATATCGAGCCACTAATGCATTCATTTTGGCACACACATATTACTAACACATTGTGCTATCAGCTTTTACTGTTTTTAGAAACTAAAACTATTTAAATACTTTACATTTCTTAAATAAATAGTTGCATTTTTAAGCCCCGCACAAAAGACTAAAATTCTTGCCAAATGCTTCTGTCAAACTACTGAAAACAACGAGCGAAGGAGAAACAAAATGGAAGTTAATATAACCCAGTAAGCTAAAAGTACGCGGAAAGTAGTTGTGAAATACGGTTCAAAAGTATATACACCACAATTAAGGTCTGTGGGATTTTTCAAAAATAAATATTTCGTGATGTAAATCGCGCGATTTTTAAATATATATTTCGCTATATATTGAAAATTTGTAATAAAAAATCGCGCGATTTCGCCTGCGGGGCTTTTCACTAATAAATATATATTTCGCTATATATTCAAAATTTATAATTAAAAATCGCGCGATTTTTTATTACAAATTTTCGCCTGCGGCGCTATTTACTAATAAATATATATTTCGTAATATATTAAAAATTTGTTATTCAAAATCGCGCATTTGAACATGTGTAATGAACTCACATTTTGTCTGGAGTTTAATAAAAAATGTTTACTGGGTAACTTTGTCTCCCTTTTGTATGGAAAAAGTTGGATTTTTGCCCATTTTCAAAGGCTTCCCTAGGGCCTCACCGAGGGTCTAGAGGAACCAGAGGGGGCTCATGGAAAAGTTTATTCTTTCCCCTTTCTAACGGTGTGCTGGGGGGGGTGCCACGCCCCCTCCTTCACCGCCCACCACCCCCTTTTTATGCGGCGCTATACCGAATATTAACCCAAAATATTGTTAATTGTCTGTAAGGAAACTTGTATATGTTCAATAGACTCAATAAATAAATAAATAAATAATCCGTTCTACTCATAATTAAACAATCAATATATTAACTTTTAATTAAAGTACAAGAAAATACTTATTTACCGGCAAAAAAAGTCGCTGAGAAGAACATGGTTTGAATAGAGATTGCCATTCCTTTCTATTACGCTCAGGGAAAGTTACAGGCAATACAACAAAGTCAAAATGAATAAAATTCCTCCAATTATTTAGTTGCTCATCAAGCTCAATCTTCAGCAAACGTTCCCCAAATATATAGAACTGCAAACTTCCGGCTTCAAATTGACTAAAAATGAGTGCGGATTTAACCATAACAAGTGCTTCTTGTATCCTTTGCCCACACACAACCAACGCAATGTTATATACTCGTGACCTGAAATGTATTAAACTTATTCCAAAAATATATTGCATATTAGCTGAAACAACCTTTTAATAACATGATCATCATTCGATAGAGGATAAGGAATCTTATGAAAAATTACACATATAAAAGTAATGATAAATAAACTAAGCAAGATCTTTGTAAGCCTAAATCTCATTAGTACACTTTAAGGTAGAGGTGGGTAACTCAAATCAGAGTTGAGTTATTGAATTGATTCCCATCAGTTAATCAGTAACTCAGACTTTCATCTCCAAAAAAATGTAACTCATTAAAGGCCATGCCACATAAAAGGCCTGCCAGATAGAATACGTTGATTCCGCTCCAACGAGGCATTCAACTGACAAGGCGTAAGAAACGCAAAGGTACGCCACATTAAAAGCGTTGTCGCATGTAAACAAATTAATTGTTTAACGTGCTCTATCTGGCAGGCCTTTAAGACTTGCTTCGCTTTACGTGACATTTGAAGCTTTGTCAGAAAAGCGAAACACGCAAAAAGGATGCCACAATAAAACTTTGGCAATACATACTTTTCGTTTGTTTATTGTGAGTTGTAAAAATCGCACGGAACTATATAAACATAATTACATACATTTGGCATAATTATGGACATTATGGAAGTTTTATTAATAGTTCATTCACTTCACGAAGACTTATACTATGTTCTGACTGCGCCGTTAACTCGAGTTTATGAGCAATTTTGGAGTTTAACGTCAAACACTTCTCATAAACTCGGAGTTTACCATACAAAAATTTTTTGTCTAACTCGCTTTAAACACCACTTTTTTTTGGTGTTTATGGACGTGCAACCCTTATTTGAACAAATATTAGGCCGCACTGTTTACAAATTTTGGCATTATTGTTTAAAAGTTTTGCTGCACTGTTCACTGGTTTGACAGTTCATAATTTCAAATACGAGGGCGGTTTGATAGGTCATCGACTTTTGGAATTTCCCGCACAGAAACTTTAATTTCATCATTGCTGCTTTTAACCGCCATCTTATAATAAACTACTAAGTATGCTGATAAAGCAATATTTTTGCGTAAAGAAAACCATCACCTAAATCAAGCAAAGGCTTGATAAATACTATAAGGACCTTGCACACACAATTTCAATAGTTTAAAATTGAACTACTAAGTTCCGTTGTTGTCGAGGCATCACAAAGGGGCACCGAAAGTTCAGGTCACCCAAAAGTGGTCGTTACACCAGAAATCGTCGTTAGAATCCATGGAATGATATTGGAAGACCGGAGAACGAAAGTGTGTGCGGTGGCTAAGGTTGTAGGTAACCAACTGAGCGGGAGCCTCACAACTAAAACGAATATTTGAATGTATATAAAAAAGCTATCCGCGCGATGAGTGCCGCGATTGCTTACACTCGACCATAAGCGTAACCGATTGATCTCGTCAAAACCATGGACTAAGAATTGCTGCCCCATCCAGCATATTCTCCAGATTTAGCCCAATGCGACTATTTCCTATTTCTAAACTTGAAGATATGGCTGGGTGGTAAGTGGTTTGGGTCAAATGAAGAGAATATCACAAAAACAAACGCTTATTTTAAAAGCCTTGAGAAAAGCTATAATAAAGGAATAAAAAATGGTGTATAGAGTTGAAAGGAGAATATGTTAAGGTATATAACGCTTTTTTGCCGAAAAAATATATTTTATTCAAAAGTCAATGATTTATCACACCGCCTTCGTTAATATAAACAAAAGGAATCAAATTTTACAAACAAAAATTTCAAATAATGATGCAAACCCACCGTCAGCACAAATCGCCGTCTACTATGGAGTGGCCTTCGCATTCAACATTGCTCAGTGTTCCATGCCATCGCAAGCATTATCCAATTATATGCACTTTTTTTTAAACATTTGTAAATAAAGGTACAAATGTATTTTCATAAGCAAAACAAAATTTGTATTTGAAAGTAAATAAACAAATGTCAATTAAACTCAAAGTTTTTTAAACACCTCAATGAGAACGCTTGACAGTTGTTCATAAACTCAAAACCACAAACTCGAGTTTACTGCGCAGTCAGAACATAGTATTATTATGTTTAAAAAACATATCAAGGCGGAAAATGTGGGTATGAGAATTATATCTTTGCTGGCACCTCGCGCACGAACCGGTGACGAAGTGACTTCTACCGTGCTCTGCAATGCTCCTCTATTATGAAAGAAAAAGCCCTTAATAAATATATACATACATATATTTATAAACAATAAAATACACGTACCAGAAACTCACCAGAAACGTACGTTCCGGCGAAGCATTCGACTGACAGCTAAGTATATTATATGTATTTGAATGCAGAATGCCACATTCGCGACGCATGCGATGCCGCAACGTACAACAGTAGCCCAACTCTCTACTTTTGACGCATTCAAATCCGTCGCTAGTGTCAGCTGATTGTTTTCGTTTGTTCGTGTCAACAACGCAATATAAATTATCAAACAATCGTGTCAACAACGCGTCTGTGGTAAATTTTTTAAAAATATAAATTATAATATTAAAAAATGGAAAGCACTTTGATCCAGGCAGTGCAAATGCACCCTTGTCTTTTCGACAAGAGTGCTACAAGTTATAGAAACAGGCTGGCCAAGGAGAAAGCCTGGATGAATGTGGCGGCTGCAACAAGTGCAAGCGGTGAGTGACATTTTTAAAGATATTACAACTAAGTAATTCATATCTGTTCCAAACTTGTAGTAGAGCAGTGCCAGAGTCGCTGGAGGTCTCTTCGCGACCGCTTTGTAAAAGAGAGTGGGAAAGCGCCTTCTGGAAGTGAGGAAAAGGAAATTGGCGGTTGGCAATATATGGAGGCGATGGCGTTTCTTCAACGACACGTTGCTCCTCGACGGTAAGCGTTAATAAATATTAATAGTAAATTCGTGCATTGAATAAAAATTTTGTTTTACTCACACGCACAGTCAACGAAGTGCCCTGTTATTTTAAAATATATGTACATGCAGTGGTTGGCGTAGGAAGTTGAAAAGGGCACTTTATAGTGATAAAGGGTGAAAGGTGCAATGTCCTATGTCTTTTGCACACGACCCCTCATCAGAGAGGCAATATAAACATTCATTTATATAATAACGCTAATATCATATATTGTATAAATATGTAAAAATTTTATCTTTTCTTCTATTACAGGACGCTAGGCAACACAAGCTTTGCTAGCTTAGATCAAACACAGGCTGAATATGAAGTATGTGAGTCGCAGCAACTTTTTGAGTTTTGTGACGAGGAGCAGACACAATTAGAATCACCCACTGTTACCCAATCGTCAGTGTCTTCCTTTGGAGCTTATTGCGTGAAAGAGCAAACGCCCAGTACAAGTAAGCAAGCAAAGCGCAAGAGATACGAGGATCGGCTTGACAATCTGTGTGGAACTTTAAGTGACTGGCTTCAAAAGAGGGAACCAAGCCCGCAGACAGTAAGCCGAAACGCTGATTTTCTTAAAGTTCTGGACAGCTACCTGTTGAAACATTCGGAAGAAGTACAAGCTATGCTAAAAACTGACATTTTAAGTTTTGTATTTACTAGCGGACATATTGCTTAACTATAATTTGATTTTTTGGTAATATTTAGTTTGTTTTGTGTGAAATGTAATTAATATGAATTCAGTTCCTTTTTTGAGAATGAAATTTCTGTTCATGAATTCTAGTCAAAATGAATTTATTTTTTTGTGTGTGTAAATTTACTATCTCATTTAACATTGTGGCGAACGTCGAAAATTAAATTCGATATCGAATAAGAATGATTGTTTTTTTTGCTTTGTTACTATGGTTCCCCTTTTTGTCGAACTCGTTTCAATAAATTTTAAATATGCTATGAATGTTACAAAATTTACGTTGATTGTGAGTTCGTTCTCAGTTCAATATTTTTATTGGACATCGAAGGAAATGTTCGACGTTCGCCTCAATGTTTTTTGGGATATTATAATTGTAGTCGTAATTAATTTACATAGTTTTTCTTTGCGTTGAAATTACTGTGCCGCATTTATAATCAAAATGAACTCGTATTTTTTGTTCGTATGCAATTTACTCCACACCATGGTTTTAGCTCTGTTTTATAAAATAAGATAAATAAAATAAAATGAATTAAATTTTCTCTTTGTAATTTGTTTTATATGTTTATTAAATATGAATAAATTAATAAAGTCAGACTTTGTTGGCTGAGGGTATATCTGACTTACTTTCAATAAAGAATGTTAAGGGTAATTACAAATTTGTGGAGGGTGATAAAAACATCTTACGTTAATTATTTTTCAGATGAATAAATACAAATCGCCTTTTTCTTTAATAGGCCGTCCATTGGATCGGATGCGATACAAGGTAACTTTTAAGATCATCCCTTAACTTGAACGCATTTTGTGAAGCATTATTCGAACCTATCCGCCTAGCTCTTTGCAAGGGGGTCGAAATATCACTCCGCCACAATCCTCTTCTCATAACGTCACCGTCCTCCTGGTCAACATATTCCGGTGGACAATAGCTGCCGTCGTGCATCATGACAAAATTGTGTAGGAGAACAGTAGCCTTTACAATTTTTTCGGCTGACGTGGGGCTCATTTGCAAAGGATTCAAAGGGATTCTCCACCGACAAGCCAATATCCCAAATGCATTCTCTATAACACGGCGTGCTCGAGATAGCCGTTTATTAAAAATTTGTTTATCCAGAGCTAAATTTATTCCTAAAATGAGTAAATGCATTTAATAAGAAAATACCGATATTTTAAGTTCATGGAAACCGGGGTACGGCCTCATTAAAAATGACTTTAATGGGAACGCATTATCTCCCACAAAGTAATGGGGAAAACTTGTGTTAGAGCCTGGTAACACATCGTTTTCAGGAAGATCCAGTGTTCCATTATAGAGCTCTCTTCCAAAGCCCGAATTCCATAATACGCCACCATCACTTTGCGAACCGTAAGCTCCGATATCAACGCCAGTAAAAGTGTAATTCGCATCACATACCGCCATCAGAACAATAGAATAGTTTCCTTTGTAATTATAAAAAAGGGAACCTGAATTTGACGGGCAAAATATATTTATGTGCTTGCCATCAATAGCACCAATGCAATTTGGCAAATTCCACATCGAATTAAAATCGGTAGCAATACGTTTCCACTCATCTTTCTGAGGAATCGACAAATAAATTGGCCCAAGTATCTCCCACAAAGCATCGCACGTTTCCCCAACAATTTCCTTCATTGCGGAAAGATCAATTTTAAAGGAAGAAGAATGAAACTGTTTACTTCCTCCGTGACCCAAATAACTATAATTTTAGATGGTTTTTAAAACACATACATATACATATGTCCATAATTATATTATTTGAACAACTTACCAGAGGGTCAAGTAAAGTCGGCATTCTGGGGAAATGGACGGCCTATTAGAATTGTTCCTCGAAATCCTTTTCCCAATCAAATTAAGGAGCAAGTCAAAAACATGTTTTTCCATTCTAATATTTTTCTTAAATTCCTCCCTGAATTCAAAATTCGTGGTGAAAAACCCGTGAGTGTCTCGATTCTGCAGAGGTGGTCGCACCCACCATCTACGGCCTACATAAAGCCTGTTGAAACATTCCTTGGCTTCCAGCAACAACAAAACAATTAAAATTACTTCAATTATTTCCATTTTTTTTTTATAATCTTTACACAAAAGTAAATATCACTACAACTTTAAGATATATTTGATACAAAACAAAAATTAACCGCCAATACAAAACAATTAATTTGTTTACATGCGACAACGCTTTTAATGTGGCGTACCTTTGCGTTTCTTACGCCTTGTCAGTCGAATGCTTCGCCGGAACGCACGTAACGTGTTCTATCTGGCAGGCCTTTATTTCAATTTGCATAGACATTTTATGTCGTCTCACCCGTCGATAGATTTAAATACGATAATGTAAATCATAGTTAGTGTCGATGAAATATATATGTTTTTAAAAGTTTCTGTGGTTTAATTAAATTAATAAAAATAATTTTTAGATAAAATTTTATTCAACGAACAGAAAATCCAAGATGTCTTGTATATTAAATTTAAATTTAAAAAATATATAACTATGATGATATTTATTTATTACCTATTCGTTTTTTTTACAATTCATATAATTATATTTCTCCTTCTCATCCAAAAAAATTAGAATATTAAACAATTTCCTTTAATTTTCGATACAAATTGCAACCGTCATCAAGTTTCAAAATATGAGTCGCATTCAAAAAGTGTATATTTTTCGAATAAGTGTAGCATACGAAGAGTTAAATGAGTTAGTTTAAAGAGCTGACTCCTTAAATTGAGTTGTAGTCATTGAGTCAACTCCTGAAAATTTGTTGAGTTACCCATCCCTACTTTAAGGATGTAAGAAAAATATCGATGCATCAAGCAACATGGCAACGATGGTTATGCTTCCAAACATAGATGTCTGTCGATGTGTTCTTATATCTGATGTTACAGGTGGTCTTTACCAGCTTTTAATTCTCGCTAGCTTTCTGCTGATTGTCGTCGCAAGCGAGAGAGAGATATGTTCAATGAGCATTTTGCATTACAGCCATGCAAGGGCAGTAAACATAATATATGCATGCTGTATTTTGCACAAAATTCTTTTAAAAAATGGCGTGGCTGCAGATGCTGGGTTCGAAATGTTGAAGGATGAGGATTACACAGACGATGCAGTTATTTCGCAAAATCACTCCCAGGAAGGTATAACAATCAGAGAGAGGTACATTTCGGTTGTTCAAACATATAAAAATTACCAACTAGGGTGTGTATTAATCTTATACTTTTCACAGCTGAATCAACTATCCGTAAAATATGTCAAATGTTGATTTGCTAGCAACAACACTACACACTACAGCATATACGAAAAAGTGTAGAAAACACGACTTTTTTGTCTTTGTTAAATAAAGAAGCATGACCACTTATAGCAAACCTGATTTTACGAAAAGTATACAGTTTGATAAATACAAATTTCTTTTCAAACTAGCTAAGTTTTATTTATTTGGATGAAAATAACATATCTAATATTGCTTCAAGTTTCCCTATCTTCTCCGTTAATCCAAAAACTGATGTATTAAATTGTTGCAGAGTTGCAACGAGTAAATCATTTGCCTTTACATCTCGTTCATGCTTTTCTTTGAATGCCTCCATGGCGGAGTTCAAAGCATCAGTGGTGAAGGTTGCCCTTCCTTGTGTTGGGCAGTTTATAAATTCGAACGAAGCAGCTGAAGAACCATGCGTTGGCATAGCCGTAGGAATTCGAGTCGCGAGAAGGATGTTGGTGTCATCCGTCACGACCACCGGCGATAAATAATATCTTCAGATTCGACGGTTTTTTGTTGTGCGCTGGTGGAAGGTTCCTAATAGGTAACTAATATTAAAATTTTATATTATAAAGAAGTGGTATATATATTTATTTGAGGCTTATAACTTTTAAACCGCATAATTTTTGGGTGAGAAGAAACTATGCCTTTTAAATACTCAAAATAAATCACTTCATGCGCTAAAGTGCCCACATCGGATACTCCGAACGGGTGCTTGCTGCTCGAATTCGCTAATGTCTGCTGTTGGTGGTCCTCTGCCAGTTAAACTGACCTGCACTTGAGCTTTCCTTGCACGGGAACGCAACTGGTTTTTCCATTGGAATAAACTCATAAAAAAATTATGGCAAATGAATATCTTCATATGTACTTATCGTGCGATTGCTGGAAGAGTGGCATTTAAAAATAAATCGCGGAAAATTAATGCAAATTAATTAAACTGAAGCAATGCTGTGCACGTTGCAGCATGACTGGCATTCAATGACTTAAAACCTACCTCTTTCCACTTTGCAGGAGTCCGGGTGGGTCCACGCATGGCATTCAAATGTTCGGCCAGTTGTGTCCACAGATCCTGCAACATATTCGGGGCACTGGGATTATTTTTCCTTTTTGCAGCCCCGGGTGCTTCTTAACAAAGTTTATATAAAACTAGAGTTGCTCCTGCGTTGTGCGCTCAAATTTCGGACATCTCAAAATATGTATATAAATCAAGGACGCATTTTAACGTTAAATTTAACCGTTCCGAAATGTTTTCTCTTGTTTCGGTTGAATTATTTCAAAATATTATCGTTAAAGCAATTATCATAATAAATTTCATTACGTTTTTAACCGAAACGAAATGCTGGCGTTAACGTTAAAACGTTAAGAAAAACGTTAAGAAAAACGCTGGAGATTCACTCGTCGCAAACAGAAGCGCAAACAGGCGCAAACAGAAGCGCTGCATACTTTTAGGCATATAAAATTAACGAAAACGGAAATTTTATAACGTTGCAACATTAACGATTTGATTTCGTTTTGATAACATGGCGCCGAAACGCAACAAACTCATTTCGTTAAGTTAATTTTGCTCGTTAACAAAAAAAAATGGTATCGTTTCGTTTGTTGAGCAGCCCTGATATAAATTGAACAATATCATACATACTATTTATATACATACATACATACACATGTACATACATAAGGGTAAGGGACGTTGGACGAATAGACTTATTCCTTCCTTAGATAAATGGTTAGATAGGCCACACGGTGAAGTAGATTTCCACCTTACCCAAATATTGACAGGTCACGGTTGCTTTAAGTCCTATTTATACAAGTATAAACATGATGATGACCCTTACTGCACCTTCTGTGCAAATCAGGTTGTTGAAGACGCCGAACACTGTTTTTTCGTCTGTCCGCGGTTTGCAATTGAAAGGGATGACTCGAGCACGAAGTTGAGGAGATCACTTTCGGTTAAAAACCTTGTAGATACTATGCTAGAATCTAAAGAAAATTGGTCCGTTGTTTGCAATATGGCGAACAAAATCATAACTAAACTGCGTCAAGCGGAGCAACTCCGCAGAAATTCATAGAAAGGCAATAGGCCGCTCCCCCTCCGCGAAGTAATACTTAACGGTAGTTCCACGGAGCGAGGGAAACGGAGCAGGGGTGGGTTTTTAGTGCGGTGAGTCGAAAGGCAAGTCCCACACTTCGGCTTTCAATGCTTTGTGCCACCTCCAGAAAAAAAAAAAAAAAAAAAAAAAATGTACATACATATACATATATGTTGAAATACTCACTTTTATGGAGGATCGTTTTCTATCTTTCGAATTCTAAATGGTGACTTTTGCAAAATTCAACGGTAAACGGCTTTAAATGAAGAAGAATAAATTTTGAAATTGTTAACAAAAATCAGCTGTTTTTGCTATACAGAACTTTTCGCGCATGCGGCGAGTGAGAAGTGCTTTTCTATTGTCATTATTGGCGGTGCATACCTATTACAACTGGCCGTGAGAATATAATGACAATTTACCCATAACAATTGAAGACTGTGACAAAATGCGAATAGGTTTGTTAATTTAAGATTTGGGCAACCAGTTATATGGAAAGCCGTACGCGCGATTTGTCAACACTTAATTACCGTAAGAAACTTAAGTATCAGTTGATTTTAGAATTTTAAGTTTTAGGCTTACGTAAATTGAGAGAATCAGCCTTACTATATCTTAATTTGAAAAATTTTTTAATAGTATATATATATATATATGCAAAAATTACATTTAAAACGAATTTACTAGATGTGGGAACATAGGCGGCGAACTGTCAAATAGCTGAAAATTAAATTAAAGACAAAAAGAAACATGAAAATAAAAACTAATAACGAAAAGCTATCGTATCCTCCAATAAAGAACTGTATGTTAAATTCTGTCCTGGATGTAAATTGGCACCACAAAAAGTCTCCATGTATCGGGTGGATATTCCACTACCTTTTCCTCTGACCAAGTGACTGCTTCTTGCATATTTTGTACATTTATGTTAAACTGAAAAACATTCGACACAGGTTAATGTTCTTGACATTTTTACAAGCAATATGCGATTCAAAAATAATCACACAAGTGCTTTATTTTTTACTTTTTGTCAACGGAGATATTCATAGAACAATATGCAACAAAAATTAATCATCAAAAATTAAGTTGTCGTGTTGAGTAATCGTCGGCAATTCTTAACCCTCTAAAAGGCAAATCCCTAAATTTACAAAAACGAAAACCACATAATTTTTTTGTGTGCAGTTATTGCCTATAGAATCAATTAAACTGATTTGAATGTTACGTTTTTATTTTTCTTAACCCCTGGGCAAAAAATATGGGCAGAGTGCTTAAGGGCACTGTTGGCTTTTTAGCCCAAAAAAGACATTTCACAGTTTGTTGGATTTTTATTTATATATTAACTTAACTGTTCTTATCACCATTACTTGCGTTGGTAATCATAAAAACAATTTTTTGCATTTGAACAACACAAATGAATATGACATTTCGTACATATACACTGAGTTAGCGATTTTTTACAAAATTTACACCATCTCTTTCCTCCTTCTTCACCAAGCCATTTGGGAAAATGGCCAACGTTGTCGAAGCGCATATCAGCAACTGGATGCTTAGTTTTCTGACCAACTCAACGAACAGCAATTTCTTCACGGAATTTAGGTAACTGAAGCAACTTCTGATCTTCGACTGAGGTTGTTCAAATATGTTTGAACATGTAGAATTAAAATAGTTCAATAAGCATTGAAATGCATGTACATCAACAGCCAATAAATTATTCTCTTAATATCGTTGTTTATTCTAAGATAAACACATACATACAAACATTCATAGGCGTAATGCATTGTGAGTAAAAGAAAGCAATAAACATAATCGCTAGACGAAATATGTTAAGTGCGTATGCCTTTAACGCAATGCAATACCCATGCACATACATACATACAAACAATCCACGTTTGTAGAATATAAATACATTGCATTTGTACATTGTTTAGGTTGGTCTTTTATCAGCTAAACATACATGCAATACACATACATTCAAACAATATACGTTTATAGAATATAAACAAGTCGCATTTGTACATTGCTTAGATTAAGAGTCAATGCATGCGTTAGTATTTTACCTGCATAGACACACACACACATCCATACATAATTAGTTTAGGAAAATAGTCTTATGAAATTGTATATAAGGAGCAGTAATTGTTTGAATAAATCAGAATTGTAAAGATTCTCAAACCTAAACATTGTATATTTTTTAATCCTTGCCTTATTATTATTTTCTTTACTTCCCCCACCCGTGGTAAAGAGTATAGAATAAGAAAATAATAAGTAGTTTTCAGATATATTCAGTGAGCATTGTGTTTACCTATTACCCCCCACCCGTGGTATGGAGTAGGTTAAACAGCCTGCCAACAACGTATAAATCAGTACAGAGGTGTTACTGGAATCATTGCATTTCTCAGCGTGTATGCGTCGGTTTAAAATATAAGAGTTTGTAGCTGCCATGTCTACAAAATGGTAAAATAATCGAGTTATAGCATCGCCCGTCTTTGTTCGAATATGGTAACGTCCCATTATTCCATCCATCAAATCCACACCTCCCAAAAGGCTGTTATACTCACGTATTAGGTGTGGACAATCAACTTCAATATATTCTTTTGCTTTGCGATCATAACGAGATGCCTATGCTATTTGCAAGTTGGGATTTATCCTAATGAAGGGCTTCCACTTACGTAGGTATTACGTAAGTGGAAGCCAAGCGTACACATCTATTATCTTTCCACAAAACGGTGGAAATGTCAACTCCAAATGCAGAGTCTACAAACTCCGTGCAGTAACCTCTTTGTTCATTTTTGACGGAATTATCCGTAAGTAATTTACAATTCGGGATTCGGTTGACGCGCACCGTTCCTAAACCGTATATTCCTCCCGCTCGCAAGTAAACTAACAATGGCAGCGACGTGTAAAAATTATCGAAATATACAATATGGTGCGCAAAATTGGTCACTGTTTGTGTTAAACGCACCACAACATTTGAAGTTGCACCAAGGTCCGGTGTACCAGGTAATACATTGTTATCACCAGCACCGTTGTAAATTTCAAATCTGTAAGCATAACCAAAAGAATCACACAAATCAAACAATTTGATTCCCCATTTGTGTGGCTTATTTGGCATGTATTGTCGAAGGTGATGTCGTATTTTTGTGCTGCACATTTGCTCGTCAACACAGAGTCGAGCATATTTTGGTACCGAATCAAAGTGTTTATTGAGTTCGTTGGCCAAATTACGAATGCGAAAAAGTGCATCGTAACCGGGTTGTCCTTTCGAGACTCGTTCGCTTTCATCCCTGAATGACAAAAAGCTTTTTATTGCCTTAAATCGTTTACTACTCATAGTATTTCGAATCGGCGCGAAGGCACTACGTCCCCAATAGCTGTCCAAATTCGGATATCGATAAATAGACATATATATAAGTATTCCACAATGGGCCATTATTATTTATTGTTGGTAAGGGAGAGCGTAGTCTTTTCTTTGGAATTTTTATCGGATGCATTATTTTCGGATATTGAAATCAATGTCGATGATGCTGAAGCCAAGTCGAGTGATGCCGAACTAATATTCGGTGACATGTTACCTACGTTGGCAATATATAAATCACTATTGTCAATCTTTTCCAGGCATTCTGAAATAAACCCGTCGTCTTCTGAGGTAATTTCATCAGGCATATAGCTAGGATCTTCATCAGAACAGCTAAAATCGTTTTCCTCGTCACTCTCAATAGAATTCATAAGTTCCAGCAATTGATCCTCGCTCAAAGCGGATAACTTTACACGTTTCTGATATCTAAATGCCATTTCTTTAATTTACACTATATAAATATAAAAATAATGTGAAATAATGTAACGGAATTAAAACACAAACTTCAATGCAATGAAGCGATAAATTTGCACCAGAACGCGCATAAGTGCCCTGAGGCACTCTTCAGTTTTTCGCTTCTAATTTCACACTTACATGCTTTTAATGAACGCAAAGTCTGCAAAACATAAGTATAACACCTTTCCCTTTGAATAAAAAGTATTTCACTTCGATTTAGTTTTAAAATGATGGAATAATTCACTCTAAGTAAAGACAAACTTTGCCTTCACAATTCTTGATACTCACATTTAAACTTCTCACACTGAATAGTTGACATAAACTAAACGCATGGCCGAAAAACGTTGCAATGTTCAAAAAAGTTATTACTATGAATCTAACGGAAAGCTACGCATTGGTTTTGATGATTGTTTTTGGTAATCTTATATCATATATGTCGAAATAAGTGATAAGTGCCCTGAGGCACTCTTACCCGTTGCAGGGTTAAGTAAAGTTAAGTTATGTTAAGTCTTGACTAAAGAGCCTTTCCATTATTCAACTACTGCTTTCAATTCTACTACAAAGGAAGTGACAATCAAAGGGACGAGTACACATTAGTACGTACCGTCGAATCCTTTCAAGTTTCTTTGTTTGCTTTTAACATCTTTTCTCTTTCCTCATATGTGTTGTTGTGAGAGAACAGAAAACGCAAAA
Organism: Philophylla caesio; assembly: GCA_963971545.1. NCBI lineage: Eukaryota > Metazoa > Arthropoda > Insecta > Diptera > Tephritidae > Philophylla > Philophylla caesio. The sequence goes on from OZ020604.1 coordinate 136,741,710, forward strand.
TTTGAGTTCAATTCTGCAATAATTGCTTTCAACAATTTGAATAATTTAAGTCGGGACCAAGACAAGACATCCACATTTTGAAAAATATGGAATACTGCTTCACTAAAGGCCATGGCATATAATAAGCTTTTGCTTGACGTGACAGTTTGCCAGAAAAGCGTTAAGAGTCAAGGGGTATGCCAAAATGAGCGTTTGGAAGATTTTTATATGGAAAAAACAACAACAGTTTTAGTGGTAGAAGTTAAAGTATCTATTTCCGGAGAAAAACCTTAAAAATTATCTTTTTTATTAACCAAACTCGTGCGAAACGCAAATTTAAGTGACGTTGTGTGCAATAGTAATTAAAAGAGAAGGAAAATGCATCCAGCTGTTTGCCATCGAGTGCAAAAAGATGAGAGATACCGCATGTATCTTACAACTTAGCAAGAATACTCCCGGTCAATAATGACAGAATACAAGACTACGACAGCCGACGCAATATTATCTTCAGCATTAGAGAGCAAAGAAGAAATTCCAAGTGGTAACTTGTTTAGAACTTTTCCTTTGGATTGTTGAATAAACTTATTGATTGGTGCAATGGTGCAAATTAAATGAGCATTTGGTCGAGAATTGATTGCTGATAGTTGGCTATAAAATCCGTCTGTTTTATTTTTGTTGCGTAGTGTTACGTGATTGTATTAAATCGTATTTGATATAACAACTCATACTGTGCAAGCATGATTTCGTTTGACTTGAATTGTGGATAAAGGAAGAAATGGGATATAAGAAAGGTGGACGGTGTGAAACACCAGTGGTATTATTAGTTATCTTAGGGCCGTTTGCACCATCTCTGGTTAAAATTATCGGCGGTTTGCTACAATTCAGCTTATTATTCAGCGATTACTTATCTGATGAATGGTCTTAATCGGCGCTTTGAGTTCCGATTAAGCGTTTAACCAGAGATGGTGCAAATGGCCGTTAATGTTAGGGCTTAACTTCAGATTTTTCAAATAATTTAGCAAATTGTGTGACTCTTTCATAGTCGAAGGAGCGAAATATTTGGGTGAAGCTTAGATTGTTTTGAAGGATATCAAAGCCCTCTCGAATCTGTGTTAGCAAATTGCAATGGAAAATCTGATATAGGTAATTATCGCTAGCTCCACATCTGCAGTTGTGGTGTCTGATTGCCTTAATTATACTCAAATATTCAGTGTCATATGCGTACCTCGCTAGTATTCTGTTTAACTTCTTTATAATTTTTTGGTTTTGTGTGTTGGCTTTTAGCGTATTTGTCCGTAAAGGTTGGGTTTGGAGGCTGGATATTCTAAAAATTGGTTGTACCATTTATTTTGAAATGTATTTCGTATATTTCTTACTGCCATATCTATAGTTAACTTAATGTATATGTTGTTATCACAGTCGTCTACAGTCTTTACCAATGCATCAGCCTTTTCGTTTCCTACAATACCTGTATGACTAGGTGCCCATATGATGGTCACATTTTAAAATTCTTCTTGCATAGTTTTGTGCGGTGTTTTTTGTTAAAAGTTTGCAAGCAATGAGTATATGTATATATTAAGATTAATTAAATGAGCACTTCCGCTCTTTCGCCAACTGACGCCGGCAGATGGCACAACACCTACCGCATACACATCTACACAAACACACCTCCGTTTACATTTGACACATGATCTCACCACCTACACCCCTACACCAGCACACAATTGTAAACATAAACAAACCACTGTCACTCTATACCACACACACATACATGTACAATCACACATATATCTCCACACGATATGAAGGGATCGTGTTTCAACTGTGGTGACTCAAGTCATATGGCCCGTGATTGCAAGAAAGAGCTGAGGTGTGCCATTTGCACGAGGAAAAACTTGGCAGATTTGAAGCACAGAACAGGTGGAAGAGAATGCCCTTGTTATGTACAGGCAGTACAAAAGACACGTAAAGAATGAAGGTTTGCCAACTAAATCTAAACCACTGTAAGGCGGCACAGGAATTGCTGCAGCAGTCGGTATTAGAACTGAATATCGACGTAGCTCTACTGAGTGAACCATACAAAGTGGTCGACTGTCAACTATGGGCCAAGGCCAGCGCAGGGCGATCAGCGGTATGGAGTTGTGCCAAAAAACCACTCCCATTAGAAAAACTGAAATCGGAAGTAGGCTTCGTCTGCGTGAAAATTGCTGGCATCATACTGTACAGTTGCTACATACCACCTAGCTTCAACCTCGAGGAGTTTGAAACAATATTAGATAACTTGGTCACCGATGCTAGAACTAGAACGCCGGTTGTAATCGCAGGTGACTTCAATGCATGGGCCCAAGCATGGGGAAGCCGTAAAACAAATCCCAAAGGCAGAGCGCTCCTGACAGCTCTTTCGACCCTAGAAGTGGTGCTATTAAATTCCGGAAGTAAAGCTACATTCAAAAAAGACGGAAGTGAGTCTATAATAGACTTAACATTCATAAGTAGTAGACTATCCCGAAATGTCCATTGGGAGGTTAGTGACGACTATACTCACAGCGATCACCAAGCAATTATCTTCACTATAAACGAACCAAAGCAAACAGGGTCTTGCACCGAAAGGAGAACAGTGGGCTGGAAAATCGACTCTCTAGATGAAGAAGCGCTAAAAGTTATGATGTCTGAAGTTACCCTAACACAAGGAGCTACGAATATGGCCAACAAGCTCATGACCACCATAGCAAACGCCTGTGATGCTTCAATGAGGAGAAGAGGAAGAAACCCATCGGGTAGACGTCCCTCAGTATACTGGTGGAATTCCCAGATAGCAGATGTTCGTCAACAATGCAATAGAGCAAGGCGCGACTACCAAAGGGCCAGAAAAACGGCAAATTATCTGGAACAACAAATACACTACAGGGCCAAGCGAAAGGAATTAAAGCAAACCATTAAGGCGAGCAAGAAGAAGTGTTTTCTCCAGCTTTGCGACAGTGCCGAACAAAATCCTTGGGGTATGGCATACAAAGTGGTTACTAAAAAGCTACAGGCATCTGTTCAGCCGCAGCTCACAAGCGCCGACCAACTGGGTATAATAGTAAGCAAACTGTTTCCAGGCCAAAAAGCATTCAGTAGAGAGATCCTCTCCCATGCTGAATGCAAATTCCCCCAGATCACCGCTGGAGAGGTGCTGCTTGCGGTTGATGAATTTACAGACAGAAAGGCCCCAGGCCCTGATGCAATTCCGAATAAAGTTCTTAAACTAGCAGTGAAAGCGAATACTGAGGTTTTCGTTCACACGTTTAACGAATGCTTTACAGAGGGCGTATTTCCGAAAATATGGAAACGCCAGCGGCTCGTTCTACTACCAAAGGCGGGAAAATCTCCTGGGGATCCCTCTGCATATCGACCAATATGTATGCTTAATACAACAGGGAAGCTTCTGGAACGCATAATTACCAATAGAGTTACAGAAGCAATGGAGGCGAATGGAGGACTCTCCGAAACACAATTTGGATTTAGAAAAGGGCGGTCCACAGTTGATGCAGCCAATTTCATAAAAAGAATAGCAGAAGATGCGATTAGCGGTGAGAGATGGAGATGGGGCTCAAAAGAATATTGTTTAATAATTACGCTCGACGTGAAAAACGCATTTAACACCGCAAGCTGGCGGAAAATAACAGAGGCGCTAATAACTTTCGATATTCCAGCATATCTCAGAAGAATCCTAAACAATTACTTGTCGGACAGACTTCTACTCTACGACACCGATGAAGGCAGAAAGAAATATAAGATTTCAGGCGGAGTTCCACAAGGCTCAGTGCTGGGTCCAACGCTATGGAACATAATGTATGATGGCATATTGAAACTACATCTACCAAAAGGGGCGAAAATAGTTGGTTTTGCTGATGACATAGCCATTGTGGTCGTAGCTAAGCACATAAAAGACATTGAAGAGAGTGCAAACAACTCGATCACTAGTGTTCTAAACTGGCTCCTCGATGCAGGTCTAGAGCTTGCACAGCAAAAAACCGAGACAGTGCTAATTAGCAGCAGGAAGATCCGAGAAGTGGCGAAAATAAACGTATGTGGCCATGAAATAGAATCAGCCCCAGATCTGAAATACCTCGGAATCATACTGGATGCTAGATTAACATTCAAGCGGCATATTGAATATGCAGTCGGAAAAGCGGAAAAAGTCGCAGTAGCGCTTTCGAGACTGATGCTTAACGTCGGAGGTCCAAAGCAACAGCGAAGGCAGTTATACGCCAATATAGTCAGAAGTGTATTGCTATACGGGTTTCAAATCTGGGGTGAAGCCTTTAAGAAGACGTCATACGCACGCGAAGCGAAGTCTTTATACCGGCTCTGCGCGGTTAAGGTATGCTGCGCTTACCGAACTACATCGGAAGATGCTGCGTTGGTTATTGCTGGCCTATGTCCAATAGATATCCTGGCGACGCAGACGTTGGCAAGATCTGTAAACAAGGCGAATCGCCAAGCAGAAATCAAGATCTGCTGGCAACAGTGGCAATGCCGTTGGGACCAGACAGATAAAGGTCGCTGGACACACCATCTCATACCATCAATAGAAAAATGGTTAAGCCGGAAACATGGAGAAGTAAACTTCCAGTTAACCCAAATGCTTACGGGGCATGGCTGTTTTAAATCTTACTTTTATAGATTTAAAATCGATGATGACCCTTACTGCACTCTCTGCGAAGAGGACGATATCCAAGATGCTGAACATTGCTTTTTTGCCTGCACATATTTCGATGATGAACGAAACTGCCTAAACGTACAGGTAGGGCGGCTGACAAAAGTAGAGAATTTGATCGATATAATGCTCGAATCGATCGAAAACTGGTCTGCCGTCTGCAACATGGCAAATATGGTAATATCGAAACTACGTCAGGCGGAACGACTCCGCAGAAATACATAATCTTTTAATGTCGGTTGACGGCAACAAACTTCACACCGAATCGGCGGCTCGGAACCTAGTCCGTTCCGACTGCCTGCACTAATAAAAAAAAAATAAAAATAAAAAATGTAAGCAGTTTGGCTCTTTGGCCCTAAGCACAGCTCCCAACGAACAGCCCAAAGCGGTTACACACGGCCGGGTAGCCCGGAATCTCGTCCGTTCCGGCTACCAAGAAAGGTTAGTGCTCAATAAACTACTTTTGAGAAATTTATATATATATGTATGTTAAATCCTCAGCTATAAAATATTGTGTTTTTTCCAATAGTTCATACAAAGCAGAAAAAATCGAATTAAGTAAGTAGACGGCTCGGAATCCAGTCCGTTCCGACCGTTGCAGAATAGTTGGAAACCATAAATTTTGAAAAACCAGACGAGAAGAAGTAAAGAGAGTAACGAGCGGCTCGGAACCCAGTTCGTTCCGACCGGCGGGCAAGGTAATCTAAAATCGTAAATTATATTAAAATCAATAGTTTATATAATAGGAGAAATACCATGTTGAGCGGCTTGGAACCTCGTTCGTTCCAACCGGCAGTCAAGCAAAAAAAAAAAAAAAAAAAAAAAATGCTTGGAAATGAAACGGGGCACTTTAAACCCCCAAGAAGATGTAACAAACAACAGTACAGAGGGCGGTACAAACAGACTTCACGTACGTAGAGCGTAAGCTCAAGCCATCGCCCGACGAAATACCTGACGGTAGTACCGGGGCAAATGGTACTCAGACAGTAGGAGGTTTAGTTAGGGTTAAAGTCCCACACTGACAAACCGGTGACGGTTAGGCTTTCGATGCTTCCTCCTCGTAAAAAAAAAAAAAGAAAAAAAAAAACACATATATCTCCACACACACACACACATTTGTTGTGAACAGTCGACAAAATCATAAGCTCTGTGTTTTACTAAAAATTTATAGTGAAAAGTGACGGTGTATTCCGAAAAAAGTGTACAGGGCGGTCGTTAAAATTACCCGCTTCCCTGCAGCAGTGAAAAACACCGACACAAACGGAATCCAGCTAAGTATCATCAGTGAGAAAATTTATAAACCTCTTTTTCAGCCTACGTTTTGTTTTGTTTTGGGTTTTCATAAAGAAACCAAAAACAACACCAACAGCAAATAAAAGTACTTTTGGCGCGCTAAACAGCTGATTAAAAGTGTGCGTTGAACCACAAGCTGCAAAACAGCTGGAAAAAGTGAAAGTGATAAAGCAGTGACTTTCGTCGATAAGAAAGCTCCAAGTCCAAGTTTTCCTCCGAATAGCAAGGACACAATCCACACGTCGATAAAGCAGTATATACAGCGATCACTCGAAATACAACGGCGTGCACAAAGTTAGCAGCGGGCCAAGTCGAAACTCATGGAGAATGGCTGAACCGGCCGAAAACCCATTTAGGCGGAGTTCAGGTATCATGCACTCCCCTCCGAGAGTAAGGGAAAGGAATGAGGCCGAAAAAGCCGAAGTCCAAAAGAGAAGTGCGCTCGCTTTAGAAGACGACGGATGTCAAGAAGCGAAAAAAGCCAAAAAAGCCGATATAAGCGACAAAGCTCCAGCGGAAAGACGTCACAACATAAATGTTGAGAAGGAAGCAGAAAATTTACGTTCGCGCTCCTCACCACCGGATATCAGCCGCGGGGTAGCCCCTTTGCCCGAAAACTCTTTAGCAAACGTTAAAAGTCCTATGAAAGAGTTGGGCTCCAAGATAAATGAGCTCTTAAGCATGATAGGCGGAGGCAGAAGATCTATTCACCAACCCATGCGCGATCTAGTCGGGGAAATTGCGAAGTTGCACAAACAGGCAACAGAAGGGCAGAACACAGGCGTTAGCAACAAAATATATAAGATTACCAAAACGCAATACGCCCAAACTTCAAGCGACCGAAAGGTTAACAAGCCGACAGTAAACGCGAGCCAGGCGCAGGCAGAATCGACTAAAAGAAATACTGATGCAAAGGTTATAAACAAGGCGGCCGCAAGGGCAGAAACCCCAGCTAACAAATGGACCCTGGTGCAAAACCAGAAAAAATTGTGCAAAACCGCAAGGAAAGCGTCAAAGCCTGATGCGGTAATAATCTCAAAAACAGGCGAAACCTCATATGCGGACATCATCAAGCAAATGAAGAAGCAACCCGCAATGCAAGAACTAGGGCAAAGCGTCAACAAAATTGTCACCACAGCTAGGGGAGACTTACTAGTCCAATTACGCGATAAAACCGGCCACGTGGCAAGCAAGTTAAGAGAGTGCGCTAACGAGGTACTAAAAAACGTCGCAAATGTAAAAGTCCTGACCCACACACTAAATGTAGAGATTCGCGACATGGATGCTGCAACAACAGAAGAAGAGGTTGGCGATGCAATCAAGCACCAATTCCCCGAAGTAAATTATGGGAATCCAGTTCCAGTCAAATCCATAAAAACGATAAGAAATGGAACGCAAACTGCGCTCATAAGCCTTTCATTACGAGACACAAAAACTTTGGTAGAGACGGGACGAATTCGCATAGGCTGGGTCAACTGCCGAATTAGGGAACTAATCAGTCCCCTCAGGTGTTATCGATGCCTCGATTTTGGACACATATCCAGGCATTGCAAGTCCGCCGAAGATCGCAGCGGTACGTGTCTTCGTTGTGGAGAGAAAGGACACTTCGCCAAGCAATGCAAAGCAGCACCCAAATGCGCCATTTGCAAGACAGCACAAGACCACCCTACTGGAAGCTACAGATGCCCAGCGTACTAAAAAGCGGTCAACCAGATAAAACAATGATTAAGTGCATACAGATTAATTTAAATCACTGCAAGGCTGCACAAGACCTCCTTAAGCAAGCAGTATACGAACAAAAGATTGATATTGCGCTCATCAGCGAGCAGTACAAGGACCCTCAGTGGAAGGAAGTTGGCTGCAAGACAAAGGGAAAAAAACTGCAATATGGGCATGCGGAGACTTCCCCATTGAATCCATGGACAACGACCAACAGCAGGGCTTTATCTACAGCTTTATTTACAGCTGCTACGCGCCACCAAGTGAACCGTTAGATGCTTATAAAAACATGCTAAGTCGTCTGGTAGCAGACGCGCTGGGAAAAACACCTCTCATAATATCTGGAGACTTCAACGCATGGGCCGTCGAATAGGGTAGCCCAAAAACAACTCCACGGGGTCAGGCGCTTCTTGAAGCCTTTGCCAGTCTTAATGTCGTGCTACTCAATAACGGAAGGAAAAACACATTCCAAAAGGGCAACGCGGGTTCAATCATTGACCTGAGCTTTAGCAGTCCTGCAATATATAATAGTATAACATGGGATGTTTTCGATGAATTTACATTCAGCGACCACTTTGCCATTAAATTTACCATAAACTCGTACCGAAACTCTTCGAATAGGAAAAAAGGGTCGAAAGTTCAGAGAATTATTTGGAAAACAAAAATGCTTGATAACAGCATGTTGGAATATATGACGGAACTCCTTCCAGACACACTCGATGGAAACAATGAAAGCCCTAATACATGCGCTAATACACTAATTAAGCAGGTCACCGACATTTGCAATGCATCAATGCCACGTAAAAAGAGCGGAAAGGAGAGAACACCCGCTTACTGGTGGACAAAGGAAATAGCGGAGCTGCGAGGGGAATGTTTAAGACTGCGCCGACGATACCAAAGGCAGAGGGCAAGGAGCAATTCCGAGTACCAATGTTTCCAAGATGCGTATAAAAACGGGCGAGTGAGACTGCGAAAAGAAATACAAAAAAGCAAGCGCGAGGCCTTTGTGGAACTTATCAAAGACGTGGAAGACAACCCCTGGGGCAGCGGATACCACATCGTCCTGAAAAAACTAAAAGGGCGCAACGCCAAGCCACCAGTATGCCCACATATAATGAAACGCATTGTCTCAGGGCTTTTCCCGCAGCAAGAAGCATGTAGCGCACCAAGAGAGCTAAAAGTAGAGCCCACCGAGATCCCTCCAGTAACAAATACCGAAGTGCTCGCCGCTGCAGCAAAAATCAAAAGCAATAAGCCCCCAGGCATGGACGGTATACCGAATAGCATCCTGAAGTATATTATTAAGAAGAAGACTGAAACCTTTAGCAAACTGTACACGCAGTGCATACAAGAAGGCACCTTTCCAAAGAAATGGAAACGTCAACGGCTAGTTTTACTACCCAAGGGTAATAAGCCCCCAGAAGAGCCGTCCTCATATAGACCTTTGTGCATGTTAGACACAGCAGGAAAAATACTGGAAGCAATTATATGCGCGCGAATCCAAGAGATCACGGAGGGTGACAGGGGACTCTCGAATCAACAATACGGCTTCCGAAAAATGCGGTCAACGGTCGATTCCATTGCGTCTGTCTGCGATATAGCGCGAAGAGCACTCGAGGGCAAAAGATGGTTCGATGCGCTGTTGTCACGCTGGATGTAAAAAATGCGTTAAACTCCGCCAACTGGCACCACATAATTAAGGCGTTAATAGAGATGAAAGTTCCGGACTACTTGACGCGCATACTCCTAAACTATTTTAGCGAAAGAGAGTTATTTTATGAAACAAATGAAGGCTCAAAATGGTACCATGTCACAGGTGGTGTGCCGCAGGGTTCGGTCCTCGGACCAATCCTTTGGAACATCATGTATGATGGCATCCTTAAAATTGAAAAACCCGAGGGCGTGTCTATAATAGGCTATGCGGATGACATAGCGATCGTAGTAGTGGCGAAACATCTGGTGGACGTGTCGCGCATGTGTAGCGAAGCAATAGCGTCAGCAAAAACTTGGCTGCAGAACGCAGGACTAGAGTTGGCTGATCACAAGACAGAGGCATTGCTCATGACCAGTCGAAAAAAGCTGGAAAAGATTCAAATTCGCATAGGAGAGCACACTGTAACGTCAGCGCAAACTTTAAAATACCTCGGTGTCGTACTCGATCCACGACTGAACTTTAAGGAACGCCTAAAATATGCCAGCGAGAAGGCAAGGAAGACCAGTATGGCTCTTGCAAGACTCATGCCAAATATGGGAGGCCCAAAACAGAAACAAAGAACCCTGCTTGCGAGCGTCAGCTCATCAATCTTAATGTACGCGCCACCAATCTGGGCAAGCGCGACCCCTATAACCTCATACATGAGAGCACCAGCCTCGGTGCACAGATTACCATCCCTTAGAGTATGCTGTGCATTCGTGACTGTGTCAGACGAGGCCTCAAACTTACTAGCTGGAAGATGCCCGGTAGACATAGCTGCAAGAACGGCGGCAGCAATAAAGCATAGCCCAAACGAACGCAGCAAGATACTGCAACAAAGCATCGACGAGTGGCAACAAAGGTGGGACTCGTCCCCAAAAAGACGTTGGACAAAGAGATTGATCCCAAGGGTAGACGAGTGGATTAAGAGAAAACACGGAGAAACAAATTTCTACCTTACCCTGTTCCTTACCGGGCATGGCTGCTTCCGACAATATTTACATAAATACAAGCATGTTGACCACCCCTTCTACTTATACTGCGATGGGAAAATTGAAAGCGCCGAACACATACTGATGGACTGCCACAGATTCGACACAGAACGCAACGTTCTATAACGTTATATGGGAAAAGCAGTGTCTCCGGAAGGCTTGCTGAAGGTTATGCTGTCCGATTAAGATATTTGGCACAAATGTGTAGACACCATCACGGGAGTAATGAAAAGACTTCGAATAGACGAAATGGCTGCTCGTATCTATGAAGATTCCTCCTCCCTGGTCGTAACCGAAAAAAAAAAACACATATATCTCCATATGTCTTTTCCTAATTTTATATAAAGCTTTCGTTTGTGAGCCCGTACGGACGTACCCCACTTCAATTCGATCCTCTAAAAATAAATAAATCTTATAAAGTTTTCGAAGAAAAAGAAAATGAAAAACACCATTTGAAGAAAAAGAGTATTGGAAAGTGAGTGAAATATTCCATTGTGTTCATGGTCCTTCTTCGAAAAAAGAAAGGAAAAAGCTTAAAGCGACGAAGTGTTTGCATGCGCGCATAGAAGAGGTTGTAAAAGTGAAATATAATATATTCATAACCTCAAGTGTTAAAGCGGTTTATATTAAAACTTACTTAAATTCTTACATACTTCATGTTTTATAAAAATATAAATAACTAGCCAAAACAGATATCCAAAAACTTAAAAAAAAAATTATTTTTAACGTCAGAACTAAACTATTATAATCGGGCGCAAACAAAAGAAAAAAAAAATAAAAATTATTACTAGCATATTTAATAACTAACCTTACAAACGTTTAACAATTTCAACAAACTACAATAGCCAAGGCAAGGACTAACAGGATTGCTGCAAACAGCGAGGGATAAAAGGAAATATTGGGACACTACAAGAAGTTGACCTAAACCAAACATATACCCTAAAATATATAAATCCCCCCTATTGCCCCCGGAGCCACAGTGAGTTGTATCGTTTCTTTATTTATGTATGTATATGCATATTGAAAGTTACTGATGAACTAGTTTGAGCACTAAGTCTAAGTCCGTTACCGTCTTGATGCAGTCCGTGGAAGTTGCATCTACTTGGCACCACCTCTGTTGGTCTAACTAGCCCACCCGTGTCGGGTCCGTCGTCCCCGCCCACTTATGTAATGTCCGCCAAATTGCGTTTATATGCCTGACATCTGACACTACTTAAATGTTCTAAGTTAATTTAATTATCCATATAATTCGAAGTTGAACTTCATTGAGGCTTTCGGAATGGACGGGAATCCGAGCAGCCAAATTCACGGGTTAGTTGATTTCCGCCTACTCAGCATTGCTGACACTATAAAGAGCGCTATAGTAAGCCGAGGCCGTCGGAACGGACTTGGTTCCGAGCGGCTTCTTGCCCGGCTATGAACTCTGCAGACAAAACGAGCCTGATGGACAAGTTCCCTTGCTGCGCAGACTCAGCGAGTAGCATGACCGAGGTGGTCCAGCAAACGAATACCAGGAGCCGCAATAAACTGCAGCTGAAGAGCGTTTGGTTCCAGCCTCAAAATTTCCACAAAAGTACAAAAGTACATACATAATTTCTCTAGCTTATTTTCGTTTTCTTAAACACACAAAAAAAACCCAAACAAAAAAAAAAGTCAATTAATTATTTGCAATATTTTCCCGGCAATACCCCTTCTGTTCGTGTATCAAGCAAAAGCAGAATTACATATCAAAATAAGCAAAAGAGAATACAACTTCAAAACAAAAACTGTGAAAACACATTTATGTATAAGCATATGCAAATAGTTACATATACATATACTCAACAATGTATTCAAAAACAAGTAAAATTTATAAGCAATAACATCTACACTAAAATTTCTTACCTCCCATCATAACGAGCGTGAAGAACTGGATAAAATTCAGATTTGCTTATAAACAATACACCAACATACATTCGTATGTATATTAACTACTGCCCTCACACTCACCGTCCATTTAACTGGCGAAAAAGTTCTTTAACCCCAACCGCATTAAATATATGTATGTAGACACTATCGTACATCAAGACAAATCAGCTGAATTCGCGTATTTTCTATTTCCTATTCACCCGTCCTTTGTTATTGCACATATACACACACACTCTACCCATTGTCATCCGCCTACGCCTAACACTGAGCATTAACGCACACACGCACTATTAACGAATAGACCGCTCAGTGCATCTACTAGCACTGCAATATTAACACACGTACATATACATATACACAACACAACCTATCATTAGTACGGGTCAGAAAAAAAACAATTTTTGACTAAAATATCGCGAGTTCAATAAAAATACTTTAAAATCTCAAAGATAATATTTATAACCCGTTCCAACAACAATAACAACAACAAAAAATTATATTGAAATTACTTAAGAAAAAGTATTATAATAATTGTAATTAATAGTAATACGTACAACATACATAGCCCAGTATATATAGTTATTTTAAATATAACTCAACATAAAATTTACGTATTTTAAACTTATAATTAAATAAAAAATTCTTCGTGCATTTATGTACATGCAATCAGAAAATCCCTCATTTAAACAACAAAAAGTCTGTTGAGAACATGAGCACAAATATCATAGATTGTAGACGCTCTTTGACGTAGTTGTGTATTTGCCGAATCTAAATCTGTATTTTTGAATTTTCAACTCTCCCTTTGCAACCATGTGTATGCTAGCTTTTATATCGTAAATTGGGGTGGCGTGTAATCTAAATTTGCATTTATTTAAAATCGAAACCACTTCCTCTCCTTTTTTTGAATATCGCATTTTTTCCCAAGCACAGTGAGTAATGAACATGGTCCTTACGATCCGTTCGAAGTAATCGGCAATCCTTGCGTACTTGCAAATTCACACTCACTGAATGCACCCCTCTCTTTGACTCAATTTACACCAACTCCTGACTTACTTACTTAATAGGCGCATTAACCGCCTAAGCGATTTTGGCCGAGGTCAACATAGCACGCCAGCAATTGGAAATACCAAGTATAGCCAAATCTTTTTCTACTTGGTCTTTCCAACGCAGAGGAGGTATTCCTTTTCCTCTGCTACCACCCGCGGGTACCGCGTCAAAAACCTTCAGGGCTGGAGCTATTTCATCCATTCGAACGACATGGCCTAGCCGGCGGAGCCGCTAATTCTTAATCCGAAGCACTATATCCAAGTTATTGTACAGCTCGTACAGCTCATCGTTCCTTCGTACGCCGTCGCAAAGACGCAAAGGTCCATAAATCTTTTGAAGATTCTTTCTTTCGAACACTCCAAGAGCCCTCTCATCGGATGTTGTCATCGTCCATGCTTCTGCGCCATACAATAGGACGGGCATGATGAGATACTTACAGAGTATGGTTTTTGTCCGTCGAGAGAGGACTTTACTGTGCAATTGCCTACTCAGTCCGAAGTAGCACTTGTTGGCAAGAGAGATTCTGCGTTGGATTTCAAGGCTGAAGCTGTTATTGGTGTTAATGCTCGTTCCTAAGTAAACGAAGTCCTCTACCTTTTCAAAGTTATTACTGTCAACAGTGATGTTTGATCCCAGTCGTAAATGTGCCGGCTGTCTATTTGATGACAGGATATACTTCGTCTTGCCCTCGTTCACCTCTAGACCCATTTGCTTCGCTTTTCTATTCAGTTTGGAGAAGGCAGAACTAACTGCGCGGTTGTTAAGACCGATGATGTCAATGTCATCAGCGTACGCCAGCAATTGCACACTCTTATAAAAGATGGCCGCTGTGGTCGAGTTGGTAGCGGTGCGTGCTACAACTTGATATGCCGGTGAGTTCGAGGTTCGAATCTCAGTCAGGGCAGGCAAAATCTTAATCATAGAAAAAGTTTTTTCTAATAGCGGTCACCCCTCGGCAGGCAATGGCAAACCTCCGAGGGTATTTCTGCCACGAAAAAGCTTCTCATTAAATACATCTGCCGTTCGGAGTCGGCACAAAACTGTAGGTCCCTCCATTTGTGGTATAATATAAAGACGCACACCACAAATGGTAGGAGAATCTCGGCCAAACACTGAGCTATATAGTGTACGCGCCAAAATTATATATATATATATAAAAGATGGTACCTGATCGATTTAGTTCTGCGGCTCGATTTATTTTCTCCAGCATCAGGTTAAAGAAATCGCACGACAAAGCTGACGGAGCTTTTGGTGTTGCTCAACGTCATTTTACATAGCCGTATAAGTTTTGCCGGGATACCAAATTCAGACATTGAGGCATATAGGAAACTTCTTGTCGTGCTGTCGAAGGCGGCTTTGAAGTCGACAAAAATATGGTATGTGTCGATTCTTCTTTCTCGGGTCTTTTCCAAGATCTGGCGTATTGTGAATATCTGATCGGTGGTAGATTTACCAGGCCTAAAGCCACACTGATAAGGTCCAATCAGTTTGTTGACGGTGGGCTTAAGTCTTTCACACAGTACACTTGACAGAACCTTATACGCGATGTTAAGAAAACTAATCCCGCGATAATTGGCACAGACTGCAGGATCACCATTTTTGTGGATTGGGCAGACCACACTTAAATTCCATTCAGCAGGCATGCGTTCTTCCGACCATATTCTAGAGATGAGCTCGTGCATGCACTTAACTCAGCTGGTAACCCGTCGGCCCCGGGGGCTTTGTTGTTCTTCAGCCGTGCTATCGCTTTCTGAATTTCGTCATAGTCGGGTGATGGTACATCACGTTCATCATCATTGATTGGGGATTCGGGTTCAACATCTTCTCCAACGTTGTCGCAGCTGCTTCCATTAAGAAGTGTGAAGAAGTGCTCCCTCCATTATTTAAGTATGCTGTGGACATCAGTCACCAGGTCGCCGTTTTCATTCTTACAGGAATTCGCCCCGGTCTTGAAACCTTCTGTTAGTCGCCGTACTTTCTGAAAAAATTTTCGGGCACTTTTCCTGTTGGTCAGCATCTCAAGCTCTTCGCACTCACGCATTTCGGCCTCTCTCTTTTTCTTATGAAAAATGCGTCTTGCTTCCTTCTTCAACTCACGATAACGCTCCCGCACCGATCGCGTAGCACCCGATCGCAGTGTGGCCCTGTCGGCAGCGTCTTTACGTTCCGTAGCGGCGCGACATTCCTCGTCATACCAGTTGTTCTTTCAGCCTCGCTGAAATCCGATGGATTCTTCAGCGGCGGTATGTAGACAGCGAGAAATATGGTTCCACTGCTCGGAAATATCGTTCTGTTGATTATTGCTCTCAGAGAGCAGGAGTGCAAGTCGAGTGGCGAAGTGGATGGCTGTCTGTTGCGATTGCAGCTTTCCGACGTCGAGCTTTCCTTGTGTCCATTTGCGTGCGCTTTTTGCTGCACAGAGGCGCGTGCGGATCTTAGCTGCCACAAGAAAATGATCCGAGTCGATGTTGGCTCCTCGGATCGTGCGCACATTTAGGACACTGGAAGCATGCCTTCCGTCTATCACAACGTGGTCGATTTGGTTTCGTGTCTAACCATCTGGAGACAGCCACGTAGATTGGTGAATCTTTTTATGCTGGAACCCGGTACTACCGACTACCATGTTTCGGGCCCCGGCGAAGTTGATCAGTCTCAGTCCGTTATCGGACGTTTCGTCGTGGAGACTGAATTTCCCGACTGTAGAACCAACAAAAACTCGTTGCTTTTATCTAACTTATCGCGATTGGTAAAGTTGAACGGCGAGCAAAAGCATTTACGATCTCTGCAAGCGTCGGCAATTCGATCTTTCGCGATCGTTCGTTGGTTGCGAAGGCTCGTTGTAAAACTGGCTCAGTATATCATATTGAGAAGATCGAATATTTAATCGATCGCGATCATTCGTCTGGAGGATAAGTGAAATGCATACATATACAAGCATGTATGCATGCATGTAAAATTTTATGCTTTAAGAAATTTCATGTATAGGAATCCGTAACATTGTCTGTTACTGCGTTTAAAAAAAAATAGTTTTATTTTCTTTCTGTTGGGTTACTGAACCTCAGTGCACTCTTTAAAAGAAACGTATGTATGGATGCAAATTTGAGAGTTTTAAGGATCTTAATTAGGGATATTTATAAAACAATAGAATACTAATCACTTTGCCAGAAAAAAGCTTGGTTCCAGCCTCAAAATTTCCACAAAAGTACAAAAGTACATACATAATTTCTCTAGCTTATTTTCGTTTTCTTAAACACACAAAAAAAACCCAAACAAAAAAAAAAGTCAATTAATTATTTGCAATATTTTCCCGGCAATACCCCTTCTGTTCGTGTATCAAGCAAAAGCAGAATTACATATCAAAATATGCAAAAGAGAATACAACTTCAAAACAAAAACTGTGAAAACACATTTATGTATAAGCATATGCAAATAGTTACATATACATATACTCAACAATGTATTCAAAAACAAGTAAAATTTATAAGCAATAACATCTACACTAAAATTTCTTACCTCCCATCATAACGAGCGTGAAGAACTGGATAAAATTCAGATTTGCTTATAAACAATACACCAACATACATTCGTATGTATATTAACTACTGCCCTCACACTCACCGTCCATTTAACTGGCGAAAAAGTTCTTTAACCCCAACCGCATTAAATATATGTATGTAGACACTATCGTACATCAAGACAAATCAGCTGAATTCGCGTATTTTCTATTTCCTATTCACCCGTCCTTTGTTATTGCACATATACACACACACTCTACCCATTGTCATCCGCCTACGCCTAACACTGAGCATTAACGCACACACGCACTATTAACGAATAGACCGCTCAGTGCATCTACTAGCACTGCAATATTAACACACGTACATATACATATACACAACACAACCTATCATTAGTACGGGTCAGAAAAAAAACAATTTTTGACTAAAATATCGCGAGTTCAATAAAAATACTTTAAAATCTCAAAGATAATATTTATAACCCGTTCCAACAACAATAACAACAACAAAAAATTATATTGAAATTACTTAAGAAAAAGTATTATAATAATTGTAATTAATAGTAATACGTACAACATACATAGCCCAGTATATATAGTTATTTTAAATATAACTCAACATAAAATTTACGTATTTTAAACTTATAATTAAATAAAAAATTCTTCGTACATTTATGTACATGCAATCAGAAAATCCCTCATTTAAACAACAAAAAGTCTGTTGAGAACATGAGCACAAATATCATAGATTGTAGACGCTCTTTGACGTAGTTGTGTATTTGCCGAATCTAAATCTGTATTTTTGAATTTTCAACTCTCCCTTTGCAACCATGTGTATGCTAGCTTTTATATCGTAAATTGGGGTGGCGTGTAATCTAAATTTGCATTTATTTAAAATCGAAACCACTTCCTCTCCTTTTTTTGAATATCGCATTTTTTCCCAAGCACAGTGAGTAATGAACATGGTCCTTACGATCCGTTCGAAGTAATCGGCAATCCTTGCGTACTTGCAAATTCACACTCACTGAATGCACCCCTCTCTTTGACTCAATTTACACCAACTCCTGACTTACTTACTTAATAGGCGCATTAACCGCCTAAGCGATTTTGGCCGAGGTCAACATAGCACGCCAGCAATTGGAAATACCAAGTATAGCCAAATCTTTTTCTACTTGGTCTTTCCAACGCAGAGGAGGTATTCCTTTTCCTCTGCTACCACCCGCGGGTACCGCGTCAAAAACCTTCAGGGCTGGAGCTATTTCATCCATTCGAACGACATGGCCTAGCCGGCGGAGCCGCTAATTCTTAATCCGAAGCACTATATCCAAGTTATTGTACAGCTCGTACAGCTCATCGTTCCTTCGTACGCCGTCGCAAAGACGCAAAGGTCCATAAATCTTTTGAAGATTCTTTCTTTCGAACACTCCAAGAGCCCTCTCATCGGATGTTGTCATCGTCCATGCTTCTGCGCCATACAATAGGACGGGCATGATGAGATACTTACAGAGTATGGTTTTTGTCCGTCGAGAGAGGACTTTACTGTGCAATTGCCTACTCAGTCCGAAGTAGCACTTGTTGGCAAGAGAGATTCTGCGTTGGATTTCAAGGCTGAAGCTGTTATTGGTGTTAATGCTCGTTCCTAAGTAAACGAAGTCCTCTACCTTTTCAAAGTTATTACTGTCAACAGTGATGTTTGATCCCAGTCGTAAATGTGCCGGCTGTCTATTTGATGACAGGATATACTTCGTCTTGCCCTCGATCACCTCTAGACCCATTTGCTTCGCTTTTCTATTCAGTTTGGAGAAGGCAGAACTAACTGCGCGGTTGTTAAGACCGATGATGTCAATGTCATCAGCGTACGCCAGCAATTGCACACTCTTATAAAAGATGGTGCCTGACCGATTTAGTTCTGTGGCTCGAATTATCTTTTCCAGCATCAGGTTAAAGAAATCGCACGACAAAGCTGACGGAGCTTTTGGTGTTGCTCAACGTCATTTTACATAGCCGTATAAGTTTTGCCGGGATACCAAATTCAGACATTGAGGCATATAGGAAACTTCTTGTCGTGCTGTCGAAGGCGGCTTTGAAGTCGACAAAAATATGGTATGTGTCGATTCTTCTTTCTCGGGTCATTTCCAAGATCTGGCGTATTGTGGTGGTAGATTTACCAGGCCTAAAGCCACACTGATAAGGTCCAATCAGTTTGTTGACGGTGGGCTTAAGTCTTTCACCCAGTACACTTGACAGAACCTTATACGCGATGTTAAGAAAACTAATCCCGCGATAATTGGCACAGACTGCAGGATCACCATTTTTGTGGATTGGGCAGACCACACTTAAATTCCATTCAGCAGGCATGCGTTCTTCCGACCATATTCTAGAGATGAGCTCGTGCATGCACTTAACTCAGCTGGTAACCCGTCGGCCCCGGGGGCTTTGTTGTTCTTCAGCCGTGCTATCGCTTTCTGAATTTCGTCATAGTCGGGTGATGGTACATCACGTTCATCATCATTGATTGGGGATTCGGGTTCAACATCTTCTCCAACGTTGTCGCAGCTGCTTCCATTAAGAAGTGTGAAGAAGTGCTCCCTCCATTATTTAAGTATGCTGTGGACATCAGTCACCAGGTCGCCGTTTTCATTCTTACAGGAATTCGCCCCGGTCTTGAAACCTTCTGTTAGTCGCCGTACTTTCTGAAAAAATTTTCGGGCACTTTTCCTGTTGGTCAGCATCTCAAGCTCTTCGCACTCACGCATTTCGGCCTCTCTCTTTTTCTCATGAAAAATGCGTCTTGCTTCCTTCTTCAACTCACGATAACGCTCCCGCACCGATCGCGTAGCACCCGATCGCAGTGTGGCCCTGTCGGCAGCGTCTTTACGTTCCGTAGCGGCGCGACATTCCTCGTCATACCAGTTGTTCTTTCAGCCTCGCTGAAATCCGATGGATTCTTCAGCGGCGGTATGTAGACAGCGAGAAATATGGTTCCACTGCTCGGAAATATCGTTCTGTTGATTATTGCTCTCAGAGAGCAGGAGTGCAAGTCGAGTGGCGAAGTGGATGGCTGTCTGTTGCGATTGCAGCTTTCCGACGTCGAGCTTTCCTTGTGTCCATTTGCGTGCGCTTTTTGCTGCACAGAGGCGCGTGCGGATCTTAGCTGCCACAAGAAAATGATCCGAGTCGATGTTGGCTCCTCGGATCGTGCGCACATTTAGGACACTGGAAGCATGCCTTCCGTCTATCACAACGTGGTCGATTTGGTTTAGTGTCTAACCATCTGGAGACAGCCACGTAGATTGGTGAATCTTTTTATGCTGGAACCCGGTACTACCGACTACCATGTTTCGGGCCCCGGCGAAGTTGATCAGTCTCAGTCCGTTATCGGACGTTTCGTCGTGGAGACTGAATTTCCCGACTGTAGAACCAACAAAAACTCGTTGCTTTTATCTAACTTATCGCGATTGGTAAAGTTGAACGGCGAGCAAAAGCATTTACGATCTCTGCAAGCGTCGGCAATTCGATCTTTCGCGATCGTTCGTTGGTTGCGAAGGCTCGTTGTAAAACTGGCTCAGTATATCATATTGAGAAGATCGAATATTTAATCGATCGCGATCGTTCGTCTGGAGGATAAGTGAAATGCATACATATACAAGCATGTATGCATGCATGTAAAATTTTATGCTTTAAGAAATTTCATGTATAGGAATCCGTAACATTGTCTGATACTGCGTTTAAAAAAAAATAGTTTTATTTTCTTTCTGTTGGGTTACTGAACCTCAGTGCACTCTTTAAAAGAAACGTATGTATGGATGCAAATTTGAGAGTTTTAAGGATCTTAATTAGGGATATTTATAAAACAATAGAATACTAATCACTTTGCCAGAAAAACGCCTCCATATTTTGTATGATATTAGTACCTGCAGCTCTTTTTGTCTGTGCACGAGAAGCAGGCAAGCAGTAAGTTGTTCGTTTAGGGAAGTATTTTTTGCTGAATTATTATAAACATATTTACATACATATCATGTGCATGAAACTTTGCAGCATTTATGAACTTGTACGAAACAAATAAATTGCTGCATTCTGCCTGTTCTTGTAAAATCATACATAAATACATACTAAGATCTATGTAGTAGTTTAAGTAGTTTTTCACACAAAAGGCACTTTGAAAAATTGGTGTCCTTATTATATCGCGATCGATTAAAAATACGATCTTCTCATATTAGCTCGCGATACAATGTATACAATGATTTTCTGTACCAGCTTTGGGCAGCTCGTTCGTTTTCGATGTGTAGGCAGTGCATTCGCGAACGCTCGTTTGCTAAAGAGTTTATCGCGGTAAATTACAATCGCAAAACGAGCTAAGATGAGAAGATTGTATTTTTAATCGATCGCGATCGAATTTTTCGCACCTTGGTTTAGAGTCATCCAACTATTAAACAACTATTAAAATATATATACAGCTCGCTTTACTTATATATTTACATATGTAAACACATATACTCATAATTCCCGCTAATTTATTACTTTAATCTCCTCGAAGTTTAAACCGGGCATCTCTGTCCAGCAATATAGTTCTAGCGCATGTACATATGCTGGCACATGCAAACTCTCTAACCTCAAAATTGCTACGTATGCACATATGTGACTACTGAACGCGTACTCACATACATACAAGGTGGCGCAAAAGTAATCCTCCTATCAGAAAATGCTATAAATTTTGCGATTGGCCCCTAATGTCAGTTCTGTTTTGACATTTGTGTAGTAAACACATGCGAAATACACGTTAATAAACAATGTTACGCTACACTGCTCCAGAACGCGGAATATTGCTGACTATTTATTTGACCAATAATCGGTCGGTGATTTCGTCGCAGAGTTCCTGGCCGTCCAACGGCTACTGGTGAAACACTGCGACGTTTAGCCACTCGCCTCGAAGAGACTGGCACAACACGAGATGTTGCCAGACGTGGCATACCCCGGAGTAGCCGTTCTGCAGAGAATACTGCTACTGTAGCCGAGGATGTCATGGATGTTTCCGTACAAAGTCCAGACGGTGCATCAGCTGTTAGCTGCTGACCGCCAATCGCGTCTAACATACGCTGAAGCCAACATCGGAAGTTTACTTTTGCGCTACCTTGTATTTACATACCAAACGGTACTTCTCATTTCCTCCCAATTTTCTGACGCTATAAATTCGCGCCCGAAATATTCACATATAAATACTTACACATAAAGTGGAGATAGTTCCCCTCACAATTTTTTTGTAAGTTCCAAATTCCAATTTCTTAATACGGAACTCCTTTATATGCTCACATATGTAAATACATGTACCGGTGTCCAAAAAATCTCTCGCGGTTATTCCGTACTCGTATATACATACTAGAGGGATGCATGAGCACATTCATTTCTTCTGTTAGTCAAATGACACGAATGTGTCACGTACGTAACAACGCTTAGCATGCAACGAGTGATTCCATGTAGGTAAACGTATTAGGTGAAAGTTACCAACGGGAAGATGAGCAGGTTTGCGTCGTAGCTCTTGACGGTTAGAACGCCCTGGTTTCCAATCCGCCCCAGATTCTTTAATCCTTTGCTGCGTCTAGGTCTGAAAAATACTTTTATATTATTGTATGATAGTATATTATATTTTTCCCTCGTTGGTAGCTTTGGCGGTTGGAACGCGCTGGGGTCCAATCCGCGTCGACGCCTGAGTGTGCGTGTTTTGGCAGAAAGGCCTTGAGCAGTCGGAAAGTCCGAAATTCCGATCTGATGTTTATTGGGTCCAGCGGACGTTGAGGATGCTCTACTTGGCGGTTGGAACGGCCTGGGTTCCAATCCGCTGTGATGCATTATTTCCTATGCTGCATTTATGTATGAAAAACACATTTATATTATTAAATTATTTATTTTTATTATTATTATTTTTATTTTTTCTCGTTGCGTAGTTTGACGGTTCGAACGCCCTAGGTTCCAATCCGCATCCAAGCCCGAGTTTGTGTTTCTACAGAAGGCCTTAAGCATTCGGAAAGTCCGAGATTCCAATCTGCTCGTACATTGGGCCGAACGGACGATTTGAATACAGCACTTGGCGGTTGCAACGGCCTGGGTTCCAATCTGCTGTGATGCATTAGGCAACAGAAATCCTGTTACCACGTCTTATATGGTAATGGGACTTCTGCGTCTTCTTATTTCCTCACTTCTTAAAACCTTCATTGTTGATGAAACAAAGCCGTTGGCCAAATTCCATTCGTCTTTGCCCATCAGCATTTAATTTACGATCGCTTGTGGTGAAAGGTTTTCTGCGTCTTCTTCTTTCCTCACTTCTTAAAACCTTCATCGTTGATGAAATAAAGCCGTTGGCCAAATTACATTCGTCTTTGCCCATCAGCATGTGGGCGATCGCTTGTGGTGAAAGGTTTTCCCGAACTGATGAGTGACTTAATGGCCCGGAAGTGAAATGAGTGGCATACCGACTCAAACCACACCGGAGTTCCGTACATTATTTGACTTCTAACTACTCCTGCCAGCAGCTTTTTGCTTCGCTGCTTTGGTCCTCTCGCGTTGAGCATAATTCTTTACAGAGAAGTCGTTGAGGATGCTGCCTTCTCTCTAGCGTATTCAAGGTGCATTTTAAACGTCAGCCTTCTATCGATTATGATACCTAAATAATTGGAGACCAGCGACGCTACCAGCATCGCCCGCTGCACCCTCACTTTCACACCTTTCGCTATTCGAGTCGCTAGTTTTCTGGACCCGTTGGCTACGGGAATTTGCGACCGTGCATCCGGCCTCTGCTGGCGGAGCGTTTGCAGGATGTGCATCGTCCCCGCAGCCAGCAGCGACTGTCTCTCCTGCAATTTTCCGAGCTTCCTGCGAGGAGGAATGCGAGGCGCTCTGGTGACCTCAGTATCCCTGAGCTCCTCATATAAGGAGATTCCGACTCCGAATTTAACGGCATAGTTCCTCCTTTTTTTTGCGCGGTCGGTTCGCACCCAACCACCGCAAGGGGAGTTGACGTCCTGCGCCAGTCCCCCTTGGTACGACTGTAGATTTTTTTGTTTTTTGTATTAACTCCTTAGTTAGAGAAATCTATTCAGATTATATAGTTATTTCTTTATTTATTAATTTTAAATTGGTTATTGATTATTTGGTCTATTTTTATTTTCTTTGTTTTATTTAATTTAATTTTTATTTTATATTTTGATTTATGGTATTTGTTATATTTTATATTTTATTTATTATTATTATTATTATTTTATTTTATTTATTATTACTATTTTATTTAATTTATTTTAATTAGTTTTAATGTTATATTGTTTTGTTTTATTTGAATTATATTTATTTATAAGTTTATTGCCTTTATATTTCGGTTACCGGATTTTATTATTTAATGTTAATTTGTTTAAATTATTAACCTCGCGTACCGAGTACCGTATTAGGTAACGTTTACTGAGCGAGCCAATCTGCACGTCACTATCAGAAGTTTGACAGCTACATACCTACAGTGGCTTCGCAATCTACCTTTCTGTTTGCTGCTCTTCTTGTTATTGAAGTATGTGCGTATATGCAGCTGTGTATGGAAACTCGTTCGTCCCAGAAGGGCGACGAAAATAAATAATAAATAACCTATCTACTTATCTGTTGAGTGAATAGATTGTCCACCAGCGCTGACTTGCAGTTGATGAGCTCCAACACTTAGGTCCTTTTGATCGCCACTTTTTTTTTATAAATTCACTAAAATTCTAGAAAACTTTATAAAAAATCAGACCGCGAGAAAGATGTTGTCCGCTATCAACGACACAGGTGGGTGTGGTATGTGCTATGCACTTCTTTAGGCGCGCTCAATACACATGTATGTATGTATATATGGATTTATGTATGTGTGTACATACATAAATACAAAAGGGATAATCATCAATCACCAAGTTGAGCAAATGGCCTGGCACTCAGTAAGTAGGCTGCATATACTACAAACATAAGTAGGCTGCATATATGTACATATATACATACATGCATATTTTCGGATGTGAAGAACCTAGCGAATATTTATAAAAGGGTTTTACAACGATACATTATACCCACACATAAATAGACATATGTTAGTATATAAATACGAACATATGTATATAGGTATGTATGCACCTCAGCGTCAAAAAAAGATTACAGTTGTGATTACAGAGTACACACATTTTCCGAATATCAAAGTTTTCCATCTAAAAATTCTAATTTTAATTCTAAATTTAATGAGAAATTGAAAATTTCTATCATTTTAATGACAGTTTTAAGTAATTCTATATATGAAAGGCATTGTGAACATTTTTTCTAAATCTGTTTTCTTGACATTTGCGCCTACATATGAACATATTTTCCTACAAATGTGTATAGACTTTATTATATGTGTATGCATTTATTTTATAGTTATTTATTAATTTCAGTAAAATTCAATGTACATAGATTATGCATGTACATATGTACGTAAATATGAAGAGACATTGCTTTCATAATGTAGCCGCTATCATTTACAAAAATTGGCGCCGTCATAATATCTTTCAGTCGAATGTTGTCTCATACAGCCGGATGTGGTCTCATACATCCGAATGCGCATGGCTAGTTGTACAACATATTTGGTTCTTTTTGTACAACGAATACCTCTTTTTCTGAATGCGACTGAGCGCATTATTCTCAACTATCTGCACACTCATTCAGTCATCGCGCTTGCTGTGAGCAGAATGCGTAGAATGTTGCGCTTACGTGAAATGTGTTAAAACGGCCAATGACTACATTCATGCTGACGTCTAATACGTACATACCGCACAATAATTATTTGCTGCTTTTCAGCCGCAGAGCAAACGCACTGGCTCTCATAATTTCCTACTATCCCATACACACGTCCATAAGTAAATACAACGAAACAGCTTTTGCTTTGCACTAAGACGCGCTAAGGCAACACAAAACTGAATATTGAGAAAAAAAGAAGAAAAAAACTCATACGTACTCCATATATACATATGTATATGTACATACGTATTATACATTTATACGCATTTATATGTTTATATATACTCAACTATAAATTATCTCATATTCATTAATTATATTGACATTCAAAAATATAAAATTATAACTTGCCTAATATATTTTCCCCTTCCCAATCCGCACACAAAATCTATTCGACCAACCCTATTATTTCACATATAAAAACTTACGTACATATATACTCGTACTATATACATATGTATATGTACGTAGTTGTAAATTAAATAAAATAAAAAAAATTAAATTGACTTAATAAAGTAAAAACAAAAAAAAAAAATTTTTTCAACTCAGCTTTTTATTTTAATTTTTTTCTCCACAACCCAGTGGTAATTTTATTAAACTCCATCTATCCTTATGGAAATAAAAGCTCAGCTCACACAACTAAAATGGATTCAAATACAAGTCTTCAGGCTTTCATCTTCGAAAGCAATAGATTGGAGGCATTCTACTCAACTTGGTCAGGCACACTTGGTCTGACCACACAGAATCCCTACTCAAAGTTAAAATCCAGCAGCTCGAAAGACTATGGGAATCACTCGTTGAAAGCTACAGAGGAGTTTCTCTATCCGGCGATCACGATGATTCAATTAGCTCCATAGAGAAAAATTATTTAAAATTCTCATAGAAATGAAAATTGCTTAGCTCAGATATTAGACGCTCAGCAACTTTTACAACCCACAACACACTCCCGTAACCCCGCAAATTCTTCCACCAGCTCTGAATGTTATCTCAAGGTACCACCGTGTGACAACGAATTCTTTTACGGTGGGTACGGAGACTGGCCAGCCTTTCATGATATGTTCACGGCAGTCTACGGTAACCATCCAAAGCTCACACCAGCGCCAAAAAACCAGAGGTCAAGCTGGGCAATTGGTGAAGCAATACCCGCTCACAGACGAAAGCTTCAACCTGGCATGGGATGCTCTGAAGGCGCGGTATGAAAACCGCAGAATCATGATTGATAATCAGTTAAAACCCCTTTTTAACTTACCCCCAATATATTCCGAGAATGGTAAAGATTCAGAACATGCAAACCACAATAAATAACTGCCTATCCACTCTGGCAGCACAAGGAATCCCAACCTCCAAATGGGACCCCATCCTTGTGTATATATGCTCCTCAAAACTTCCCAGCGAAACCCCTTTCTCTATGGGAACAATCGCTCACCTTTCGGAAAGAGCTTTCACTCTGGGAAGACATGAACAAATTCTTAACATCTCGATATGAAGTTGTGGAGAGACTGAGCACTTACCGCCCAGGTAAACCAAATTTTACACCCAGAGCAGCAAATCATAACTCGACTTTTCTAAATAGAAATAAAACAAATAATTTTCACGCTGAACTCAATCAGCAAGTCGCATGCAAATTATGTAACTCCAATCACCCGATAAAAAATTGCGTGAAATTCAAAGCGCTTTCCATAAACGAGCGCCTCAAGTTCGTACGACAGAAAAACATTGAGTTCAAAAATTTTAACAACGGTTTCGCATTACGCTCGGTTGCTGGAATAGTTGCAGAAACATTCAGAATTTGGAGTAGATAACACCAAATTCAAAACGGAGGAGGTGGACAACTTTTGGACACAGTTTTACACCCGAAAACCAGTATTTTGCATAGAAGTCCATTTTTGCATTTCGTTTTTCCTCGTTTTCTCATTTCCAGCTTTGCCCATAGAGGGCATAGCCGTGCCTGTAATATATTCAAAACTTGGAAAATGTTGATTGGACTATTAGTATATAAAGTTTTTCCCTGCATTTTAATACACGTAGTTGTTAAATTTTGCCGCCTTTCTTAATTGAGAAATATTATTCTGGCACTCCCAAGGATATTTATTTTGTTTAATTTTAAAATTTTATTGAGCTCAAGGCCAGTTTATGGAAGATTTTGTGAAAAAACAACAACAGTTTTTAATGGTAGAAGTTATAGTACTATTTCGGAAATCACCACATTAAACCAATTAATTTTATTTTTCATACCCACTTCTCCCAGGCTTTGAACCCGGGAGCTCGGAGTTGCAGAGCCAATACGCTACATATTGTGCTACGCTAGCCGAGTTGGCTGTTGTGTTTATTTCACCTTCCTTAAACAAACCAACTACAAACAAGAGCAACTGATCTGCTGCTATTTAACTTGTTTGTGTGGTTGTTGTTTGTGCTTTTATTTGCAACTTCTGTATTTAAGTTATTTTACTTTATATTATAATGCATTTAAGGCGTGCTCATCCTTGCATATAAATGTTTGTTTATTTTTCTGTTGGCCTAGTAAATGTTAATTTTACAATTTTATTGAGCTCAAGGCCAGTTTATGGAAGATTTTGTGAAAAAACAACAACAGTTTTTAATAGTAGAAGTTATAGTACTATTTCGGAAATCACCACATTTCCACATCAAATTTGTTTTTTATTAAACCAATTAAATTTATTTTTCATACCCACTCCCCGGCTTTGAACCCGGGAGCTCGGAGTTACAGAGCCAATACGCTACATTTGTTTAATAAATCTAGAATAGAGCTATATTATTTAATTATTCTGCTAAAATTTGTGTGAGATTTTTTAATAGTATCATTTTTATTGGAAGGTGGATTAATACCGTCAATCGTTTTAGAAAAAATTCCTTGTTGTAAAACGACACATACATACTGAAATCTCGTAGAGGCGGTTGAGGACTAGAATTGTGTTCATGGCTATTCACATTCTGAAAGGCAAACTAATGCTTCGCCGGACCCAAGTGATGCATATAATACAAGTAGCAGGACCTTAAATTAACTTAATCACCGATGAAAGCAAGGATATCAGTCGATAAAGACATACTTTTATAGGCAGATTTCTTTGCCGACAAGAACCAATCTCCGAATGAGCTTTCAACTCGGTCGTCGTGGTCCACCAGTTTGGACCGAGACCTCACGTAGCTTGCTCGCACTAGAAGGGAAATTGCAGGTTCTTAGGTGCCCCTTTCCATTTCCTCCACCAATCACTGGGATCCACCAATGGTACAATAAATAGGTAGTATAATGTAAGCAGCTGATTGGAGTTTTACTTATATGTGGTCCATAACAAGTCAAACTTTGCTTATAAACAAATTGTTTACCAAACATTCTTTGTTAAAATTTTGTATATATTTTTAATTTCTAATTTATAAAAATTTTGCGTTAACGTGATTTGGGAAACATACATAAGTATGTACATACTCAGTATGAGACATTGTGTTATAAAAGGAAAGAAAAACGTACATTTTTTTTACATTTAGAATTATTAAACTCGTCAAATTTTATATATTTATTTTGACAGATGATGAACCACAACAAACCACAAAATATATCACAGGGTTTCATTTTCCTTAATGCTGTTTAATGTGCCTTGGATCCACCTGACGAAGATGACCGCGATCGCCCTCTAGCATTGCCGCTTCCCTCGGAGGCAAAGGGCCTTTTCAAGTCTGAATCACTGCGGCAATACTGCAAAGCATCATGTTCGATGAAAAAATTTGGCAACATTTCCAAATGTCAAGCATTCGAGCAACTCAGACGTTGACGTTTTGTGTGCACAAAACATAGGAAAACCTGCAACAGCTTAATTTGTAATGGAAGTAGAAAAGTAATAAAATTACTAGTTATTACAATTTTATATTAAAGAATTATATTTTATCGTGCTCAAATCCAGCTTCTAATGCATTGTATGTTGTTTTTAATTCAACATTCAGGCAAACATTGAGCAAAGAGATGACGAAACTGCTAGTTAGATTCCGGCTAGATATGAAGCGGGAGTTCGCCGCAGGGAAGCAGATGAAGTCAGTACTATAGAGTTTACGACGAATTTGACGAGGTTTATGGGAGACGACACTCGAGCTAGCCCTTAATTTTGGACTGCGTCAACCGATTCATTGGATATTCTGCATAGCGAACGTGCCATATCCAATAATCGGTGCAGATCTCTTACACGAATACGAATTAAT
This sequence comes from Philophylla caesio, assembly GCA_963971545.1. Lineage (NCBI taxonomy): Eukaryota > Metazoa > Arthropoda > Insecta > Diptera > Tephritidae > Philophylla > Philophylla caesio. Next base: position 136,771,544 of record OZ020604.1, read on the forward strand.
AGTGGACTTGAGACACGGCCGCTAAATCGAACGCAACTCGGATGCCCAAAGCACTGGTTCGTACGCAGCAGCACCAATAACCGCTATTACGACCCTCAGTCCATCTAATAAATTCAACAACATCGTAAGAGATTTTCCAGTATTACTAGAAAACCCCTCCATCCACACGGCAACCAAACACTCCGTCAAACACTTCATTCCAACCAGCGGACCACCATGTGTTCAACGCGTCCGCCAGATATGCCCTGAGCGCCTTAAGATTGCAAAACAGGAATTCCAACTTATGTTCGATCTCGGATATGCCAGACCTTCTAATAGCATTTGGGCCAGCCCACTTCCTATGGCAAAGAAAAATAATGAAGATTGGAGACCATGCGGTGATTACCGCAGATTGAACGAGCAAACTACCCCAGATCGGTACCCAATCTCCCTCCTTCACGACTACGCGTCAATTTTAGCAGGAAAAACAGTTTTCTCCACATTTGATATTCGACGTGCATTCCATCATATACCTGTGGCAGATGAAGATGTGCCTAAAACAGCTGTCATTACCCTTTTCAGCCTGTTCGAACTTACGAGCATGCCCTTCGGACTCCGAAACGCAGCACAGGCATCGATTGCGAATACGCTTATATTGATGACCTGCTTGTAGCATCGAACGGCATTAAGCAGCACGAACAGCATATCCGTTTGGTGTTTCAAAGACTTAGCAAATACGGTCTCTGCATCAAGGCAGACAAATGCACATTTGGAGCGGCAGCCGTAAACTTTTTGGGTTATTGCATAACAGAACACGGATCTGCACCACTTCCAGACCGAGTACAATCCCTGCGCGACTTCCCTAAGCCTAAGATAATCCTAGATTAAAGAAGATTCATTGGAGCAGTAATTTTTTTCATACGCCACATCAGCAATGCAGCTACCCTTCAAGCCCCGCTAAATGAGTTGCTGAAAGACTCGAAGAAACACGATCGTAGACCAGTTCCTTGGCCCAAGGAATCAGAACTTGCTTTTGAAGCAGTTAAGGAACAGCTCGCAACAGATACTCTTTTAGTACACCCGGTCGCTGGATCGCACATAACATGTGATGCATCAATCACTACACTTGGAGCAGTCCTAGAGAAACTTTCATTAGCACAAAAGAACTACAGTGCCTATGATAGGGAATTAACAGCGGTATACGAAGCAATTAAAAACTTTCGACATTGGATTGAAGGTCGGGAGTTTGTTGTCAGAACGGACCAGAAGCCACTTATCTATGCTTTCCGACAACAGTCTGACAAATCGTCTCCGCGTCAAATTAGACAATTTGGTTTTATAAGCTAGTTAACCACGAACTTGGACGACATCTCCGGCTTCAACAACAATATATTAGACACATTTTCGCGTATAGATACAATGCACTTACCAGTTGTGATTGATCACCATGAACTTGCTCGCTGCCAGGCAGCGGATGAAGATCTGCAAAATATACTAGTCAAAAATGAAATATCGCTAATACTGCAAAAACTAACCTTCGGTATCGATGGTCAAACAATATACTGCGACGTATCGAGTAATAATATCCGCCCATTCGTACCGTCGACTCTGCGCCGCAAAGTGTTCGAGGCTTTACACAATCTTGCACATCCCAGCGGTAGAGCAACTGTTAAAATCGTAGCACAACGTTACGTGTGGCCCCACATGAACAAAGACATAACGCAATGGGCCAAGATCTGTAATCCGTGTCAACGCTCTAAAATTGAACGCCATGCTCATATACCACCTGCTGTTTTCCCTGAGCCCGACGAAATTTTTGACCATGTTCACTTAGACCTGGTCGGGTCATTGCCAGAATCAGAAGGATTCAAATATTGCATGACAATGATCGACCGCTTTACTAAGTGGCTTGAAGCAATTCCAATTAAGGACATCACAGCAAAAACCGTCGCAACCGTATTCTATACACACTGGATCTCACGCTTCGAATGGCCAAAATTATTAACCACCGATCAAGGCACATAATTCGAAAGTACTTTGTTTACTTTCCTCTCACGCTTGGTCGCGGCAAACGAAATTGAACAACGGCATACCACCCAGCTTCGAACGGCTTAGTCGAAAGGTGGCATCGCACTCTAAAAGCGGCAATTATGTGCAATCAAATTTCGCAATGGACTCAAGCATTACCAACAGTCCTGTTAGGACTTAGGACATGTTATAAAGATGATTTAAAAGTTTCGCCAGCAGAATACTTCTACGGGAGTACACTCTAGGTACCTGGAGAATTCTTCACAAATACGGATCCTTCAGTTGACCCGCACGACTACCTCGACCATTTTCGTGCACATATAACAAAAATCTGTGCTGCTCCTACGACGCATCACAATAAACAAAAATCCTTTTGCTTCAAAGATTTGTCGAAATGCACACACGTTTTTCTACGCATCGACGCAACTAAGCTACCACTACACCAACCTAATTGGGGTCCACATAAAATAATAAAAAGGATCGACACTCGTGTATTCGCCCTTGAAGTAAATGGCAAAACAGTCAACGTCAACATTGACCGAATCAAGCCAGCTTACTTGGCCGCCGAGGAAATGTTTGACAACGGTCATCACAGACGCGCGCTTATCAACTCATGCGATGCGCTCCAGCCAACTACAACAACCAACTTACCTCTACAGCAGCACACGAATCCCTCGACATCAATAATGCAAAATCAAAGTAAATTTTCATTAAGCGTTCCGCCTAAAGCCTTCACTTAGGGGTGAGTAGTGTGGGCACATATTATTTACCATCTCTATTGTTATCGATGTTTGATAGTTCTCGGTTATAAGTTCAAAAACAGGGAAAGAACGTTCCCAAATTAATTACTTACTTTTGTACATTCAAGAAACTAAATAATAAGATTTAGATCAGAAATAAAGAGTTATTTAAGATAAAAAATGTGTGGTGATTATTACTACCCCACACATTCCTGCTTTGCTTGTGCTGAAATAGTATTGCTGACCTCGGAAACTGTTGCATTAACCTTCTTGACCGAAAACCTTATACCACAGTATATACAGTAGTAAAACTGAGGTGAAGTCCTCGTCAGGGATAAAAGTTTTCATGGTGGATAATGAAAATAAAGTATAGCAGAGTTGCATGCAAAGGTATTTCATAATAAACTTTGAAAATCACATAAAAAATTTTGCGGAATGTGAAATATTCGCATTAACCAGTGAAGATACACTTTACAATTATTACTTAAAGCCAAAAATTTATAGCGAAAATTTGTGACGACTGTTTTTATTTGCATATTTGAATAATTATTCAACGGCTCACCACATTTCTTCTATAACCAACGTGTACATTAAAAAAGCAACCCTGGGTAGTAAACTTTACGGTGGTCAGTTTTCTTCTTCAATTCATTCATTCGTTTCGGTTAAATTTGTAAACAAAAGCAGTTAATTTTGCAGATAAATATATTACTTTTCTTATAACTGGAACATTTATACATTTACTGAAGGAAATAACTGCCTGGAATGGAGCGCAAGCGAAACTACATCTATAAATTGAAGCAGAGTATTCCTAGAATAGTGCATGCATAATCAAAAAGAAAGCTAATTTTTAATGATTTCAGGGCCAATAAAACAGCTGCGAAAGACTTTTGATACTTCAAGACCGTAGAATTTACATAGATTTTTTTGTAGCTCAATGTTTATGGTGAAGATTCCTTAATATGTACAAAAATACAAATTAAAAAGTGCATATGTTTGTAAAAACGTAAATATATATGTGTATGCATACACACATATCACGATGCTGCGAGCAGTTTTCTACCATTGGGCATTGTCACACGTTCAGTATTTATTGACGTGATGCAAGTATCGTGATATTTCTTGACCGTGTAGCATGCAAAATTTATTTTGACTAATTTCTACTCCAGTACCTTCTCTTTACATGTTTTGTTTTTAATTAAAATGCCAGTATTATAGCTAAACATGCACAAACTTTATTTTCTTGTTCCATTGTCTGTATATATTTCGAACCACGCAGACTGTAAAGTATATAAATACTCACGGGATATATATACTGGAAATCAAAAGTGATTTGTCAGGGATCATTTTCCTTTGAAAATGTGTTTGCATTCTTTTCCGGTTGAAGAAAAAGCGAAACGAAAAATAAACCGATCTGATCGTCCTAGAGGTGGGTGGCCAACGATCGCCTCCGATATATCGCACCCTAAACCAAAAACAGTCACAACTCAAAAAATCTCAAATGTTCACAAGAGGCAAAACAAACAGTCTCTACAATAATGACGATAATTTTATAAACATCCTTTTCCAGTAAAAGCAGATAGTAACTACGAAAAAATTTCTGGAGCAGTTGGGGAAGTATTTTGTGAATTAGTTTATGTGGAAAAAGGATTAAAATTTTTTTTTTAATATCCAAGAGAAGTAAAAAATTTTATGTAATGGTTGTAATAATTTTAAATGTACTTTTCCAGTAAATAAGATAGTTACGATGAAGAAAGTTTCGGAGCATGTTGGGAAGTATGCTGGGAAGAGGTTTATGAGATAAAAGCGATTTTAAAAAATGTTAAGTTGTGACGGTTTTTTGTTTAGGGTGCGATATGTAATTTAATTTTATTAAATTCTTCTACTAAAAATAAAGATATAGCCAAGTAGAAAATTTACCATTTATATCATATTCGAAATTATTGCAAAATTGCATGATTATTCCAAACTAAACAAATAGATAAAAAGAAAAACTTCATACATTAACTTTTCTTATTCGGTCATTATTAGTATAAAGCATTTTAATAACTTATAATTCAATCAATAAACTCATTTCTCATATCCCGATTAAACGAGGTTATCGAGGGCTGGCCATCCCTAGCATGCCATGGAAAATTCCGTTGCATGGCAGCACGGCACTAAGAAGTTAGCAGTTGGAGTGTCGGTTGGGCAGTTGATTGCAGAGTGTGAATATGTCGTTTTGTGTCGTGTCCGCCAGTGAAGTGGTTGAAGAATTTTGCCAATAAAATGATAATGCTAATAAAATTCATTCCTTAAAATATTAAGATTAAAAATATATGGAAATGGTTGCTAGATTTCAGATATACAATTTAAAGGGAAACTGCGAAAAATTTTTTGTCGACGTTTGCAAAAGCAGATCAAAAAAAGTAAAACAGCAAAATAAAGTGTATAAAATTTGAAGTGTGAAAGAATTAAAAATTGAACAAACGAGAAGTAATATATATATATAATTTTGGAGCTTACACTATATAGCTCAGTGTTTGGCCGATCTTCTCCTACCATTTGTGGTGTGCGTCTTTATATTATATCACAAATGGAGGGACCTAGAGTTTTGTGCCGACTCCGAACGGCAGATGTATTTAATGAGAAGCTTTTTCAATGCAGAAATACCCTCGCAGGTTTGCCATTGCCTGCCGAGGGGTGACAGCTATTAGAAAAAAACTTCTATTATTAAGATTTTGCTTGCCCTGACTGAGATTCGAACCTCGAACTCACCGGCATATCAAGTTGTAGCACGCACCGCTAACAACTCGACCACAGCGGCCAGAAACGAGAAGTATTAACGTCGAGAAATCGCGCTATGCCAAATTAGTGAAACCATGGAGAAATATGCACAATAGCTAAAATATTGTACATCGACTAAATCGGGCGAAATCGGTTGCAGCAGCAACAGCAACAGCACCAACCACCACGACAGCAGCTACGACAACAACAACAGACGAGTGAAGGCGTGGCCCTCCTCGTACAGTAGTGCGGCAACCTGCACAAAAGTGCCGCAACAGCACCAACCATCGTCACAACGGCTGGCCACCCAGTAGCGCGGCAACTCCTCATAGCGGCAACAACATCAACAACAGACGAGTGAAAGGGCTGGTCCTCCTCGTACAGTAGTGCGGCAACCTGCACAAAAGTGCCGTAACAGCACCAACTATCGTCACAACGGCTGGCCACACAGTAGCGCGGCAACACCTCATAGCGGCAACAACATCAGCAACAGACGAGTGAAAGCGGTGGCCCTCCTCGTGCAGAAACAGTAACTAGCTGAAGACGGCAACAGCAACAACAGCGGCAACAGCATCAGTTGCATCAGCAGCAACAGCAACGACATCGACAACGACGACAACTATCAGATAACCACAGCACGGCCAAACCAAAGCCTGCTGCATCGGGTGGTAAGACAGTGAAAATATAGCGGCAACAAATATGTTGTTGTCTAATCGCGCGTACAATTAGTATAACCTATTTTTAAGTTTTGGGTAGTAAATTAAAACCAGTCAAACTAAGGAACCCTTATGTTCTATATCATTACAATTTTTCCTCAGAGTTATCAGAAAGCAATGAAAGTGCTTTAAGTGAAGGTCAATGGGCATTTCTATGAATATACTTCCAATTACTTCCAATGAGATTAATTTTGTTAATTACCGTTAGCACTAAATAAGTATATTTAACCGTTTAAGTGATTATATGTTGGACAAGTAATGTCTGAAATTAATATTAGGTAACTTAATAGTTTTGACGTAATATTTCGAAGTAATTTTAGAGAATAACCGGGGTTTTGACGTAAGACTCACTTGGGACGATAAATGACTTCTTTGTACCCTCTGAGTACCTTTCCTTAACCTGTACCTTTCCTAAAAAGCAAAACAACCTATAACTAACTAAAAGGCCTACTTATAATAAAGGTCAACTACCTAACGCTAAGACATCCGGATTTGGTGACTGACTTCTTAATAATATAATTAATTAACCCAATTATTTAATAAATACACTTATTTTTCTTTTCCTTCCCACTTATCTGCCAAGAGTGTCGCAATGAAATGTTATAATAGTATCTGTACTTCTATTCATACTTGCGAATACTTACCTTATTGAAATCCTATATACATTTTTAATACTTGCTTTACTGAACCAATATATACCTAGGTACTAAGATTATATAGATTTAAGGTATTAATATGTTAGTATTAATATGATTTGAGAATAAAACGATCTAAGAAAATGGGAATGCGGGTTGATCCAATGATTTAGGAAGCACACAGTAGTTTGTATAGGGGCTGCTGGTATAAGTGTGCGACAGCAGCCATGGATGAGGGTGAGCTAGCACCAGGCGCCACACCACCACCGGTGGCGCCCCTACTTTCAGCGTTTTAGTTCGCAGTTTTTTTTTATTTCCTTTTCCATTTCTTTCTTTACAGGGTTTTTTTAAAATATTTTTTTTTTAAATTCTTTAGCGGTTATTATTATATTGAATTCCAGCCGTGCCGGAAATGAATTTTGATTGTAAGGCATGACAGTTTCTCTGTTTATGGTGCAGAGGACATCAGTGAGGGCAAGAATCCGCCCCAGCCGACAATGACTAGCCACAGAGCACCCGAAATGTCATGCCAGCCATCACTGCTGCTCTCAACTAAAATGCGTATACCATAACAGATGGCGCCCAATAGGGTGGCCTGACGTATCGGCCGGATTGACCGGCCTGGACTGGCAGGAGAGGTTTCACTATCCCGCAAGGCCCAGGGGGCATGCCGTAGAAGCCGCACTTCTTGCGTTGCGGCGGGATGTGTGGAGTCGATCGTGACAGTTTGGACGGGGCGGTCGAGCCGGAGCGGAGGGCTTCTCCACGACTAAACGTCAGGTCCTGCAGGGTTGGTATTCAACCGATGAGGCAGTGTTAAATGCACTTAGTTTTTTTATTATTGCATATTTTTCCTTTTTTTTTAGTTCAGTTGTCCGATATGTCGGCCATAGGACCTAGCACTATGCTGTCCGCTAAAAGTGCTAGGTTTTTATATAGCTTTAACTTGAGCACTAGCACACCCTTCAAGACTTAGGGGGGCATGTATTTTCTGCCCCTTTCTGCATTGCGGTCGGGTGCGCTAGGACTGAAAGTGAATATGTGTTTTGTTTTGTTTTTATTCGAACTTGTGTCTGGCTAATGAGGGGAGTTCAGCATTCCCATTAAGCCTTAAAATATATAGAACGATACACGTATATCTAACTAACCATATTAAGTTGGCCTATTTACTAATACACAGATAATAAGTTGTTTTGAGAATTTTAACTGCGTTATTTATATTCAATACGCTAACCGTTTTTTGTCGGTTGAAGGGGTTTTTTTCATATTACACATTCCGGTACGCGGTTGTGACTTTTGGATCTTGCCTTATCCAGTTTACGCGATAAATCGGTAGCTAGGAGGGATAATAGTACACATAGTGATTTTTTTCTCGGATACTCTGTTGCTTAACTGAGTCCGGTAAAGGCACACCACATTTCTTGGACTTTCTTTTACAATCTTGAACCCGGACGCGACTATAATTTTTTTTTCTAAATATTACTTGAGTTTTGGACTTTGTTCAGTTCATGGATCAGCAGGAAGACCGGATGGGTCAAGTGAGCACGCGAAGTTCAGCAAGAGGAAAGGGTGCTAAATCACGAGGCCCCGGAAGGGACAACCCAGCCATGGCAACTAATCGTCTACTGGTGATGCACTCACCGATAACTGAACCAGGAGGAGAAGGCTTGCAACCTTCGACTACGAATAACCCCGGTCCAGGCCTGAAGGTAGATAGCCGGCGCAGCTCCAACTTATGGGAGGCGACACCACTCGAGACATCCGGACATAACATCTCCAGCGCATCCATGACGGCATTGGTAGGAAGACCTCCGGAGGAGGCAAGGCGTTGCCAGAGAACAAAAATAGGGACATAAGCGGGACTGATAGGCGGCGCAAGAATGAAGGACCAGCGGGAGAATCCTGGGCGGACGTGCTTCAGCAACTCTTCCGCACTTCTCAGGAAGAAATGAGGACTGAGTTAAGGACAATGAGGGAAAATATTGACGCCTTGAGTGCGGCAGTAGCCACTTCGCAGGCAGCGACCGGACACCCAAGGTATTTCACTCTTCCAGGTCGTAGCCAACTGCAAGTTCCTCTTGATAGACAGCCACTATCCACCGCTAGCGTATTCATTAAGCCGCAGGACTGCAAAGTGTCATACAACGTCACTGGTAGCGTGTCCGACTTCCTGTTCAAGTTAGACACACTGTGCGAACGGACACAATGCACACATGAGCAATTGATGGCAAGCTTCTACCTATTCTTGTCAGGACGAGCGGAGGAATGGTACTGGCTATTCACACGCCAAAATCCCAATGCGACTTATCCTTTCCTATGCTACTCAATAATCGGGAATTCGGTACCCTAAAAGGCGACCACGAAATAATGATAGAAATATCGATGCGGCGACAGAAAGCCATTGAATCTTACGATTCCTTCCAGAGGGACATTTTAGCCATGAACGCACGACTAACAGGACTAAAAAGGAATGCAACTAGTAGTCTGAAGTTGATGCTGTTTAACGCAGAAGCGAAGTCTTTACACGACCTGCGTGATATTGCCAGAAGGGCTGAACAGGTGCTGAAGTAGAATCGAAGTCTAGTTCCGCACTACCCTTCGAGACAGGTTAACGAACATTTACGACCCCCATGGATGAATGTGACGGAGATACCAATGGCGAGGGTGATCCACAGTTGGCGGCACTGGATTATCAAAGGATGCGAAAGCCAGACTATTCAGCATCCAGTGTTGGAACTGCAATCAGATGGGGCATTCCTACATCTATTGCGAAGAGCCGGTGGAAACTACTATTTGCTTCAAGGGTGGACTAAAAGAAGTGGTCACACCGAAGTATCCACGGGAACATCGTAAACTGGGAAACCGGAAACAGTCGGGATTCTCGTTCGGCAACCGAAGGATCGTGTATCGAGCCAAGTGGCAGTAGTACCAGAATCGGTCCTATGCATGGAGGTTTAAATTTTCCAGATAATTGTATTAGCCCCGCGAGTAAGCCCCAAATCGTAAACACAGGTTGTCCAAACTGTTCGGTTAAAAATGCTGACTCTGCTGGTGAGGTGATTTTTCAAGCCAACGCCCATCCAGTTCGTATTTTGAAGGCCTCAAGTAGGGATGCTTTTTGTCAGACCCAGTTGTCCGGTAGCTTAGAGCAGAGGGAAGAGGATTACAGGCGAAAAAGGGCAGTAATTTTTGCAAAGGAACCCAAGTTTATGGTTTCAGAGAATGTTTTGAGGTGCTGCAGAAGATATTGTAATCGTGCAAAAATGCGCAAAATGTTGCAAAGTACCAGAGTTCTGCTTTCCCAAGATGAACGCCCACTGGTGAAAGTAAAAGTTAAGGATAGTTTCGTTGTCGGTCTTTTGGATTCCGGCGCTACCGTTTCTATTTTTGGGAAGGGGTGTGAAGAATTTCTAAGCGAAAATAACTTGAATTATCGCCCCTTACACGCGTTTGTTTATACTGCCAGCGGTAATAAGCAGAAAATACTCGGTTCAATATCTCTGCCTGTTACTTTCAAAAATCTCAATCGAACTATTCGATTCTATTCAGTCCCTTTGCTAGTTCAAGAAGCATACCTTGGGGTTGCGTTAGCACCTGATATATTTCCGTGTGTCTCTTCCTTAGATTTCCAAAACGATTTCCATCAGCTCACCCCTGATTAGAAGATAGCATTGCAAGAGGTATTTCAGGAGTTTCCGTCATTCGAAAAGCTAGGATTAGGGCAGACAAATTTCGTTACGCATCACATAGACACGGGTGATGCGGTTCCAATCAAAAGCAAGCATTTTCCTCTTTCACCACCGAGACAAGAGGAGGCTTTCAGCGAAATCGATCGGCTTCTTAAAATGGGCGTAATCGAGGAATCGAACTCACCGTGGTGTAGCCCCGTGGTCCTCGTACGGAAACCAGGCAAGGTCAGGTTGTGCATAGATTCCAGGAAGGTGAATGCAGTAACTAAAAAGGACTCCTATCCGCTGCCGCATATTAACGGATTGCTAAGCAGACTAAAGGACACATACTTTATAAGTGGTATTGATTTAAAGGATGCCTTCTTCCAAATCAAATTAACGGAATCATCTAAGGAGAAAACAGCATTTGCAGTTCCAGGAAAGCCCTTATATCACTTTAAAGTAATGCCCTAGGTAATGGATGTATGAAAGTAGACCCTGGCCAGATTCAAGCGGTTAAGAATTTCCCGATTCCGAAATCTCCTCGTCAGGTTCGTAGGTTTGTAAGGATGGCAAACTGGTATAGGTCCTTCATTACCAACTTCGCTGATTTGGCAGGTCCATTGACAGACTGTCTTCTTAAATCACCTGAAGCCGTCGAAGCATTCGAGAAGTTGAAGGTCGCGTTAAGTTCGGCGCCGGTCTTTGCGTAGCCCGATTTCACAAAAGAGTTCGTAATTCAACGTGATGCATCCAAAATAGGAGTAGGAGGCGTGTTATTCCAGCTAGAGGACGAGGGAGCTGAACATCCTATAGCTTTCGTGTCAAAGAAGCTCAACAATGTTCAGCACAATTATACGGTCACCGAGCTGGAATGCCTCGCAGCTATAGTAAGTGTAATGCGTTTTAGAACATACGTAGAGGGATTGCCCTTTCGAATTATTACGGACCATTCAAGCCTTAAGTGGCTGATGACGCAAAAGGATTTGAGTGGGAGAATGGCGAGATGGTCACTATTGCTGCAACGATATGACTTTAAAATGGAGCATCGAAAAGGGTCCCTGAACGTTGTGCCAGATGCCCTTTTGCGTTATAAGTCGACTTAGAGTCTCCAGAGTTTGGAAGCACGGAATACACCGAGCTTCGTGAGACTGGCAAAACCAACGAAGAAGCTCTCCCTGACGTAAGAGCAGTCGGACAACAAGATTTACAAAAGAGTCAAGTTTCGAGGGGGGATGGAGGATGAGGAGGATTCGCCCTGTCGTTTGTGGTTACCGGAGGGATTGACGGGATTTGCTATTAAATGCTTTCACGACGTGAGTGCCAGTTACCATGGAGGTTGGCAGAAACCCTTGGAGTGAATTCGGCAGAAGTACTTCTGGCCGCAGATGGTGAAGGATGTAAGGAACTATGTGAAACCTGTAAAAGCGCTAAGGCAACCAACCAAGTGTCCAGACCACCTATGGGCAACGCATTTGTGTCAGAAAGACCATTTCAACGGCTCTATTGCGACTTCTTGGGACCGTGCCCTATGTGAACTAGCAGTGGAGTGCATGGTGTTAATACCAACTAAGTTCGGCACTGGAGCCACCCCAACACCGGACTTTCTTAATTTAAGGGATAATTCCTTCATTAAATCTCGGCCAATACTAACACCAGACATACCAAAATTTAACGGACTTACTTAAAACTTTAATTTTCAAGCTCGGTTTGATTTAACTTCTGCATCGGAGTCCTAATGGCGAGGGACACTCCGAGCATTCCAATTTTGCAAAACGCGGTCAAACCCAGTGCCAAATAACATCACCCGGTCCTACATGTTCGTTACAATTTTTTTTTTACGCAATTAATTTCTTCTTCCTTTATTAAAGCAAACCTCACACGGCCGATATTCTAGCATAATAGACATATCACCAAGTACTAGACATTGAGTGTTGCCCGGCTGACTAAAAACAGGAGACTCTTTATCTAAGGGGTGAGTCGTGCCCAACGTCCCTTCCAGCGCTTTGACAATACTTTTCTTTTCCCACATCCGCGCATAAAGTAGTGAACCCTTTTGTTATGGTCCACTAGTTACAGGCCACACTGTGCCGAAGAAATCTTGCTGCAGACGAGATGGCAGCATATTCCGAATTTGTGGACTGGCAATGCCGCCAAAGCCCATAGGTTCGGGGTGCTGCCAGATCGTCATGCATGTTAGTTGGAAGGATGCCAGAATAGGGGGAGACGCGAATAGTAGAAGAAGTGGCGAAGGCAATAAGCAATGGCGGAAAAATCACGCGTCACCGTAGTGGCGTGATTTTACGGTATAGCGAAAAGGGAGGAGACAGAAATAGTGGAAGAAGTAGAGAAAATTTACCATTTATATCATATTAGAAATTATTGCAAAATTTCATGATTATTCCAAACTAAATAAATAGATAAAAATAAAAACTTCATACATTAACTTTTCTTATTCGGTCATTATTAGTATAAAGCATTTTAATAACTTATAATTCAAACAATAAACTAATTTCTCATATCCCGATTAAACGAGGTTATCGAGGGCTGGCCATCCCTAGCAAGCCATGGAAAATTCCGTTGCAGTTAGCAGTTGGAGTGTCGGTTGGGCAGTTGCTTGCAGAGTGTGAAGATGTCGTTTTGTGTCGCGTCCGCCAGTGAAGTGGTTGAAGAATTTTGCCAATAAAATGATAATGCTAATAAAGTTCATTTCTTAAAATATAAAGATTAAAAATATATGGAAATGGTTGGATGAGAAAAAGTGAACAATTTGTGTAGTGCGAGATTCGGCAACGACAATGTGCCTGTTGTTTGAGATATACCTGCATCCTTGCTAGATTTCAGTCATACAATTTAAAGGGAGACTGCGAAATATTGTTTGTCGACGTTTGCAAAAGCAGATCAAAAAAAGTAAAACAGCAAAACAAAGGATATAAAATTAAAAATTGAGCAAACGAGAAGTATAACGTCGAGAAGTTGCGCTCTGCCAAATTAGTGAAACCATGGAGAAATATGCACAATAGCTAAAATGTTGTACATCGACTAAATCGGGCGAAATCGGTTGCAGCAGCAACATCATCAACAACAACGGCAACAGCACCAACCACCACGACAGCAGCTACGATAACAACAACAGACGAGTGAAGGGGTGGCCCTCCTCGTACAGTAGTGCGGCAACCTGCACAAAGGTGCCGGCAACAGCACCAACCATCGTCACAACGGCTGGCCAGACAGTAGCGCGGCAACACCTCATAGCGGCAACAACATCAACAACACACGTGTGAAGGGGTGGCCCTCCTCGTACAAGTCTTTTTCCACTTGGTCTTTCCAACGCAGAGGAGGTCTTCCTTTCCCTCTGCTACCACCAGGGGGTACCGCGTCAAAAACCTTCAGAGCTGGAGCTATTTCATCCATTCGTACGACGTGACCTAGCCAGCGGAACCGTTGGTTCTTAATCCGCTGCACTATGTCTATGTCATTGTACAACTCGTACAGCTCATCGTTCCATCGTACACGGTATTCGCCGTTGCAAAGACGCAAAGGTCCATAAATCTCTTGAAGAACCTTTCTCTCGAACACTCCAAGAGCCCTCTCATCTGATGTTGTCATCGTCCATGCTTCTGCGCCATACAATAGGCCGGCATGATGAGAGACTTAAAGAGTATGGTTTTTGTCCGTCGAGAAAGGACTTTACTGTGCAGATGCCTACTCAGTCCGAAGTAGCACTTGTTGGCAAGAGAGATTCTGCGTTGGATTTCAAGGCTGACGCTGTTATTGGTATTGATGCTGGTTCCTAAGTAAACGAAGTCCTCTACTTTTTTGAAGTTATAACTGTCAACAGTGATTTGTGATCCCAGTCGTGAATGTGCCGACTGTCTATTTGATGACAGGAGATACTTCGTCTTGCCCTCGTTCACTTCCAGATCCATTCGCTTCGCTTCTCTATCCAGTTTGGAGAAGGCAGAACTAACTGCGCGGTTGTTAAGACCGATGATATCAATGTCATCGGCGTACGCCAGCAATTGCACACTCTTATAAAAGATGGTGTCTGACCGATTAAGTTCTGCGGCTCGAATTATCTTCTCCAGCATCAGGTTAAAGAAATCGCACGACAAAGAGTCACCCTGTCTGAAACCTCGTTTGGTATCAAACGGCTCGGAGAGGTCCGTCCCGATTCTGACGGAGCTGGTGGTGTTGCTCAACGTCATTTTACATAGCCGTATAAGTTTTGCCGGGATACCAAATTCAGACATTGCGGCATATAGGAGACTTCTTGTCGTGCTGTCGAAGGCGGCTTTGAAGTCGACAAAAAGATGGTGTGTGTCGATTCTTCTTTCTCGGTCGATTCTTCTTTTTCAAGATCTGGCGTATTGTGAATATCTAGTCGGTGGTGGATTTAGCAGGACTTAAGCCACACTGATAAGGTCCAATCAGTTCATTGACGGTGGGCTTAAGTCTTTCACACAATACACACGATAGAACCTTATATGTGATATTAAGAAGACTAATCCCGCGATAATTGGCGCAAACTGCAGGATCACCCTTTCGTGGATTGGGCAGAGCACACTTAAGTTCCAATCCGTAGGCATGCGTTCTTCCGACCATATTCTAGAGATGAGCTCGTGCATGCACTTAACCAGCTCCTCTCCGCCGTACTTAAATAACTCAGCTGGTAACCCATCGGCCCTGGGGGCTTTGTTGTTCTTCAGCCGTGCTATCACTTTCCGAATTTCGTCATAGTCGGGTGATGGTACATCGCGTCCATCATGATTGATTGGGGATTCGGGTTCAACATCTTCTCCAGGGTTGTTGCATCCAATAAGCAGTGTGGAGAAGTGCTCCCTCCATAATTTAAGTATGCTGTGGACATCAGTTACAAGGTCGCCGTTTTCATTCTTACAGGAATTCGCCCCGGTCTTGAAACCTTCTGTTAGCCGCCGTACTTTCTGGAAAAATTTTCGGGCGCTATTACTGTCAAGCTCTTCGCACTCACGCATTTCGGCCTCTCTCTTTTTCTCACAAAAAATGCGTCTTGCTTCCTTCTTCATCTCACGATAACGCTCCCGCACAGCTCGCGTTGCACCCGATCGCAGTGTGGCTCTGTAGGCAGAGTCTTTACGTTCCGTAGCGGCGCGACATTCCTCGTAATACCAGTTGTTCATTCGGGCTCGCTGAAATCCGATGGATTCTTCAGCGGCGGTATGTAGACAGCGAGAAATATGGTTCCACTGTTCGGAAATATCGTTCTGTTGATTATTACTCTCAGGAATTGCAGCTTTCCGACGTCGAGCTTTCCTTGTGTCCATTTGCGTGCGCTTTTTGCTGCACAGAGGCGCGTGCGGATCTTAGCTGCCACAAGAAAATGATCCGAGTCGATGTTGGCTCCTCGGTTCGTGCGCACATTTAGGACACTGGGAGCATGCCTTCCGTCTATCACAACGTGGTCGATTTGGTTTCGTGTCTTACCATCTGGAGACAGCCACGTAGCCTGGTGAATCTTCTTATGCTGGAACCTGGTACTGCAGACTACCATGTTTCGGGCCCCGGCGAAGTCGATCAGTCTCAATCCGTTATCGGACGTTTCGTCGAGACTGAATTTTCCGACTGTGAAACCAAAGATGCTCTCCTTTCCCACCTTGGCATTGAAGTCGCCAAGCACGATTTTTATATCGTGGAGGGGCAACCGCTCATACGTGCGGGCAAGGAGATCGTAGAACGATCTTTAGTCCCATCGTCCTTCTCTTCCGTCGGGGCGTGGGCGCAAATCAGGAAGATGTTGAAGAATCTCGCCTTGATGCGGATTGTGGCGAGACGCTCGTCCACCGGAGTGAACGACAGTACTTCACGGCGCAGTCTCTCTCCCACCACAAATCCGACACCAAATTTGTGCTCCTTTACATGGCAGCTGTAGTAGATGTCGCAAGGGCCTATCATTTGTTTTCCTTGCCCCGTCCATCGCATCTCTTGAATGGCGGTGATGTCAGCCTTTGCTCTGCTGAGGACATCAACCAGCCGGGCAGAGGCACCTACCCAATTAAGGGTCCGGACATTCCATAAGCATGCCCTCAAATAATTGTCCTTTAAACGTTTGCTGTGGTCGTCATAAAAAAAGGGGGGTCTCATCCAAAGCTTTATTTTGTTTTTCATTGGAAGTAGTTTTTTTTACGTGGCGGGTTCCAAGCCCTGCCCACAACCCATTGCTGGGGGTTGAAATTTTAAATTCGTTTGTATAGCGAGCCGCTTGCTCCAAGACAGACGCCCGCTTGCAGCCGCGCCTCCTGGAGAACAGACGCTGCGGACTTTAGTTGTTGTCTAATCGCGCGTACAATTAGTATAACCTATTTTTAAGTTTGGGGTAGTAAATTAAAACCAGTCAAACTAAGGAACCCTTATGTTCTATATTATTACAATTTTTCCTCAGAGTTATTAGGAAGCAATGAAAGTGCTTTAAGTGAAGGTCAATGGGCATTTCTATGAATAGACTTCCAATTACTTCCAATGAGATTCATTTTGTTAATTACCGTTAGCACTAAATAAGTATATTTAACCGTTTTAGTGATTATATATTGGACAAGTAATGTCTGAAATTAATATTAGGTAATTTAATAGTTTTAACGTAATATTCCGAAGTAATTTTAGATAATAACCGGGGTTTTGACGTAAGACTCACTTGGGACGATAAATGACTTCTTTGTACCCTCTGAGTACCTTTCCTTAACCTGCCTATGAATTAAATAAATTAAATTAAATCAATAACTAAAGCAAAACAACCTATAACTAACTAAAAGGCCTACTTATAATAAAGGTCAACAAAAAACATATAACCTAAATTAAGGGGAGACCGAACCTATCGCTAAGACATCCGGATTTGGTGACTGACTTCTTAATAATATAATTAATTAACCCAATTATTTAATAAATACACTTATTTTTCTTTTCCTTCCCACTTATCTGCCAAGAGTGTCGCAATGAAATGTTATAATAGTATCTGAACTTATATTCATACTTGCGAATACTTACCTTATTGAAATCCTATCTACATTTTTAATACTTACTTTACTGAACCAATATATACCTATGTACTAAGATTATATAGATTTAAGGTATTAATATGTTAGTATTAATATGATTTGAGAATAAAACGATCTAAAAAAATGGGAATGCTGGTTGATCCAATGACTTAGGAAGCACACAGGAGTTTGTATAGGGGCTGCTGGTATAAGTGTGCGACAGCAGCCATGGCTGAGCGTGAGCTAGAACCAGGCGCCACACCACCATCGGTGGCGCCCCTACTTTCAGCGTTTTAGCTCGCAGTTTTTTTTTATTTCCTTTCCATTAAGGATTTCCAAAGGTTTTTTTTCTTTCTTTACAGGGTTTTTTTAAATATTTTTTTTTAAAACCCTTTAGCGGTTATTATATTGAACTCCAGCCGTGCCGGAAATGAATTTTGATTGTAAGGCATGACAGTTTCTCTGTTTATGGCGCAGAGGACATCAGTGAGGGCAAGAATCCGGCTCAGCCGACAATGACTAGCCACAGAGCACCCGAAATGTCATTCCAGCCTTCACTGCTGCTCTCAACTAAAATGCGTATACCATAACAAATGTTAACGAAATATGAAAATTTAAGTATAGTCTGTCTAAACTTATTATGATCAGCTTGATTTGTGCGCACGCCCCGACGGAGGAGAAGGATGATGGGACCAAGGATGAATTTTACGAGCGCTTGGAGGAAGCATACGAGCGCTGCCCCCGCCACGATGTAAAAATTGTGATTGGCGATTTTAACGCTAACGTGGGCAAAGAAGGAATTTTTGGTCCAACAGTCGGAAACTTCAGCTTTCATAAAAATACCATCGGCTACGGAGAGAGGCTGATCGACTTCGCCGCGGCGCGAAACCTGGTAGTAAGTAGCACCAGGTTCCAACACCGAAGCATCCACCAATCAACTTGGGTGTCCCCTGATCAAAAAACGCGAAACCAAATTGATCACGTTGTGATAGACGCGAGATACGCTTCGAGCGTGCTTGATGTTCGTTCTATCCGAGGAGCAAGCGTTGACTCGGATCATTACCTTGTTGCAGCTAAGGTCCGCATGCGCCTCTCTGCAATGAAGAACGCTCACCAAGTAACGCAACGAAAGTTCGACGTCGAAAAGCTGCAATCGCAACGGACAGCTGAGAATTTTCAATCTCGACTCTCGATCCTGCTAAGGCAAGCAACTTCTCATCGCCCCGACATTAACGAGCAATGGGATAACATCTCCCAATCTCTTCGCACCGCTGCGGAGGAAGTGGTTGGCTACTACCAGCCTCGCAGAAATAATTGGTACGATGACGAATGCCGCGTCGCTGCTGCAGAGAAATTCGAAGCATACAAAGCCACCCTGCAGCCAATTACTACGCGTGCAACAATTGAGCGATACCGGGAGAGAAGGAGGGAAGAGAGACGTCTTTTCAAGAGCAAAAAACGAGAGGCGGAAAGGCGTGAGTGCGAAGAGCTGGAGATGGTAGCAAGCAGGAATGCGGCCCGAAAATTCTATCAGAAAATAAGGCAGCAAACAAGTGGTTTCAAGACCGGGGCTGGTTCCTGCAAAGACGAGTATGGAAATCTGGTGACGGACGTACAGAGCACACTTGAGGTATGGAGGGACCACTTCTCAACGCTACTGAATGCGAACTCTGGTGAGGAGTTTGAAGAAGAGGAGCCCAGAACAATCTTTAGGGATGAACAACAAATCCCTCCACTCGACCAAGGCGAGGTGAGAACAGCACTTAGGCGGCTAAAGAATAACAAAGCGCCTGGGGCAGACGGTATACCGGCTGAGCTTTTCAAAGCCGGCGGCGAAGAGCTGGTAGGAAGCATGTACCAGCTGTTAAGCACAATTTGGTCTGACGAGTACATGCCAGAAGATTGGAACCTTAGTGTTCTTTGCGTAATCCATAAGAAGGGTGATCCTGCTGTTTGCGCCAACTACCGTGGGATAAGCCTTCTAAATATCGCATATAAGGTTCTATCGACGATACTGTGTGAAAGACTGAAGCCATATATGAACCAGCTGATTGGATCTTATCAGTGTGGTTTTAGACCTGGTAAATCCACCATCGACCAGATATTCACAGCACGTCAAATCCTGGAAAAGACCTTAGATAAGCAAATCGACACACACCACCTTATTGTCGACTTCAAAGCCGCTTTTGATAGCACGAATAGAAGCTGCCTGTACGACGCCATGTCTAAATTCGGGATCCCCGCAAAACTAATACAGCTATGTAGAGTGACGTTGAGCACAACATTTAGCTCCGTCAAAGTGGAAGAACCTCTCCGAGCCGTTTGAGACCAAACGAGGTTTTAGACAAGGTGACTCACTTT
This sequence comes from Philophylla caesio, assembly GCA_963971545.1. NCBI lineage: Eukaryota > Metazoa > Arthropoda > Insecta > Diptera > Tephritidae > Philophylla > Philophylla caesio. Next base: position 136,791,444 of record OZ020604.1, read on the forward strand.
CGTGCAATTTCTTCAACCTAATGCTGGAAACTGTAATAAGAGCTGCCAATCTGAATCGCAGTGGTACTATATATAACAAAAGTACGATGCTGCTTGCATATGCGGATGATATTGACATCGTTGGCCTTAACAACAGGGCCGTCAGTGCAGCATTTTCCAGTCTAGAGAAGGAAGCAAAGGAGGTTGGTCTAGTAGTGAATGAGGACAAAACAAAGTACCTTGTGGCAACAAACAAAAAATCCTCGCGTATTGGGACCCACGTCACTGTTGGCAGCTACAATTTTGAAGTAGTCAAGGATTTTGTATACCTTGGATCCAGCATAAACACCACCAATAATGTCAGCTTTGAAATCAAACGAAGAATAACACTTGCCAACAGATGCTACTTTGGGCTCGGTAGGCAGTTGAAAAGCAGAACCCTTTCTCGACGAACGAAAATCTCGCTCTACAAATCTCTCATCGTGCCCGTCCTTGCATATGGCGCAGAAACATGGACGATGTTGACCAGCGATGAGCAAGCCTTGGGGGCTTTCGAGAGAAAAGTTCTTCGCAAGATTTATGGCCCTGTTCGCGAAAGCGATGGGTACCGAAGAAGATGGAATGACGAGCTGTATGAGCTGTATAATGATGTGGACATAGTCAAGCGCATAAAAATTCAACGATTGCGATGGCTTGGCCATGTCGTTCGCATGGATGATGATGCTCCAGTGAAAAAGTCCTTCGAAACGGCACCCATGGGTGGGCAACGACGGCAAGGACGCCCAAGAACACACTGGAAGGACCAAGTGCAGAAGGACCTGTCCACGCTTGGTATGAGTAATTGGCGTAACCTCGCGAAGGAGAGAGGGAACTGGCGAAGCTTTTTGATCTCGGCCCAAACCGACAAACGGTTGTAGCGCCATAAAAGAAGAAGAAGAAGTATAGTCTGTATTTATGTTCATTGACTTCATAAACAATTAAATAAATATTTTAAAACAAATAAATTAATGAATGTATTACACTTAATTTTGAACTCAACCTGTGTGCGAGTAAGTCTGAATTGCTATCTAAGCGCCGGTTTTAAATATCCAGTTAAAATTCCAGCGTTATTATTTTTAAGAATTAATTAGGACAAAAAAAAAGAAAATAACATGCATATTACCTTTAGCTCCATTTAAAGATCAATTTAAAAGAAAACAAATTGAAAATTTAAAACAAATCATATGCAACAGAATTTTAGTTAAGGAACTACCCGCACCGTCAACGGTTTTTGTAAAGATATTCCTTAGAACTTTATACAGCATGAACAAAGTCTCGACAGAATTGTATGGAATTTAACGTTCACGAGCTATGTGTGTGGTCCTCACTTCAGCAATTACAAATATAAAATATCTTTAATGAAGTAGTACAAGCTGTGAGTTTGTTCTATACGCGTTTTTTTCATTTTTTAATGAATAAAATTAAACTTGTGTAGTTCCTTGCTGCTTAAAACCCTGTTGAAAGATTTTTTTCGTTAAAAGAGTAACACGAAACCCAAGTCCTTTCGGGAGTGAATTTTTCCGATAAAATATCGAAAAGGTTGCGTACTGTATACACTGTGCTTATACGACGTCCGAGTCGCCCAGTAACTAAAATCTAATAGAGACAAAAGTCACAACTTTAGACCAGTTGGCATTCAATATTTTCAAAATAAAGCCTCTAGTCTGAAAATAACGTTTCTAAACTGTGATCTGGTGATGAGCAGATCACAAAAAATTAAAATAAAAACAAAAGAAAAAAATGTGAAAGCGAGGAAAAGCAATAATTTCTAGCTCTTTTTGAGACTTCAGATGATACAAAGTTACTGAATTTGAGCATTAAGTTACTGGGAGCGGTGAGAGTATCGCGTTTCCGTATGATAAATATCTATTGAATATCAAAAGCATTCAAAAATGTGTATGGAAATTAGTTTTATGGATAAGCGTATTTGTGAAAATATAAATTATTTTTAAATACAAAAATCGACAATATACAAATATATGCAAAATACACTGGAAAATACTTATTTCCATAAAGACTGTATGATTTATTTTACTTAAATTGATGACCGCTGCTTAACTGTCAGCCCTATCGGTGAGTACGTCGTAGTATGGTTTTAGTAGATTTTACGAAAAAGGTCATCACTGAGTACGAATGGCTACGTCGTAGATTCGAAATTCGTAGAGTTGCATCGGTGAGTTCATTCGTAGCGCAATTTCGTAGATTTTTCGATGGATTTGTTACGACGTGTTTTGGTTGTCGGAGAAAATTTTAAAAATTATATTCTGAAGATATATCCACTTTATTTCCACTTAATAATTTATAATATTAAATACAGAAACATAGTGAGATTGTGAGTATTAAATTTGAAAAAATGTTTTTTTTCTTGTTTGTTGTTTTCCATTTGAGGTGAAAAATTTTACAAACGGGCTCGTACTACGTTCGTTTGCTAGAATAGTTGCAGGGAAATCCAGCATTTGGAGGGGATCACACCAAATCTCAAAAGGATGAGGTTGACAATTTTACACCCAGAAACCTGGATTTTGTATAGAAGTCCATTTTCGCATTTCGTTTTTCCTTTTTATTTATATTCTACTTTATCCATATATTGCATAGCCGTGACTGCAATGTATTCTAAACTTGAAAAAATGTTGATTGGAGCATTAGTATATCATAGTCCTTTCCAAATTAATTATATTACATAAAATAGTTAACGAACTTTTCTTTTTATAAAAAAAAAACTATACATATACACAACAATTAATTTTTACTTTCGACTTAACTCTTATTTATTTATATACATATCTACTTACTATATGAGTTCTATATATATGTTTATTTTATTTAAAGCACAGCCGCTGTTGGCTAGTTGGTAGCGTGCGTGCTCTAACTTGATATGCCGCTGAGTTCGAGGTTCGAATCTTAGTCCGGGCAAGCAAAATCTTAATCATAGAAAACGTTTTTTTCTAATAGCGGTCACACCTCGCCAGGGATTGGCCAACCTCCGAGGGTATTGCTGCCATGAAAAAGCTTCTCAATAAACACATATGCCGCACACTACAAATGGTAAGAGAAGTTCGGCCAAACACTGAGATATATAGTGTAAGCGCCAAATTATTATTATTATTATATTTAAAGCAAAATTCTTTCTTGTTTGTTGTTTTCCATTTGAGTTCAAAAATTTAAACAACGCTTTCGCATTACGCTCGGTTGCTAGAATAGTTGCAGAAACATTCAGAATTTGGAGTGGATAACACCAAATTCAAAACCGAGGAGGTGGACAACTTTTGGACACAGTTTTACACCCGAAAACCAGGATTTTACATAGAAGTCCATTGCCCATAGAGGGCATAGCCGTAACTGCAATATATTCAAAACTTGAAAAATGTTGATTGGACTATTAATATATCATAATCCAAATCACGGCTGGTAGCCACCTTCCGCCAAAATTTTAGCACCAAAGCCAGTTTTTGGATCTCATTCATTGGCGACGGTTTCGAAACACTTCGGATGCCATCTTTTAGAATCCCAACTACATTCATAATTGCTGATTTGTATAATCGAATATTTTTAACAAATCTGTAATAAAAAACTCTTAAAATTATATATTTCTTTAAAAACCGAAACTTTTTCATACAACGTATCATCAGATTCCAGAGTATTTAAGGTACATATATCTTAAAATGCGAGATTTTTTAATAGTATCATTTTTATAGCAAATACGGTCTCTGCATCAACGCAGGCAAATGGACATTTGGAGCGGCAGCCGTAAACTTTTTGGGTTATTGCACAACAGAACACGGACCTGCACCACTTCCAGACCGAGTACAATCCTAAATTTAAGAAGATTCATTGGAGCAGTAAACTTTTACAGGCGCCACATCAGCTATGCAGCTACCCTTCAAGCACCGCTAAATGAGTTGCTGAAAGACTCGAAGAAAAACGATCGTAGACCAGTTCCTTGACCCAAGGAATCAGAACTTGCTTTTGAAGCAGTTAAGGAACAGCTACTCTTTTAGCACTTTAGCACATATAACATGTGATGCATCAGTCCTAGAGCAACAACAAAACTTGGCAAACGCTTGGATTCTTTTCAAAGAAACTTTCATTAGCGCAAAAGAACTACAGTACCTATGATAGGGAGTTAACAGCGGTATACGAAGCAATTAAAAATTTTTAACATTGGATTGAAGGTCGGCAGTTTGTTGTCAGAACGGACCAGAAGCCACTTATCTATGCTTTCCGACAACAGTCTGACAAATCGTCTCCGCGTCAAATTAGACAATTTGGTTTTATAAGCTAGTTAACCACGAATTTGGACGACATCTCCGGCTTCAACAACAATATATTAGACACATTTTCGCGTATAGATACAATGCACTTACCAGTTGTGATTGATCACCATGAACTTGCTCGCTGCCAGGCAGCGCATGAAGATCTGCAAAATATACTAGTCAAAAATGAAATATCGCTAATACTGCAAAAATTAACCTTCTGTATCGATGGTTAAACAATATACTGCGACGTATCGAGTAATAATATCCGCCCATTCGTACCGTCGACTCTGCGCCGCAAAGTGTTCGAGGCCTTACACAATCTTGCACATCCCAGCGGTAGAGCAACTGTTAAAATCGTAGCACAACGTTACGTATGGCCCCACATGAACAAAGGCATAACGCAATGGGCCAAGATCTGTATTCCGTGTCAACGCTCTAAAATTTGACGCCATGCTCATATACCACCTGCTGTTTTCCGTGAGCCCGACGAAATTTTTGACCATGTTCACTTAGACCTGGTCGAGCCATTGCCAGAACCAGAAAGATTCAAATATTGCATGACAATGATCAACCGCTTTACTAAGTGGCTTGAAGCAATTCCAATTAAGGACATCACAGCAAAAACCGTCGCAACCGTATTCTATACACACTGGATCTCACGCTTCGAATGGCCAAAATTGATAACCACCGATCAAGGCACATAATTCGAAAGTACTCTGTTTACTTTCCTCTCACGCTTGGTCGCGGCAAACGAAATCGAACAACGGCATACCACCCAGCTTCGAACGGCTTAGTCTAAAGGTGGCATCGCACTCTAAAAGCGGCAATTATGTGCCATCAAATTTCGCAATGGACTCAAGCATTGTCAACAGTCCTGTTAGGACTTAGGACATGTTATAAAGAAGATTTAAAAGCTTCGCCAGCCTTTTCCTTCAAAGATTTGTCGAATGCACACACGTTTTTCTACTCATAGACGCAACTAAGCTACCACTACACCAACCTAATTCGAGTCCACATAAAATAATAAAAAGGATCGACACGCGTGTATTCGCGCCGTTGAAGTAAATGGCAAAACAGTCAACGTTAACATTGACCGAATCAAGCCAGCTTACTTGGCCGCCGAGGAAATGTTTGACAACGCTCATCACAGACGCGCGCCTATCAACTCATGCGATGCGCTCCAGCCAACTTACCTCTACAGCAGCACACGAATCCATCGACATCAATAATGCAAAATCAAAGTAATTTTTCATTAAGCGTTCCGCCTAAAGCCTTCACTTAGGGGTGAGTAGTGTGGGCACATATTATTTACCATCTCTATTGTTATCGATGTTTGATAGTTTTCGGTTAAAAGTTCAAAAACAGGGAAAGAACGTTCCCAAATTAATTACTTACTTTTGTACATTCGAGAAAAATCAATTACTTTCATTAATTTTATAATTAGATTTAGATCAGAAATAAAGAGTTATTTAAGATAATAAATGTGTGGTGATTATTACTACCCCACACATTCCTGGTTTGCTTGTGCTGAAATAGTATTGCTGACCTCGGAAACTGTTGCATTAACCTTCTTGACCGAAAACCTTATACCACAGTATATACAGTAGTAAAACTGAGGTGAAGTCCTCGTCAGGGATAAGAGTTTTCATGGTGGATAATGAAAATAAAGTATAGCAGAGTTGCATGCAAAGGTATTTCATAATAAACTTTGAAAATCACATAAAAAATTTTGCGGAATGTGAAATATTTGCATTAACCAGTGAAGATACACTTTACAATTATTACTTAAAGCCAAAAATTTATAGCGAAAATTTGTGACGACTGTTTCCATTTGCATATTTTAATAATTATTCAACGGTTCACCACAATTCTCCTATAACCAACGTGTACAATAAAAACGCAACCCTGGGTAGTAAACTTTACGGTGGTTTTCTTCTTCAATTCATTCATTCGTTTCGGTTAAATTTGTAAACAAAAGCAGTTAATTTTGCAGATAAATATATTAATTTTCTTATAACTGGAACATTTTTACATTTACTGAAGGAAATAACTGCCTGGAATGGAGCGCAAGCGAAACTACATCTGTTATCGTTGGCCGTTTAGAAGCAAATTTAACGCGTTCAAAATTCTAAATAAAAAACTGATTGGGAAATTTAGTTTAAGAACTGAGGTTTATTTTGCTGTGAGTTTCTCGGCTGTTGACCAACGAATGGCATGCAGACACAATTCCAAGTAAAGCAAACTCACAGCAGTAACTATACATATGTATATACATCAATTCAAATTCGTATAGTCAGGATAACGGGATATTATACATATGTGCATATGTTATGTGTAATTGTATATAAGCAACTTCAAATGTATACAAGCAAAGAAGTATGAATACAAAGCAAATAAAGAAGAGTTCAAAGCAAATAAAGATGTAAAGAATATAAATATGAATGGGTCACAATGGATGATAGGGTAAGCGGACGTTCTGCGACATCTATACCCCCGTGAATCAACCCGATTGGACACGGCTCGCCGTTTTAGTCCGGCGAAGGAATACTATATCTCCCCTTTTTACCGGCTCTGTCATTTCGCACCACTTCACTCGGCGGGTCAAAGTAGGGAGGTACTCCTCTATCCAGCGCTTCCAAAAATGGTCCCGGAGTTGACGGGCGATGCGCCATTGTTGGCGTATAGCACATGTATTTGTTAGAATATCGGCGGCTCCTGGTGTCGGTGCGGTATTAGCCGTTCCCAACAGAAAGTCGTTTGGTGTTAAGGGCTGTTCCTGGCTTACATCGATGGGCAAGTGCGTAAGAGGGCGGGAATTAACTACATTCTCCGCTTCAATAAGGAAGCAATTAAGAGTATGTTCTCTCGGGGCAACTTCTTTGGCAGTCTGGCGCAGGACTTTCTTTATGGACTGGACCATTCGCTCCCAGGCTCTTCCTTGGGCTGGATTAAACGGCGAATTGAAGACCCAGTCGATACCCCGTTTTGACAACTCGCCTTGTATACGCTCGCAGTCAAAAACTTCGCTGAATCGTTGAACTTCGTTGTTGCTGCCGACGAAGTTTTTTCCGTTATCGGATCTTAGTCGCTGTGACACTCCTCGGCGGTTAATAAAATTTCGAATGACAGCTATGCATGAATCGGTGCTTAGATCATGGGCTATCTCCAAATGCACTGCTCTTATGGTAAGGCACGTGAAGAACGCTACCCATCTTTTCTCAGTACTATGGCGCACGGTCACATTTAGAGCGCCGAAGTAGTCTAAACCCGTGAACGTGAACGGCCGCACATACGGAGTTAACCTGTCAACAGGAAGCGGTCCCATCATGGGGGGAATTGGAGTTACCATACGAAGGCGACATACTGGACTACTGGCAATGACGTTGCGTAGAAGGCTTCTCAAGCGTGGTACCCAGTTACTCCGTCGTATGGAGCAAATCGTTGCTTCCGTGTTTTGGTGACCCATTAGAGTGTGGTGTTGCAATGTCAATAATTTGGTAAAAATATGAGTTGGTGGTAAAATTATGGGGTGTCTTACGTCAATTGGCAGCAAGCTGGCAGCATCGATGCGTCCGCGTACACGTAGGACACCTTCTCACCAACGTATGGAGATAGTTTCAGCAAAGAGCTTTTGCAAAATATTCTTTGCCCGTTGCGAATTTGCTGCATTTCCGCACCTAAGGCCTCGCCTTGGACGATGCGGCACAGAAGACGTTATGCTGTTTCTAAATCGCTGACTCTTAATCCGTAGCGAAAAACGGTTAAAATTTATTAATTCACAACTTACGATACTCAAAGCGTATTGCGGTCGAAGCTCGACGTTGGTATCATCGGACTTTTCTGGTTGGCGTAAAAATGGTGGACCATATACCCAACGGCTGGTTGGATACTTTCGTGACAGCTAAAATTTCTGAAGCTCTATGTTGTACGAACGGCTTATATCTGCGATGTTCGCTTCTTATCCAATTCACAACTGTTTTCGAGTCACTCCAGAGAAAGCACTTGCTAATGACAACGTCGTGTTCTTTGCATACTGTCTGCATTAGTCGTGTTCCCAAAACGGTGGCTTGCCATTCTAAGCGCGGCACAGTAAGAGGCTTGAGTGGTGCGCACTTCGACTTCGCGCAGACGAAGGTAACTTCCACTTAACCTAGAAAGTTGGATGCTCTCCAATATGCGACGGCGGCAAATGCTTTTTCGCTGGAATCCGCAAAAACGTGTAGTTGCACCTCCTCTGGCTTACCTCCGCGAAAATAAAATCGGGGAATGGCGTATTCAGTCACTGCCGGCAATTGCTTACGCCATCTATCCCATAAATCGACGATGTTGTCAGCCAAGCGTTCATCCCAACCAGTGTCATGGCGCCAAACTTCACGCATTATTAACTTTGCTCCTATGATGAAATGGGCTAGGAATCCTAGTGGGTCGAATATAGACATGACCACACTAAGGAGCTCCCTCTTTGTAGGGCGTCTGTTACCATTAACTACAGCTTCACTGACTTTGTTGAATTTTATCTTGAAGTTGAAGCAGTCTGTAGTTGGCTGCCAATGTAGACCTAGCACCCTTTCTAGCATTAGTCTTCTTTCTTAGCGAGAGTTTTTGTGACGTAGACGCCGTCCAAAGCTGTGATAACTTCTGGAGAGCTGGATGTGAAATTTCGGAGCTCGAAACCAGCATCCATATGAATTGCCCTTACTTGGGTTGCAACCGCGATAGCTTCCTCTAGCGAGTCGAAGCTATCCACAAAGTCATCGACATAATGATATTGTGAAATGGCTTTTATGGCACGGACTGAGTTGCGATGTCACGATGTTCCAGAGCGTTTCGCGTTTTGACGTAATGTGCTGCACATGGCGAGCACGCAGCTAAGAACGTCATCACGCGCATTTCGTAAACATCTAGTTGTCTCTCAGAGTCACCATTCCTCCACAGAAATCGTTGGGCGCATCTGTCTTCTGGGCATATTAGCACTTGGTGAAACATATCTTTGATGTCACCGCAAACACCCACCGCTCCTTCGCGAAAGTGGAATAGGACAGACGGCAGTGGTCTGTACTTCTGCGGACCCTTCAGGAGAAGGCGACTCAGCGAAATACCCTTAACCTCGGAGGCAGCATCAAACACTATTCGTAGTTTTTTTTTGTTTATTCGGGTTCATGACGGCAAAGTGCGGCAAATACCAGGTACCTGGCGTTATCGAGGCAACATCTGGCGGAGTAAGCTTACAGGCATAACCCTTTTCGACGTAAGAGGCTATTATGAGCTTGGATGCGGCGGCAAAGCACACGTCACGAATCATTCGCTTCTCGACGCTCACTTATCGCTTGAGCGCCATATTGTAGGTGTCTGTCAAATTGACGTTGTCTTCTTTCCATAGAAGTCCAGTTTCTAACCTTTTTCCAACGCGGTGGGTTGTCGATTCCAATATAGTCCTGGCACGGACATCAGCTTTACTTTCAACGCGGGCCGCAGCCCTAACACCGAAACTTTCAATTTCAAAAAAGTTGGCGACCATACTTTATCGGGATTGCTGGCGAAAAGGCATGTTGATGGCGTAGGAGGTAGGCCTTTGCTGGTTGGACCGAACACTACCCACCCTAGCTCTGTATTTGCAGCATAAGGCCCATATCTCCGCATTGCAATGGTTGTAGTAGCGATGCCCAAATGACAATTATCGATGCCAATAAGCAGCCTCGGTACCGCACCATGTTGTGGTTCAACTGGCAACTGACGCACTCGTTTATCATCACAAAGTAGATCTGCTTGGCTTAAGCTTTGCTATGGCAATTGGAGATTTTTCACTGCGTACACATATTGCATTTTGTGTTTCTTCGTCATAATTGCTCCGCTAATATAAATATCGACCAAGGTTGCTAGCTTCTGTACGGCATGACCACGAACCACCGAACATTGAGGTTGTGTGGTTGTCCACGCAGATCAAACTCATCGGCGACGGCATTGTCGAGCATAGTAATCGAAGAGCCTTCGTCCAATAGTGCGAAAGTGTCTATGTATCGTTTATTTCCATATACTGTGACTGGAAGTATACGGAATAATAGCTTACTCACTTTAGAATTAGCGGTGCAACTTAAAACTGCAGCTCCTGTATCGATAGACTGATGATTATCCACTGTTGTCGGCGATAGCGATTGAGATGAGGTGCGTAGAGTAGTGTTCTTTATCGATGATGACACCGCTGGCTGCTGTATATATTGCGTTTCGTGTAATAGTTTGTTGTGGACTCGATTACATCCACCGATGCCACAAACCTTCCTTTGTTTGCAATCGCGTGTGGTGTGACCGGCATTCAGGCACGCGAAACATAAACGGCGGGATTTAACTCCAGCCCATTTATTTTCCACTGAAGATTCGTTAAAACGTTTGCATTCGTGAATACTATGTTGTTCCTGGCATATTGAGCATTTTCGCAGATGCTGCCTTTCATCCAAATGTAGCAGAACTCGACGTTTTGTGTCACGAGCGGCAAACTGGTTTTCGTCATGTATTGTGCAAATAACATTGGCTAGAGATGAGAGCCAATCACTAAAATGCACTGTTAAAGCGCGTGACTGATGGTCGTGGAATATCGGCGCCACTCGATGCGCTTATTCATAGGCAGCTTCGAGATTAAGTCATCGAGTAACATTGGATTAGATAGATGATGATCGGCGTTGGCTGTATGCAAAAAAGCGCAAATATTTTTTTACTTTAGTTGCAAAGGGAATAAGATTGTTTAAAGCTGCTCTGGACGACCAAATTGAGGGTTTAGTTGCTCTATAATGCAGCTGACGTTGTTTGGGTGAATCACAAAGACTTTACCATCTCGCGAGCTTCACTCTTTAAGCATTTTCGCAACCGTTGGTTATTGTAGAGGTTAGAATAACCATAAGTTGTCGTAGATTCGGTAAAGGCTGTATAAAAAATAGGCCACTCTTCAGGTCTACCGGTAAATTCTGGTAGATCTAGTAATTTTCGTGGCATAAGCATGGTTTGAGATGAGTACGGCATAGGTACATTCGCGCTGGACGGTGGCAAGTGTAAACTGGCGTTGGAAGGCGGCATGAATAAATTCGGTGAAGTTAGAATAACCATAAGTTGTCGTAGATTCGGTAAAGGCTGTAAAAAAATAGGCCACTCTTCAGGTCTACCGCTAAATTCTGGTAGATCTAGTAATTTTCGCGGCATAAGCATGGTTTGAGATGAGTACGGCATAGGTACATTCGCGCTGGACGGTGGCAAGTGTATACTGGCGTTGGAAGGCGGCATGAATAAATTCGGTGAATGCGATGAGAACGGATCATTAACATGAAAAGCACCGTATACATTATTTTGTGTCGGAACTGTACTACTTACAGTTGGCTGTGTGCGGAAATCATAACGGGACTCGGCAATTGCCTGAATTGCGCTAGATTGTGCGTCTAGCGGCGGCGCTTGCGTCGACTACGGTAGTGCAGTCTGCGACGGCGGCAGAACTGAATGCGACTGCGCGACTATGCTGCTGGCGTACGTAACGGCTAAACTACCGATTCTATATTACTCAGCTCGGAGGGTCTCGTTTAGTAGATCACGCTGAATTAGCTGTACTTGCGTGGCTGCCAAATGACTCTCAAGCATAGATAAGCGTTGCTCCATGGCGTGGAGATCGAAAGCTCGATTGGCTGGCGTGATGTCTCTGGAAACTTCGGCGACGTCAGCATCCGCGGTTGAGATGGTGGCGATTCCACTGTCAGCGTTAGACGTAGAAGCAATTACGGCAGTGCCAAAATTCATAGCTAGGCCGGTTATATTTGTCGCACCAGTTGACTATTCAACGATTTACTCTAATGCAATTGAATTGGTGTTCATATTGCTCTGGCTGGTGACTGGAAATTGTTCTGCTAGGCGAGGACTCCTTCATCAAATCAAATCCCGTCAATTAAAATGAAGTTGGCGGAACAGACTCAAGCAAAATAAAATTGTTATCGTTGGCCGTTTAGAAGCAAATTTAACTCGTTCAAAATTCTAAATAAAAAACTGATTGGGAAATTTAGTTTAAGAACAGAGGTTTATTTTGCTGTGTGTTTCTCGGCTGTTGACCAACGAATGGCATGCAGATACAATTCCAAGTAAAGAAAACTCACAGCAGTAACTATACATATGTATATACATCAGTTCAAATTCGTATAGTCAGGATAACGGGAAATTATACATATGTGCATATGTTATGTGCAATTGTATATAAGCATCTTCAAATTTATACAAGCAAAGGAGTATGAATACAAAGCAAATAAAAAAGAATACAAAGCAAATAAAGATGTAAAGAATATAAATATGAATTGGTCACAATGGATGATAGGGAGAGCGGACGTTCTGCGACAACATCTATAAATTGAAGCAGAGTATTCATAGAATAGTGCAGGCATAATCAAAAAGAAAGCTAATTTTTATTGATTTCAGGGCCAATAAAACAGCTGCGAAAAACTTTTGATACTTCACGACCTTAGAATTTACATAGATTTTTTTGTAGCTCAATGTTCATGGTGAAGATTCCTTAATATGTAAAAAATACAAATTCAAAAGTGCATACATATGTTTGTAAAAACGTAAATAAAGATATCCATACACACATATCACGATGCTGCGAGCAGTTTTCTAACATTAGGCATTGCCACACGTTTAGTATTTATTGACGTGATGCGAGTATCGTTATATTTCTTGACCGTGTAGCATGGAATATTTATGGATAAGAATAAGGATTGCAAAATAATTAAATCCATGGATATGGATCGCAATACCGGCAATAAATATTGTAGCATTTCTTTTTCGTCGCTGCGACTCATTTCTACTCCAGTACCTTCTCTCTACTTGTTTTATTTTTAATGAAAATGCCAGTGTTATAGCTAAATGTGCACAAACTTTATTTTCTAGTTCCATTGTCTGTATATATTTCGAACCACGCATCGTGCAAAGTATATAAATACTGACGGGATATATATACTGGGAATCAAAAGTGATTTGTCAGGGAACATTTTCCTCTGAAAATGTGTTTGCATTCTTTTTCGGTTAAAAAATTTAATCAGAACAGAAAATATATAAAAAATGATAAACATTCGTCCATTAAAATATATACTTGTATAGGTATGAATAACGACTTGAAATGTTAAGGAAATAGGAAAATTTAAGTATAGTCTGTATTTATGTCCTTTGGCTTCATAAACAATTAAATAAATATTTTAAAACAAATAAATTAATGAATATATTACACTTAATGTTGAACTCAACCTGTGTGCGAGTAAGTCTGAATTGCTATCTCAGCGCCGGTTTTAAATATCCAGTTAAAATTCCCGCGTTAATATTTTTAAGAATTAATTATGACAAAAAAAAAGAAAATAACATGCATGTTACCTTTAGCACCATTTAAAGATCAATTTAAAAGAAAACAAATTGAAAATTTAAAACAAATCATATGCAACAGAATATTAGTTTAGGAACTACTCGCATTGTCAACGGTTTTTCTAAAGATATTCCTTAGAACTTTATACAGCATGAACAAAGTCTCGACAGAATTGTATGGAATTTAACGTTCACGAGCTATGTGTGTGGTCCTCACTTCAGCAATTACAAATATAAAATATCTTTAATGAAGTAGTACAAGCTGTGAGTTTGTTCTATACGCGCTTTTTTTTATTTATTATTGAATAAAATAAAACTTGTGTAGTTCCTTGCTGCACAAAACCCTGTTGAAAGATTTTTTTCGTTAAAAAGAGTAACACGAAACCCAAGTCCGTTTGGGAGGTGAATTTTTCCGATAAATTATCGAAAAGGTTGCGTACTGTATACACTGTGCTTATACGACGTCCGAGTCGCCCAGTAATTAAAATCGAATAGAGACAAAAGTCATAACTTTAGACCAGTTGGCATTCATTATCTTCAAAATAAAGCCTCTAGTTTGAAAATAACGTCTCTAAACTGTGACCTGGTGATGAGCAGATTACAAAAAAGTAAAATAAAAACAAAAGAAAGAAACGTGAAAGCGAGGAAAAGCAATAATCTCTAGCTCTTTTGGAGATTTCTGATGATACAAGGTTACTGAATTTGAGCATTAAGTTACTGGGAGCGGTGAGCGAATCGCGTTTCCGTATAATAAATGTCTATTGAATATAAAAAGCATTCAAAAATGTGTATGAAAAATTAGTTTTATGGATAAGCGTATTTGTGAAAATATAAATTATTTTTAAATACAAAAATCGAAAATATAAAGAACTATGATATAAAGAACATAAATTACTCCAGAGGAAACTTATTTTCATAAAGGCTGTCACTGTATGATTTATTCTACATAAATTGATGACCGCTGCTTAACTGTCAGCCCTGTCGCTGAGTATGTCGTATTACGATTTTCGTAGATTTTACGAAAAAAGTCATCACTGAGTACGAATGGCTACGTCGTAGATTCGAAATTCGTAGAGTTGCATCGGTGAGTTCATTCGTAGCGCAATTTCGTAGATTTTTCGATGAATTTGTTACGACGTGTTTTGGTTGTCGGAGAGAATTTTAAAAATTATATTCTGAAGATATATCCACTTTATTTCCACTTAATAATTTATAATATTTAATAAAGAAACATAGTGAGATTGTGAGTATTAAATTTGAAAAAATGTTTTTATTTCAAGGATTTTTTTTTCTTGTTTGTTGTTTCCCATTTGAGGTGAAAAATTTTACAAACGGGCTCACATTACGTTCGTTTGCTAGAATAGTTGCAGGGAAATCCAGCATTTGGAGCGGGACACACCAAATCTCAAAAGGATGAGGTTGACAATTTTACACCCAGAAACCAGGATTTCGTATAGAAGTCCATTTTCACATTTCGTTTTGCCTAGTTATTTATATTCTACTTTATCCATATATTGCATAGCCGTGACTGCAATGTATTCAGAACTTGGAAAAATGTTGATTGGAGAATTAGTATATCATAGTCCTTTCCAAATTAATTATATTACATAAAATAGTTAACGAACTTTTCTTTTTATAAAACAAAAACAATACATAAACACAACAATTAATTTTTACTTTTGACTTAACTCTAATTTTTTTTATATATTACTTAATATATGAGTTCTATATATATGTATATTTTATTTAAAGCACAGCCGCTGTTGGCGAGTTGGTAGCGTGCGTGCTCTAACTCGATATGCCGCTGAGTTCGAGGTTCGAATCTTAGTCCGGGCAAGCAAAATCTTAATCATAGAAAACGTTTTTTTCTAACAGCGGTCACCCCTCGGCAGGGATTGGCAAACCTCCGAGAGTATTGCTGCCATGAAAAAGCTTCTCAATAAATACATATGCCGTTCGGAGTCGGTACAAAACTATAGGTCCATTGTGGTAGAATATAAAGACGCACACTACAAATGGTAAGAGAAGTTCGGCCAAACACTGAGATATATAGTGTAAGCGCCAAATTATTATTATTATTATATTTAAAGCAAAATTCTTTCTTGTTTGTTGGTTTCCATTTGAGTTCAAAAATGTTAACAACGCTTTCGCATTGCGCTCGGTTGCTAGAATAGTTGCAGAAACATTCAGAATTTGGAGTGGATAACACCAAATTCAAAACGGAGGAGGTGGACAACTTTTGGACACAGTTTTACACCCGAAAACCAGGATTTTGCATAGAATTCCATTTTCGCATTTCGTTTTTCCTCGTTACTCATTTCCAGCTTTGCCCATAGAGGGCATAGCCGTAACTGCAATATATCCAAAACTTGATAAATGTTGATTGGACTGTTAGTATATCATAATCCAAATCACGGCTGGTAACCACCTTCCGCCAAAATTTAAGCACCAAAGCCAGTTTTTGGATCTCATTCACTGGCGACGGTTTCGAAACACTTCACATGCCATCTTTTAGAATCCCAACCACATTCATAATTGCTGATTTGTATAATCGAATATTTTTAACAAATCTGTAAATAGAAACTCTTAAAATTATATATTTCTTTAAAAACCGAAACTTTTTCATACAATGTATCATCAGATTCCAGAGGATTAAAGGTATATCTTAAAGTTTTACCCTGCATTTTTATAGTTGTAAAATTTTGCCGCCTTTCTTAATTGAGAAATATTATTCTGGCACTACCAAGGATATTTATTTTGTTTAATAAATACAGAATAGAGCTATAAAATTAAAGTATTAATATTATATTTTTATTAAAAGATGGACTAATACCGTCAATAATTTTAAAAATAATTTCTTGTTGTAAAACGACAATTGCATACTGAAATCTCGTAGGGGCGGTTGTGGACTAGAATTGTGTTAATGGCTATTCACTTTCTGAAAGGCAAACTAATGCTTCGCCGGACCCAAGTGATGCATATAATACAAGTAGCAGGATCTCAATTTACTTTATTACCGATGAAAGCAAGGAAATCAGTCGATAAAGACGACAAGAACCAATCTCCGAATGAGCTTTCAACTCGGTCGTCGTGGTCCACCGGTTTGGACTGAGACCTCACGTATCTTGCTCGCACTAGAAGGGAAATTGCAGGTTCTTAGGTGCCCCTTTCCATTTCCTCCACCAATCACAAATCAAACTTTGTTTATAAACAACTTTTTTTCTCAATGAAAAAAAATTGTTTACCGAACATTCTTTGTTAAAATTTTGTATATATTTTTAATTTCTAATTTATAAAAATTTTGCGTTAACGTGATTTGGGAAACATACATACGTATGTACATACTCAATATGAGACATTGTGTTATAAAAGACGGGGAATGGTCGGATCTTGTTTTAATATATTAATATCCAATTGGAACAGAGCTTGGGTATGCTGCTTTCTGCAAACAATTCAGTGCGCTCCGACCATTTTTTGCATTTGTGAGACTTTCCAGAATTTTGTGACCAGGAGCAAATGTGTTTTTCAAGCTAGATGTAGAAAAACGTACATTTTTTTTACATTTAGAATTATTAAACTCGTCAAATTTTATATATTTATTTTGACAGATGATGAACCACAACAAACCACAAAATATATCACAGGGTTTCATTTTCCTTAATGCTGTTTAATGTGCCTTGGATCCACCTGACGAAGATGACCGCGATCGCCCTCTAGCATTGCCGCTTCCCTCGGAGGCAAAGGGCCTTTTCGAGTCTGAATCACTGCGGCAATACTGCAAAGCATCATGTTCGATGAAAAAATTTGGCAACATTTGCAAATGTCAAGCATTCGAGCAACTCAGACGTTGACGTTTTGTGTGCACAAAACATAGGAAAACCTGCAACAGCTTAATTTGTAATGGAAGTAGAAAAGTAATAAAATTACTAGTTATTATAATTTTATATTAAATAATTATATTTGATCGTACTCAAATCCAGCTTCTAATGCATTGTATGTTGTTTTTAATTCAACATTCAGGAAAACATTGAGCAAAGAGATGACGAAGCTGCTAGTTAGATTCCGGCTAGATATGAAGCGGGAGTTCGCCGCAGTGAAGCAGAAGAAGTCAGTACTATGGAACAAGCTGGTGAGCAGCATATGTGGGAAGGGATGCTGCAAGCTGGGAGTTTACGATGAACTTAAATGGAGTGAGCGGCGGTGAAAATGTTAACGGCTCGTATCGTTCGGGTTCTTTAAATAGGAAAAAAAAGCGTTCCGAAACTATTACCAATGAAGACCGGAGCTTATTAAAGATGTTGCTCTAAAGGAACAAGCTCGACACGAGGAATTGCTTCAATTTGAAAACAAAAACAAAATTTTCTGTGGAGAAGGAAAGAGTACAAGCCATGCTGATGATGCGATAAATTTTGGAAAGTTGGCTGAAAAATCAAAATGCAAATGTAATACAGTTACAAACCCGACCTCTTAGTGGCTGCGTTCGAGATGTCAAAAGAATCTGTGCGAATTTCTAGCAACACCTGCAACACGCCGAGCGTTAGAGCAAGCATTTCGCGCATAAATATTACGCATAATAAGTTTTAGAGAATATCGTACTGCAAGTGGTGCACAATGGCATCGGAAGAAGAAAAGTTTATAATTCTATGGGGTTTTTATTTCTGTGCTTATTAATTTTTTTCTACGAAAAACGGGGTAATTCGTGGACAAAGCTACTACGAGTACTACGATGCCGACTTGGCATGGAAGCAGAATTTGTTTTCATTAGTATTTTTCGTTTAAATCATTAGTATTAAATTTTTACAACCTCCCTCCACTTCATTATTAAATACATATAATAAAATTAGCAGGAGACAAAAGTTCGAGTCGCATCACGTCCTGTTGCTGCTATTTTGCGGCAATTATTACGTAGCTCAAACGCACCCATTTCTACATTTTCATTTTTTTTTTAAATAAAATGAAGTTAATAAAAATATGTGACATGTGCACGTATGTACAATCATACAAAAATCTTTATTTAAATACATAAATAAAAAACATATAACATTTTTAAATTATTTATTTTAACAATTTCTTCGTTAGTATCAGTTATGTTTTCAGACATTTCAGAATCATCAACGTGTATAGTATCCAGATTTTCCAAAATATTATCCAGTTCAAAATTGTCCAAACTCTTTCGCAGTATAAAATTATGCAAAATTGTATAAGCTAAAACTACTTTTGATGCGTCTCTTACATTCTTCATATACATATATTTGTTTTAAATTTTTAACGCTCTAGTTAAATTTGATGGAAAATACTATGTATAAGAGACAGTTAAAACAAGTTTTCGACGATAACGCATTTACACAAGTAATGAATGAACCGACGAGAGTAGCTTGTTCGTCAGCAACACTAATTGATTACGTTATAACAAATACGCTATTGCAAAGGCAAAAATAACAACTGATTATAAAATAAGTGATCATGAAACGATTTCTGTTGAGATGGGTAACAACATTGAACAGCAGAAAAATGGAGCGATAATAAAGACATTAAAGATAATTCAATTAAATGGAAAAAGCATTAGCGACGTTTTCAATCAAAACAATATAAATAATATGCATTTCAGTAACTATTTTAAACAAAAAGCGAGAATGTTTAGTGACTCTCTTACAGAGGCAGTACATAAAAAAACAATAAGTAAAACCGTTTAAAGTAATGAAAAAAAAAATGTGAATGGTTTAACAAGACCTTACGTGAAATGAGAAGCAAGAAAATAGATCATTATAAGCGCGCTGTATGGATAAATAAAGCAAGTGATTGGTCTGAATATAAAAAAGTCAATGTGGCAGGCAATAAAGAAATCGGTGATGAAAAACGAGAAAAAGTTTACTTTAATGGAACCGTGATAACTGAAAAGAAAGAACTTTCGAATGGGTAAAACAATTTTTTCGTTAGCAGCATTAAATGAATTAGTGAGGCTATACCAACAATGCCATATGATAATTTTATACAGAAGACGATTGAAATTTTTCATTACAAAACAATAACACTTAGTGATCTCAAACAAACAATTGCAAAGATGAATAAAAAGAAAGACTACAATTCACTATCAGTGCCTATATTATTGTATTCGTTTGATATTGTACGGCCAAGTCTGGTTACTCTAATTAATGAATCGTTTTTGGAATTTTTCCATAAAACTGGAAAGAGTCCCGAGTTGTTCGTATAAAAAAAAATAAAAAATGCAAAAGAGCCAGAAGATCTTCGACCAATCATTGATAATAGAAAATAAAATAATTGAGAAAATTGTGCCCGAGCAACTGGTGCAATATTTAAAAAAAAACTGTTCTCAGATTATAAATCTGGGTTCAGACAAAAACACAGCTGTGCAATTTTGTAATAAACAAATGGAAAGCTGATATTGACGGGAAAAAGCAATAAGGGCAGTATTCCTGGATTTACAAAGAGATTTTGAAAAACTAGATCGAGAAATAATGATCACAAAACTACAATAGTACGGCATAACGGGGGCTAAGCTTCGATGGTTTTGAAGCTATTTGACGAGCAGATTTCAAAGAACTAAAGTGGGATATTGTGTATCCGATGCTATCCCGGTGAATCTTGGTGTGCCATAGGGCTCTAAATTTTCTGGAAAGTAGTCGAGATGGGAATGAAGAAAATGTGCTTTTAACATTCTTTTGACGTTTTGTTTGTAGTTAGGATCTTTGTTATTGCCTAAAAATTTCTATATGACCTCTTTAAAGGCAATCCGCCCTTCTCTTTAAGGATCCGTCATGGTTGTGACGAATAGTGGATCAGCCATAACCCGTCTAATATCTGGTCCAACGAAAGCACCTTCCTCCAACTTTGCCTCCGAGAGGCCTGGAAACTTTGATATTAAGTATTTGAAGCAATTTTCATCTCTTGGAAGTGACTTTATAAATTGCTTTATCATATGTGAAGTGGTGGTAGAAGAACTTTATGAGGAGGCACCAAAGTTTCATGCAGGACATTCTTTTCGCCAACTTTAAGCTCCCTCGTAGGCCAACACTTTTTGGTCCAGTGATTTGTTGGGTCTCTACTAACCAATATAAACAAACAGCAAGGGAATTTGGTAAACCCAGATTGTTTTCCGAGCGCCATGCCCAAGATTTTGAAATCACCGCACACTTGCCAACCGTGGTCTTTATATTTTAATTTGCAAAGAATCAATTCCAAGTTCTTGTAGGTTTCCTTGAGGTGTACGGAATGACCGACAGGAATGTAAGTACATATATAAACCGCCGTTGTGAAGCAGAACTGCTTTAAAGCTTCTTTTTGAAGAATCCCATGAGGGATGGGTCGAGTAGCTGATTGCAGATTGAAATTGACTGCTTCCGTTTTGAACTATACCCTTTCACATTACACGAACAAAAGTAACAATCATCACTATGGTTCTTTTGCTCGCACCATACCATAGAAATCGCATATCGGAAAGCTTTTTGCTTGCCCCTAAACCCATTTCGAAGATCTTCTACACATCGTTTGCAGACTTTATGAGGTGCCCAAACTTTATAATGATCTCGAAGTTTTAAGCCAAAGTACGCGAAGTATACTTTTTTTACAAAGTCCGTAATATTAACTTGCTGCTTTAATATCATATATTCGCCAGAAATATAACAGAAACTGTCAGACGAGTTCACACACTTCCGCACAGACGACATTGCACTATACTGAACCAAGATCTACAAAACAATGACGAGTTAACACGTAATTGTACCGCGCCACTTTCTACACTATCTGAGCGCGCACTTTCCGGTTACAACATGTTTATGTTTGTTAATGCAGCATACTCAGGGTGTTCCTTATTTAGAATTAATGATAGTTAGGGTAAACAATTAAAAAGAGTAATCAAAATAAAACTATACCTATTTGTAAGGGCACCCTGTGTCCTTATAATTTCGCTTTACACTTGTTCGCTGTCATTGTGCATACGTGGCAGTGACAATACTATAAAATGTCAACGATCGTGAAAAACAACGAGAAAAGCCTTTTGAACACAAGCCGGTAAACACGAAGAAAAAACAATTTGGAAACACGCCACGCCACGCCACGGCTACATCGTCAAATTATAAAGAAACGTAAAATCGCCATTTGCAGATACATTGTGTAATTTATTTTAAAAGTAATTTGTACGGCGAAAACTCGCCAACTCAAAAGTTTAAGTATTATAAATTCAGCCAACAATTGTAGTGTTTTTCGTTAATAAAGTATTTTAAGCATACAAGTTTTCGCGAATTGTCATTTATGCGGAGAGACATTTCTCATATCGCCGCCGCCATAACATTTCTTTACAAATTAAGTTGTTCTCCGAATTAATAGTGTTATCCGGCTAGCGTGAGCCAAAGTCCACAGAACGAGATTTAAGATCAGTAGCAAGACTTGGCGCCAAATTAACTCGTTGCTAAGGGAGTTTAGTTAAGAAACACAGTTCTACAACGGTAGAAACGTCGTGAAAGGGTTTGCCGCCAAAAGTGGTAAAAAATTAGCGGAAACCAAAAAGTAAATTGCTGCGTGGCAAGTCGGTGGTATGGCGAACGGCATAAGAGTTGAGTGTCGAGTATTGGGTGAAGGAAAGGTGTTGTGAGCGCTAACATTATGCCAGGCGGAAGCCTTTACAATTTAAGAAGTCAAGATGGAAATGCGCCACACGATTCCGACGAAGATGTTGATGGCGCGCAAACGACTAATTTTTCAACAATAGTGGTTAGCTTGAATGCGCTTACCAATGCGGTCGCACAGTTAAAGACAGTCACAGAGGAGAGCCAGCGGGACATCAAACGCTTACGAAATAATATAGCGTCCGACGTTCAGCAAAGCGTGGCGATAGAAGCAGTGCAGCAGAGTGGCGATAATGCAACAGCGCCGCGGGATGAGCGATACACGCAAAACACACGAGTAGAAATAAGTGATGCTGTCACAAAGCAACACGGTATACGATGTTTTGTTTGTGGAGGTGCACACTACATATCGAATTGTCGCTCGTTTGGAGAGTCGATGAGCGTTCCCGAACGTTGGGAAAAAGTTAAGAGCCTTCAACTTTGTTTCTCTTGCCTGCGCAAGGGGCATAATACATCCGCATGCCGCGCTATAAAGTTGTGTTAAGTTGATGGGTGTCGTCGATACCATCACCGTAGCCTGCACGAGAGCGTATGCCAAGCCGCTCAAGCTGAATCAACACGTAACCAAGGTGAGTCGCAACCAGTATTGAATTGTAGAGAAGCCAGACCAACACATGGTCACCTATTTAAATACGTTCCTGTGTCACTCTTCGGGCCGAAGGGGAGAGTAGACGCGTATGCAATGGTAGATGAAGGGTCAGCTATATCCTTAATAGAAGAGAGTGTCGCAAGCCGTTTGGGTCTGAGAGGGCATAGACAGACCCTCACGTTACAATGGTACGGACAGAAATGCACAACAGAAGAATCGTCGAGAATAAGTATAGATATAAGAGCCAGCAGCAAGCCAGCAACCTACAGCCTTCGCAATGTGTGCACTATCCGTAATTTAGATTTACCCGTGCAGTCGTTTAAGAAAATAGACTACGAACATTTCCAGTATTTGCCGCTTGAAGATTACAACAAAGTAAAGCCATCGTTGTTATTAGGCCTTGATAATACGTCACTGAGCGTGCCATCTACAACAGTGCGGGCAGACAGCGATAGCCCAGTAGCCATTGACACAAAATTGGGTTGGATTGCCTACGGGCCGACCAAATCAGCAGCCGAAGCACCAGTAGTCCTGCACATTCGAGAGAAAAATAGCACAACGTCGTTGCACCACCTAGTTACAGAGTATTTCGCATCAGACAACTTTGGGGTTAGCGAGACTGCAAAGCAATTAGAGTCTGAAGATGATGAACGGGCCCGCCAGTTGCTTCATGCCAACACACATCGAATCGGGAAGCGGTTCGAAACCGGATTGCTCTGGCACAGTGTACCACCCGAACTACCATATAGTTATCAGATGGCCTATAAACGTTTGTTAGGTATAGAGAAAAAGATGAGAGCCGATTCAACATTTGCCGACAAATATAAAGAAGAGATCGCAAAATACATACGAAGCGGTTACGCCAGAAGAATTTCCGAAGAGGAAGTAGGTATTGATACATGCTTTAAATGGTACCTGGCTCACTTTGCCGTACAGAATCCGCACAAGCCTGGGAAAATGAGAGTCGTTTTTGACGCAGCCGCCAAAGTTGGAGGTGTTGCGCTAAATTCCGCCCTTCTGAAAGGCCCTGAACATGCCAAGCCGCTCTTAAACATCTTGTTCAGATTTCGCGAAGGGGCTGTAGCTGTAGCAGCTGATATCCGTGAGATGTTCTCACAGGTACTTATAAAGCAGCCAGATCAAGATGCTCAAAGATTTCTGTGGCGTGATGGGAATCATCTTCAACCCGTGCAACAATACGTGATGAAGTCAATGGTCTTTGGTGCCATATGTTCCCCATGTATAGCGGAATATATAAAAAATAGAAACGCAGAAGAATTTCGCCAGCAATATCCAGCCGCCGTTGCAGCAATAGTCGACAGTCACTACGTGGATGACTTCGTAGCCAGTTTTAGAAGCCAAGACGAAGCAGAGCCAGTTTGCCGTGAAGTTGTATTCATTCATTCTGAGGGAGGTTTTCAGTTGCGAGCATTCGTTTCGAACATACGAGATATTGAAACCAGCCTAAACAAAGAGCCAATGTCAACATCACAGCCAATAAGCCTTGAACGTCAAACAAACCACGAGAAGATATTGGGAATGTACTGGAACACGGCGTCGGACTCATTCGAGTTCCAATTCAGGTTCCATCGCATCTCAAAGCCAGTCATAGAGGGTATACGAGCACCAACGAAGCGTGAACTGCTCAGCATCGTTATGGCAATCTTTTATCCATTTGGTGTTCTCGCAGATTTTTTATTATTTGCCAAAATGCTGATGCAAGAAGTTTGGAAAAGCCGCACCGAGTGGGACGACAATATCCCAGACAAACTTCACCATAAATGGTTCGCATGGTGGAGCGAATTCCAACACGTTAATGGAGTACGCATTAGACGTTGGTACTCACCTCGACTACAGGCAGCCAAATCGATCCAGCTCCATGTAATAGTTGATGCCAGCCAAGTGGCATTCGCCGCCGCCGGTTACTTTCGAATTGCCAATGCAGAAAGTTGCGACGTCACGTTTGTGGCAGGTAAGACTAGAGGCGCACCGCAAAAGCTCTTGTCCGTGCCAAGGCTAGAGCTGTAGGCAGCCGTCCTTGGTGTGCGACTCGCCAAACTCATCAGCCGCAGTCACAGCATCCATATCAACGAGACCATATACTGGTCTGATTCGCAAACAGTACTACATTGGGTAAATTCCAAAGAAAGGAAGTTTAAGCCATTCGTCGGCCACCGTATCGCCGAAATATTGACATCGTCCAAGCCCTTTCAATGGCGTTGGATACCAACCGATAAAAATACAACCGACATTGCCACCAGGCCAAGATGGCCACCAAAAATCGAAAGATGCAGCCCATGGTTACGCGGTCCAGAGTTCCTGCAACAATCTGTTGAGTGGTGGCCTACCATGCCAGATAGGCCTTTGCCCGACAGTTTAGAAGACGAAATTAAGCCTTGTTTCGCCATACATGTAGAGGTAAATAAATGTATAATCAAGTTTAATCGTTTTTCCTCTTTCTTGAAGTTAAAGCGAGTTATTGCTTGGTTTCAACGAGCCGCCAGCAAGTTTTTGTTACGTTTGCGTCCGACTGTTAACGATGACAGTTATCAATCGAACACAATATTGACCGCCAGGGAACTTAACAGAGCCGAAGAGTTCATAATCAAGACCGTACAAAACGAGGTCTATGCCAAAGAAGTTGCAGCCCTGAAGCTCGGAAAGTGCCTCCACAAACAAAGCACTATCCATGCGTTTACGCCTTATCTGGACAGCGAAGGCATCATGAGGATACGTGGTCGTATCGATGCAGCCAGCGTATTACCTTTCGAATCCAGGAGACCAATATTAATGCCTAATAAGCACATCGTATCGAGGTTGATAATGCGTCAGTACCACGAGCGAATGCATCACCAAAACTCCGCTGTCATCTTAAGTGAAGCCCGCCTAAAATATTGGTTTCCGCACGCTAGAACCCTGCTTAAGGCGGTTCAAAGCAATTGCAATAGATGTCGCGTCGACAAAGCTAAGCCAGCACCGCCGCTAATGGGCCAGCAACCCGAAGAACGTGTCACTCCATTTGTCAAAGCATTCAGCTATACAGGCGTCGATCTGTTCGGCCCATTTAATGTGGCAATAGGCCGTCGAAGGGAAAAGAGGTGGGCAGTAATTTTTACATGGCTCACCACAAGAGCCGCTCATTTGGAGCTCGCGCACGACTTATCTACAGATGCGTTTTTGTTATGTTTACGCAATTTTATCAACCGCCGGGGAACGCCAGTACGAATAAGAAGTGATAATGGGACGAACTTCGTTGGGGCCCAAAGGGAATTGAAGGAGTCGGAGCGAATCCTCGATTTCCAGCGAATCGAAAATGAAGTCGCCAACCGCAACATCGATTGGAAGTTTAATTGCCCTTCTAATCCGAGTTCCGGCGGTTGCTGGGAGAGACTTATTCGCGTGGCGAAGAATTTGCTACTGAAAATTGTTCGAGAAGAGGTGCCTCGGGAAGAAACCTTAAGAAGCGTGTTGATAGAGATCGAGAACATTCTAAATTCGAAGCCGTTGACCGACGTCCCTTTGACATCCGAGGAAGACGACCCGATAACGCCTAACCACTTCCTCATTGGGTGCTCCAACTCTACTCAAACGCCGCAGCCAACAGATATGAAGATTTGCCTCAAAAAGCAATGGCACATTGCTCAGAATCTTAAAGACAGGTTCTGGAAGCAGTGGATAAGACACTACTTGCCGCAGCTATTAGTTCGCCCTAAGTGGCACGACCGAGTTGAGCCAATTAAAGTAAACGACCTAGTCCTGATCTACGACGCTCTCTTGCCACGAAGCCAGTGGCAGAAAGGGCGAGTTGTCCGCGTATTCCCAGCCAAAGATGGACATATCAGAATAGCCGACGTCCGAACAGCTGGGGTAGTGCTCCGTCGTCCTGCATCAAAACTTGCCGTATTGCGTATAGAGAGTGAATCCCATGGTGATTCACGGCGGGGCGGGGTGTAAGGGCACCCTGTGTCCTTATAATTTCGCTTTACACTTGTTCGCTGTCATTGTGCATACGTGGCAGTGACAAGACTATAAAATGTCAACGATCGTGAAAAACAACGAGAGAAGCCTTTTGAACACAAGCCGGTAAACACGAAGAAAAAACAATTTGGAGACACGCCACGCCACGCCACGCCACGGCTACATCGTCAAATTATAAAGAAACGTAAAATCGCCATTTGCAGATACATTGTGTAATTTATTTTAAAAGTAATTTGTACAGCGAAAACTCGCCAACTCAAAAGTTTAAGTATTGTAAATTCAGCCAACAATTGTATTGTTTTTCGTTAATAAAGTATTTTAAGCATACAAGTTTTCGCGAATTGTCATTTATACGGAGAGACATTTCTCATATCGCCGCCGCCATAACACTATTATTAATGCCTACAAGTTAGCCCAAAAAAAACCTCTTTTATTTTGTAAAATAACCTTACGTTCTGGAATTTTTTGAGTTTTTCTTTGAGATTTCAGAACACCTAAATACATCGAAAACAGTTGGAAACGTCCAGACAGCATTTTTGTTGCAGACCTGTGTAATCTATATAAACGATATCGAAAAAATTTTGAAAAATTCAAAAGTATGCTTATTTGTAGATGATACTCTATTGTATGTACCAGATAATAACGGGGATGAGTGTATAGATAAGCTAAAAGGAGATCTTGTCAAAATTGAAAGCTATTTACATTAAATGAATAAGCTGAAACTTAATGTTAAGAAAACCAAATTTATGATGAAAATGGTAGATCCAACAAAATTATTGTGCTGAATAGTGAGCCTATAGAAAAAGTAGAACAAATTAAGTATCTAGGAGTTATCATTGATTGTAAACTTAAATTTGATTTGCGTATTGATTTGAATTGCAAAAAAGATAAATTATTTTAAAAGAATTCGTAAAAAAATATCAACTATATGTGCAATAAATATTTACCATTTTGAATATTGTTCAAAAATCCTTTTTTTAAGTAGCCAAATAAATATAAGAAGAGTTCAAAAAATGCAAAATAAAGTCATGAGAACTATTGTCAAATACAATGTCCTAACACCCATAAAAGCGCTAGTTAATACTTTGAAATGGATGTCTTTAAATCAACGTTTTGTTTTGAATGTTTTATGTTTTGTGTTTAAAATCAAAAATAATATTATGTTAGGATATCTAACTTCGGAGATATGCTATTTAGCCGATGTACAGCTATATCCATAAAGAAATTTTATGATTTTAGATGACCGCCTTTAAAGACAAATGCGGCACAGATTAATTATTTTATAAAGGATTAATTTGTTAATTCTCTAGAAATAAAAACCGAATCAAATATGTATAGCTTTAAAAGAAAAGTAATCGAGTTTGTTCAAGAAAATTATAGTTAAGATCCAAATTGTAATTATAAATTTTAATTCATTGTTATAACAATAGCGAAATTGCTAAATTAATACTACTTTTACTACTACTACTAGTTAAACTCAAATAACCGGCTTAAACGATTGCATCTTTTGATGTGTGATGCCAATTTCTTCCATATAACGAATGCATTAGAATGGATTAGCAAAAACAAAATCAAAAAGCTTCGAATGAAAACTTTTTTAAAATTTGTATATTGTTTGAAACACGGGATTGTCTTGTTTATGATTATTATGGTTTTTATGATATAAAAAAGGAAAGAAATCAATTGTCGAACTTGTTAATAAGTCCCTGTGCTAAAGCGTTGCATATAAATTTAAATTACATTTATTGTTTAAATAATAATTAATATGTAACATAACATAAGGTAAAGCAAATATTTAAACTAAATAAATAAATTGAACTAACACTGAAAATTCGCACCTTGCACTTTACAAGACGGGTAATGGTTAGCAAATCAAGTAGCTAAGCGTTTGTGTTCACTTGTGCGATTGTAAGGAAATTAACATTTCCCTTCCCTGGTTCAGGTCGGTGTGATCGTCCTCGCTCTTACTCTTGGCATTTACACATATCTTTTTCCAGCAGTACCTGTTTTATTAGTTACCGGTTCTGTTATCTATTAGTTATTGCTTACCATTCTTACTTGTTACCCTTAGTTAGCTTCTTGTTATCCAAAACAATTAAGTAAGTTACCGTTGTTGTTATTCAATTGGTACTTCTAACCACTTCTATTTGTTATCTACTGGTAACCCGACAACTCGACACGCAAACGCCAGACAATCATTTTGACAGATAATTACGTCAATTTCATTGCAAGGTTTTGTGTATGGGCAATTTGATATCATACCATAATCATTTGTAAGATGGCATCAGAGAAGTACGCTCTATGCATTTAAGCGAAAATATCCTTTAAGTATTACAGAAGATGTGATATTTCCCTTCTAAGTATATACTAATAGATAATCCAATAGGAAACAACTCAATATTTGCTTTCATATTATTATACCAATGATGTTGCCGCCACGAACTTTTCGTGCAAATGAAATTTTACCTGTCAAAGCATCACTTTGACAGTTGATTGCCAGCAATGTGTTGGCAATTGATAACTTAAAATATTTCAAAATATAAATTGCTAACATCATTCAATTTACTGTCTCCATTGGCAATTTGCTTCAAAATTGCGATTGAACGGAATCATAAATTGCGTGTCGAGTTATCGGGTAAGCTCTAACCGTTATCTAACGGTTACCTTTAGTTTACTAAATTTTTGTATATAACATTTTTTTTTTTACATTTAAGTATTTAATTTTACAATATTTAAATTTATATTAATTTTTAATAATTTCTTAATATAAAGTACAATGTATCAACTTAAATACCAAAGACAGTAGCTTAAAAACTAACTAATAACAGTTGAAAATAATCTTAATTAGACCACTTAAAGCATTTACATTTTCAGTTTTAAGAAATAACATCCATATACAAAACAATTAATTTTTACTTTTGACCTAACTCTAATTTATTTACATATCTACTTATATAACTGATATTTTTCTATACATAAGTCGTTATTTATATAGGAAGAGTGTTGGCGCCCCAAGGACCGTCATCTTTCAACCTGCAAAAGTCCATACCGATCCGGTATTTTGCTAAAAATATAAAAAAAGGAAAAATTATAAATCAAAAGTTGAGAATTTTTCTTCAAAAATTTTACTTTTTTAAAAGAAAATAACATGGACAGAAAGAACATTGATTGTTCTTTCTAATAATATTCATTTAAATATGTAATTATCGTACATTTCCAAAAAATGTATACTTGACTTACAAGTATGTGAAATGTGAAAAAATCATCGATATTCCGAGTGGTGATTCGTATTAGGTATACTAAGTACACAACAGAAAACCAATTCATATTTAGATATCACGTCCCAAAACACAAATAACGGTAATCTTACTTTATTTACTTTTCGTTACGCTTAGTGGAGGTGTGTACAAAAGTCATCAAAACATTTAGATTATTCATAAATCTACAAAATGCCGCGTGTTTGTGTTAATTTTCCTAGCTTATTTTGTTACGTTTGTGGTCAATTCACTCCTAAAAGTGAAAAAAAGCCAATTTCGCCTTTTTTGAAAAATGTTATTAAGCTTACTTATTTTAAAATTGCCATATGAAGTCAAGACAAATTATGGGTGCCGAAAATGTGTTGTTTAAAATGTTATAAATATTTGACAGGGTAGTATTAAACAGATGCCTTTTGGTGTACCAATGCAGTGGCGTGAACCCAAAAATCACGTAGAGGACTGTTACTTCTGTTTAACTGTCGGTGAAGTATGCTACTGTGTCATCAGTGTCAATGCCGCTACCACATTATCCAGACATTCCAGTACCGGAAAGATTTTGTATTTCGTCAAGTTCATCGAGTCCTATTGAATAAGAAATGAATGGAAGGGCCCCCAAAGCGGAGAGGTATTTATAAATAAAAAAAAAAACAGAACCACATTTGATAGTCAATCAGAACTAAATGACCTTGTTAGAGATTTTGATTTGACCAAAAAATCTAAAATATTAGGCTCGAGATGAGAACCATAGATTCTATTGCAGCTTATCGAAAATGTCATATTACCCTAGCTACCTTTTATTTATTTATTAACTTAGTCTTTAGTTTAACAAAACATTACAGACTCTAAAGATTATAAAGTTTGCTTAGAACTATTAAAAATAATTTATAAACTAAAAAATGGAGTTCAAAAGATTCAAAAAAACCGATCTTTGGACTGAAAAGTCGATCGTAACAGCATTACTTATACTATTAAATTGTCGAGTGGCACGCGAAATCGGGGCATTGATGGCATATAGTGTTCTAGCATTATCACCATAAAATGGTAAAAATGTTCGAAGGGTTTGCTTTTCCAGCAAATAAGGGCAATCAACAACACCTTTAATAATATTGTAGGTGAAGGATAGGCTCAGTATAGATCTGCGACTTTCTAAAGAATTAGGTTTAATAGCATGAGGCGAGAATGATATGATGGTATCGGATCTACAAAGTTCAAAGATCGAAGGGCGACCGTACAATAGAAGTATACAAAAATTTAAGGTGTATGGATCTGAGAAATTCGAGGTATTGCTTCTCACGAAGCCTTTGATATTATATGATTAATATGCTTATTGAAAATAAATCTTTCATCAAACACTACTCCAAGGTCCTTCATCTCAGTCACACGCTTCAGGACGTAAGACGAAAACGAGTAATTGGTAGGCAGGACATTAAAAATCTTAGAATAGGTTATCTGTGAACACTTATTAAGGTTCAAAGAGAGCAGCGATTTCAAACACCAGAGGTAAAGATTATTAATATCAGCTTGGAGGATGAGTGCATCAGCTGAGTTTTTTATTGCGGAGAAAATTTTTAGATCATCTGCATACAGCAAAAATTTAGCAAAGGAAAAGCAATTAGTAATATCGTTAATAAAGAGTATAAACATAAGTGGACCTAAAATGCTACCTTGCGGCACCCCCGAAGAAGGGGAAAAAGGGGTGGACGTCACACCATCAATAGAAACAACGCAACATCTATTCCGCGGATATGAGTCCAGCCAACGTAAGAAAACTGAATGAAAGCCAAAACAAGCTAACTTGTGAATTAGAACTTTATGTGATACTCTATTAAATGCTTTTGAGAAGTCCGTAAATATGCAATCAACTTGAAAATCTGACAGGAAGGCGTCAAAACAGTATTCACTAAGAACAGCGAGATTAGATACAGTAGATCTACCAGTCACAAACCCATGCTGATATGGGGGTATTATTGAGTTAACTGCAAAACCTAATTTAACATTAACTGCGTGTTCAAAAGTTTTTGAGATAGTAGAAAGTTTAGAAATAGGCCTGTAATTTCTAACATCATTTTTATTGCCATTTTTAAAAACAGGCGTTATTGATGTAAGCTTCCAATCATCAATAAAAGTTCCAAGCGATAGGGATTTATTCAAAATCAATATGCCGTCATCTTGAGCAAAGTTTGAGTTAAAAAATTCAGCAAATTAGTTTACAGCATCACTAGAGGTTTGTGCAACTTTGTCATCCAAGAAAAGTCCAGATGGCAAGCTGGAGCAACCTTTTTTTGATTTAACATAGTCCCAGAATTTCTTAGGGTTCGTTTTAATATTCGATTCAGTATTACGGATATAGTTTCTATAAACCTTTAGAAAATGTTGATACTTAATATAGTAGTATTGATTTTTAGAATATTAATTTTTAAAAAAAATTTTTTTTAATATTTTTAAGTTTTTTCAAATCTTTTGAATACCATGGTAATTTTTTGAGAGATAGTCCGCTCTTTCATTACTATCCCCACCCTCATGACCCGGAACCCACAACAGCGTAAATTTGTTGTCGGTTCCTAATGATTCCAGTGCCGCTCTGCAGCTTTTTACCAGTTTTGACTCCGTTTTGAAGAAGTCTAGTGCCCTAAGGGCTGCCTGGCTGTCTGACATAATGTTGATTGTGCCTCCATTGATCTTCCTGCGAAGACATTCGTGTGCACACAGCTCAATAGCATAGATTTCCGCCTGGAAGATGGTTGGGTATGACCCCAGCCACAGTGCTCCCATTGATAAGTTTGGATCCGTCTGTGTACCTTTATTAATTGCTATCATGTATCCCTTTCAAGTATTATGACTTTGTAGGCCTTCGTAAAGGATAGTTTTGGCAGCATAGAGTCTGTGAGTTTGACAATGGGATCGGCACTGAATGGTTGTAAGACACCCAAATGCCCCCTGAAGTCGCCACTTTTCAGACAACTAAGATTAGGCAGTCTCAGAGCGCCCTGACAAGCCTCCTTTTCAATGAGTATGGCCAATGGTGGGATGCACGAGATGATGCCAAGCGCTTCTGTTGAAAGCCAAAACAAGCTAACTTGTGAATTAGAACTTTATGTGATACTCTATCAAATGCTTTTGAGAAGTCCGTAAATATGCAATCAACTTGAAAATCTGACAGGAAGGCGTCAAAACAGTATTCACTAAGAACAGCGAGATTAGATACAGTAGATCTACCAGTCACAAACCCATGCTGATATGGGGGTATTATTGAGTTAACTGCAAAACCTAATTTAACATTAACTGCGTGTTCAAAAGCTTTTGAGATAGTAGAAAGTTTAGAAATAGGCCTGTAATTTCTAACATCATTTTTATTGCCATTTTTAAAAACAGGCGTTATTGATGTAAGCTTCCAATCATCAATAAAAGTTCCAAGCGATAGGGATTTATTCAAAATCAACTTCAACGGATGAACAAGAGCTGGAAAATTTTTAATAAGAATTGCAGAAAGACCATCAATATCAACAAGTGTAGATGGTTTAAGTTTAAGTAAACCATTAGTTATGTCTTCTGATGTAAGACTTAACGATCCAAAGTTAAGAGACGTTGGTATACTACCAAAAAAGTCTGCAGATATGCCGTCATCTTGAGCAAAGTTTGAGTTAAAAAATTCAGCAAATTAGTTTACAGCATCACTAGAGGTTTGTGCAACTTTGTCATCCAAGAAAAGTCCAGATGGCAAGCTGGAGCAACCTTTTTTTGATTTAACATAGTCCCAGAATTTCTTAGGGTTCGTTTTAATATTCGATTCAGTATTACGGATATAGTTTCTATAAACCTTTAGAAAATGTTGATACTTAATATAGTAGTATTGATTTTTAGAATATTAATTTTTTTAAAAAATTTTTTTTAATATTTTCAAGTTTTTTCAAATCTTTTGAATACCATGGTAATTTTTTGAGAGATAGTCCGCTCTTTCATTACTATCCCCACCCTCATGACCCGGAACCCACAACAGCGTAAATTTGTTGTCGGTTCCTAATGATTCCAGTGCCGCTCTGCAGCTTTTTACCAGTTTTGACTCCGTTTTGAAGAAGTCTAGTGCCCTAAGGGCTGCCTGGCTGTCTGACATAATGTTGATTGTGCCTCCATTGATCTTCCTGCGAAGACATTCGTGTGCACACAGCTCAATAGCATAGATTTCCGCCTGGAAGATGGTTGGGTATGACCCCAGCCACAGTGCTCCCATTGATAAGTTTGGATCCGTCTGTGTACCTTTATTAATTGCTATCATGTATCCCTTTCAAGTATTATGACTTTGTAGGCCTTCGTAAAGGATAGTTTTGGCAGCATAGAGTCTGTGAGTTTGACAATGGGATCGGCACTGAATGGTTGTAAGACACCCAAATGCCCCCTGAAGTCGCCACTTTTCAGACAACTAAGATTAGGCAGTCTCAGAGCGCCCTGACAAGCCTCCTTTTCAATGAGTATGGCCAATGGTGGGATGCACGAGATGATGCCAAGCGCTTCTGTTGAAAGCCAAAACAAGCTAACTTGTGAATTAGAACTTTATGTGATACTCTATCAAATGCTTTTGAGAAGTCCGTAAATATGCAATCAACTTGAAAATCTGACAGGAAGGCGTCAAAACAGTATTCACTAAGAACAGCGAGATTAGATACAGTAGATCTACCAGTCACAAACCCATGCTGATATGGGAGTATTATTGAGTTAACTGCAAAACCTAATTTAACATTAACTGCGTGTTCAAAAGTTTTTGAGATAGTAGAAAGTTTAGAAATAGGCCTGTAATTTCTAACATCATTTTTATTGCCATTTTTAAAAACAGGCGTTATTGATGTAAGCTTCCAATCATCAATAAAAGTTCCAAGCGATAGGGATTTATTCAAAATCAACTTCAACGGATGAACAAGAGCTGGAAAATTTTTAATAAGAATTGCAGAAAGACCATCAATATCAACAAGTGTAGATGGTTTAAGTTTAAGTAAACCATTAGTTATGTCTTCTGATGTAAGACTTAACGATCCAAAGTTAAGAGACGTTGGTATACTACCAAAAAAGTCTGCAGATATGCCGTCATCTTTGAGTTAAAAAATTCAGCAAATTAGTTTACAGCATCACTAGAGGTTTGTGCAACTTTGTCATCCAAGAAAAGTCCAGATGGCAAGCTGGAGCAACCTTTTTTTGATTTAACATAGTCCCAGAATTTCTTAGGGTTCGTTTTAATATTCGATTCAGTATTACGGATATAGTTTCTATAAACCTTTAGAAAATGTTGATACTTAATATAGTAGTATTGATTTTTAGAATATTAATTTTTTTTAAACAATTTTTTTTAATATTTTTAAGTTTTTTCAAATCTTTTGAATACCATGGTAATTTTTTGAGAGATATTCCGCTCTTTCATTACTATCCCCACCCTCATGACCCGGAACCCACAACAGCGTAAATTTGTTGTCGGTTCCTAATGATTCCAGTGCCGCTCTGCAGCTTTTTACCAGTTTTGACTCCGTTTTGAAGAAGTCTAGTGCCCTAAGGGCTGCCTGGCTGTCTGACATAATGTTGATTGTGCCTCCATTGATCTTCCTGCGAAGACATTCGTGTGCACACAGCTCAATAGCATAGATTTCCGCCTGGAAGATGGTTGGGTATGACCCCAGCCACAGTGCTCCCATTGATAAGTTTGGATCCGTCTGTGTACCTTTATTAATTGCTATCATGTATCCCTTTCAAGTATTATGACTTTGTAGGCCTTCGTAAAGGATAATTTTGGCAGCATACAGTCTGTGAGTTTGACAATGGGATCGGCACTGAATGGTTGTAAGACACCCAAATGCCCCCTGAAGTCGCCACTTTTCAGACAACTAAGATTAGGCAGTCTCAGAGCGCCCTGACAAGCCTCCTTTTCAATGAGTATGGCCAATGGTGGGATGCACGAGATGATGCCAAGCGCTTCTGTTGAAAGCCAAAACAAGCTAACTTGTGAGTTAGAACTTTATGTGATACTCTATCAAATGCTTTTGAGAAGTCCGTAAATATGCAATCAACTTGAAAATCTGACAGGAAGGCGTCAAAACAGTATTCACTAAGAACAGCGAGATTAGATACAGTAGATCTACCAGTCACAAACCCATGCTGATATGGGGGTATTATTGAGTTAACTGCAAAACCTAATTTAACATTAACTGCGTGTTCAAAAGTTTTTGAGATAGTAGAAAGTTTAGAAATAGGCCTGTAATTTCTAACATCATTTTTATTGCCATTTTTAAAAACAGGCGTTATTGATGTAAGCTTCCAATCATCAATAAAAGTTCCAAGCGATAGAGATTTATTCAAAATCAACTTCAACGGATGAACAAGAGCTGGAAAATTTTTAATAAGAATTGCAGAAAGACCATCAATATCAACAAGTGTAGATGGTTTAAGTTTAAGTAAACCATTAGTTATGTCTTCTGATGTAAGACTTAACGATCCAAAGTTAAGAGACGTTGGTATACTACCAAAAAAGTCTGCAGATATGCCGTCATCTTGAGCAAAGTTTGAGTTAAAAAATTCAGCAAATTAGTTTACAGCATCACTAGAGGTTTGTGCAACTTTGTCATCCAAGAAAAGTCCAGATGGCAACCTGGAGCAACCTTTTTTTGATTTAACATAGTCCCAGAATTTCTTAGGGTTCGTTTTAATATTCGATTCAGTATTACGGATATAGTTTCTATAAACCTTTAGAAAATGTTGATACTTAATATAGTAGTATTGATTTTTAGAATATTAATTTTTTTAAAAATTTTTTTTAAATATTTTTAAGTTTTTTCAAATCTTTTGAATACCATGGTAATTTTTTGAGAGATAGTCCGCTCTTTCATTACTATCCCCACCCTCATGACCCGGAACCCACAACAGCGTAAATTTGTTGTCGGTTCCTAATGATTCCAGTGCCGCTCTGCAGCTGTTTACCAGTTTTGACTCCGTTTTGAAGAAGTCTAGTGCCCTAAGGGCTGCCTGGCTGTCTGACATAATGTTGATTGTGCCTCCATTGATCTTCCTGCGAAGACATTCGTGTGCACACAGCTCAATAGCATAGATTTCCGCCTGGAAGATGGTTGGGTATGACCCCAGCCACAGTGCTCCCATTGATAAGTTTGGATCCGTCTGTGTACCTTTATTAATTGCTATCATGTATCCCTTTCAAGTATTATGACTTTGTAGGTCTTCGTAAAGGATAGTTTTGGCAGCATAGAGTCTGTGAGTTTGACAATGGGATCGGCACTAAATGGTTGTAAGACACCCAAATGCCCCCTGAAGTCGCCACTTTTCAGACAACTAAGATTAGGCAGTCTCAGAGCGCCCTGACAAGCCTCCTTTTCAATGAGTATGGCCAATGGTGGGATGCACGAGATGATGCCAAGCGCTTCTGTTTCACACGTGTGCATGGCCCCCGTAATGGCCACTCAGACGAGGCGATGGAGTTTGCCGATAGTAGCGCCGGAGCTCGCCATTTTGGCCTTAGGCCACCATACTAGTGCTGCTTAGGTAATAATTGGCTTTATCACCGTGTAAAATGACCAGTATTGGTTTTTCCGTGTAGTCTTTGACAAGCATAGCATGCTTTTGTCGCTTTATTGGTACTTTCTGTGAGATGAGAGTTCCAGTTGAGTTTACTATCTAGTGTGGTCCCTAGGTATTTCACCTCTTTTGAGAATTCAATCTCGGTACCTCCCAACATTGCTTTGGTTAGGTTCACCTTCCTTCT
The DNA here is from genome assembly GCA_963971545.1 of Philophylla caesio. Taxonomy (NCBI): domain Eukaryota; kingdom Metazoa; phylum Arthropoda; class Insecta; order Diptera; family Tephritidae; genus Philophylla; species Philophylla caesio. The sequence continues at coordinate 136,829,309 of OZ020604.1, forward strand.
TTTGGTGAATGGGATGATGGTTGACTTTGTTGGATTGATTGACATCCCTTTCTCAGAGCACCATTTGAGCGTCAGATTTAGGGCAGATTGAAGCCTGGAGCTCAATGCCCTTTCTTCCCAGCCCACAACATAGATTACAAGGTCGTCAGCATTATTCTTATTATTTATTTATTTATTCATTTAATCTATGAAACAATGGTTTCTTACAGACTATTTACATTGATGATTTATAGCTAAGGTAAAACTTAACTAGCTTGACTAAAATATGACTTTAATATTTCTAAAAATAAAGATTTTGAAATAGAGAAATCAATAGGAACTGTATCCGAAATTATATTAAATTCATTAAAGGCGCGGGTGAGAGGGGCATTACGAGCGTATTCAGTTTTGCAGTTATTTCCATAAAAGGGTAAATATTTTCGTAAACTGCGTTGGGGAATATTAAAATAGATTTTACTTAGCAGATAAGCACAATCTACACTACTATTAATGATGTTGAAAACAAATGACAAGGAGAGAAAAGATCTTCTTATTTCCAAAGAACTAAGATTAATTAATAGCAAACGATGCTTATAAGGCGGTAACGGGTACGTAAAATTTAAAGAACGTAGGGCGTACTTGAGGAAAACTTTTTGAACTCTTTCTATTCAGTAATTCAAATTCGAATGATATGGCCTCCAAATAATTGCGGCATATTCCAAGTTTGGACGTACAAAAGAAGTAAATAGTAGTTTGAGTGTATAGGGATCTGAAAATTTTACACAATTGCGTCTTACAAAACCCAGCACAGAATATGATTTCCTGACTACGTGATTGATATGACTATTAAAAGAAAAATTAGATGAAAAAATAACTCCTAGATCTTTAAGCTCATCAACAGATTCTAAAACTGCACTGGAGATATTATACTTTGTTATCAGAACATTCCGAATTTTAGAGTACGTTACTTTAAAGCATTTTTTAATATTTAGTGAAAGACAATTCCTTATGCACCAAAAATTGAGGTTATCTAAGTCAGTCTGAAGATTGACTGAGTCACTGACCTTTCTTATAATCGAATATATTTTCAAATCATCAGCATAGAGAAGAAAATTTGCAAAAGAGAAACAGGAACTGATATCGTTTATGAATAATACGAAAAATAGCGGGCCTAGGATACTACCTTGAGGCACACCAGAAGTAGCAAAAAAAGGCTCCGAAGAAGTGCCTTCTATCGAGACTGCACAGCGCCTATTTTTTAAATACGAAATAATCCAACGTAAAAAAACTGAATGAAAACCCAAGGAGGCTAGCTTTTTAATTAATATCGAGTGAGAAACTCGATCAAAAGCCTTGGAAAAATCTGTATATATGCAATCAACTTGGAAACCTGCTGTGAAAGATGAAATACAATATTCCGAAAAGACTGCAAGATTACTAACGGTTGACCGGTTGGAGACAAAGCCGTGCTGATTAGGAGAAATTAAACATTTAGTAGCAAAGACAAGTTTTTCATTAACAATAATTTCAAAGAGTTTTGACACTGTCGATAACTTACAGATAGGTCTATAGTTATTAACATTATTTTTATTGCCACTTTTCAAAATAGGATTAATGGTAGTAATTTTGCAAACAAATTAGCAATATCTGCAGGGCAGCGAGCAAATTTATCATCTAAGAAAACATTCGAGGGTATAGTAGAACTATAATTTCTGGACTTAATGAAATGCCAGAAAGACTTAGGGTTAGATTTAATACTAGATTCAATACCGAGAATATAATTTTTATACAGGAATTTGTCGAGACAATTAAATTCTTTTAAATATTTCTTGTATATAACATAGAAAGTCTGACTATCAGTCATTCTGAATTTTTTATAAAATTTATTTCTAAGGTTCTTTAACTTTTTTAATTCAGCATTATACCATGGCAACTTGTATGTCTTTTTCCTCAAAAATGGAATATTTTTGAACAAAGTTCATATAAAGAGGTTTTAAAAATATTATAAGATGTGGAAGCATCTTTACATCTCAAAACGTCATCCCAATTCAATTCAGAAAGAGCATTATTTAATGTAGCAAAATTACAAGCATTGAAGTTGAAACACTTCTCTTCAACTATACGTAGAGGAAATTCATAAAATTCTAAACTGAGAATCAACGGAACATGATGCATATCAGGTTTTGAGATTGGATTAAAACATTCTTCAATATTATAGTTTATGTTATCACTAATGAAAATTAAATCCAGAATTTTTCCCAGTTTGTTTACAAAATAATTAATCTGTGATAAGTTAAAGCCTAGGAGACCATCAATGAAATATAATTCATGTGCGGCAGCAACATTCGTAGGGGTAAGACTGGTAATGGAGAATGAATGACTCCAACCAACATTGCATAAGTTGAAATCACCTAAAATACATAAGTGATTATCATGAAGTTTGTTAAGAACAAGAGAACTGACATTATCAGCATGGGCGCGATAGAGTTCAATGCTGCTATTTGGAGGTATGTATGAAACCAAAATAAATAAAGAATTATTAGAAGAGCCATCTATAGATACACATATTTGATCAAGGAGAGTATCATTATTTTCCAAAGCAACTAAATGTGCATTCCACTTTCTCTGTATAGCGACCAGAACACCTCCTCCTCTACTGCGATGTGTTTTCACGGCATCTCGATCCTTGCGGAAAACATTATACAAGTTCGGGTCAAAAAATTCATTGTCGCGGAAATCTGAATTTAACCACGTTTCCACTATAACAAATATATCATAATCTAATTGAGAACTTAGTGAGCGAACATAATCATATTTAGTACGAAGACCCGAAATATTCCGAAAATAAATTTTCAGACCACTACCACCACCAAGTGATTTATTTAGGTTCATAACGTTAGTTGTTGAGACTGCTGCTTTGGAAAAAAACGAAAAGGACGCAGATTAACATTAGTGGGCCAAAGATCAGGCGAGAGCAACTTACTATAAAAGGCAGTTGATACACCAAGCTTAAAGTTAACGTAATTGAGTTTAACAGGCGGCGTTTGTTGCTTGACAAGTGCATAACAAGATAAATGACTTTTATCAATATGCGCATACTTAAACACGTAATCAATTATATTTTCTGCGGTAACACTAGGCAAAAAGGAAGAGAGGTGGAACCATTTCTTATGATCCATCACTTCTAAATCCGAGTTCGAGCTTAAACCAATAACATTAAGACGTTTTTGACTTCTTACTTTACTAACATTAATCCAATTGTTGTTATTAGGTAACGAAGAAGAAGAATGAGAAGAATGCCGGGCAATATTGGCAGAATTGCCAGCAGGCGAATTGCGAACCTTATCTCCATGCGAATGTGATAATGCAGAACGAGTATTCACTGCAAGTGTGTTAGCATTCACATTACTAGCATACGACTGAATGATGACAGCAGAAACTGAAGGTACGGTCAACAATTTCGATTTGGCTCCAGAATAGGTAGACGAAGAACAAGCAGACGAAGAAAAAGCAGCAGCAGCAACAGATGGGGTTGAGCCTATGTCTGGACTAGGCGAAGCAGTGACATCTTGATGCGAAGTTTGAGCAGCAGCAAGTGGAGTTAAATGGTTCGCAGTTGAGTGCTTGTCCATTGAGTGATTAGCAGCACTAGGCGAAGCGACTCCAAGATGTTTCGAAAAATTGTTATCTCCACGCTTTACAAGAACATTGTTTAACAGGGAACGAAGACCGCTAAGCTCTGAATTTAGCTTAGCTATAGCTTCATCTTTTTCAAGAAGATTGCACTGCATAGAGATCAAATCCGAATGCATACTGTCGGATTTTGATAATAACTTATTGTTGTTATCCCGCACATCACTAATTATTTTGAGTAATTGAGCATTCTCGGCTTGTAATGAGACCATTACTTCATACAAAGACTCCAATGTGATTTGATTCAGCGTGTTGTTAGTTACAATAGACATATTTTCACTTTGTTTTTGAGAGGCGACAGGTTTAGCGCTATTAGAGATGTTTGCATTTAAATTTTCACTCACTAGAATAGGTAGAGGAGGTGAACGAAGAGAGCTTCGGCGCGCCGCCGTACATACTTTGCAATAATAACTCTTATTAGAGCTAAGCAAAAATTCCAATTCATTCGACGAAATACCAACACATGATGTGTGGAAAAGTTCATTGCACTTCATACATTGCACTTTTGGTTGTGTTCGATCAACCTTCTGTCCACAACAACAAACCATTATTAACTAATTTATTTGATAATAAGGGCAAAAGCAAAATTCAAGGAAAACAAGAGCCACTGTGCGAATTATGATTTTAGTAATATTATTATTGCAGTAATATAATAACGAAAGTCATTTCATTTTTAAAGAGTCACTGTCTCACTGATAAATATCTTATTGACATAAAAGTCACAGAGCGAAATGAAAATGCGTCCGAACAGCACAACCGCACAAGCATAAATTTAAAAAATATATATTGGACTAAAATATAATTGATTTATCTTTCTAATTACATCCGTTTCATTTAAAAATTATAACGCACATTTAAAAAACGTATACATTACTTGCAACTGTGGAAACTGACGGACACATAAGTACATGCACTAACACAATTCGCAAAACTTGCAGATTTAAATATAAAATGTTAATTTATTTTAATGGAAATATAATGGAAAGGCGTTTGATTCAGTAAAGCTTCGAAGGTTATCTGAGTTAGGTTTGAGGGAAAATGAACTGATCATTTTCGAAACTTTTTTAACAAATAGAAAACAATTATTTAAAATTAAAACGAGTGTACCGCAAGGGTAAAAACTCGTGCCAACATTATTTATAATATACGTTAATATATGAAGTATAAAACTTCCCAGTTCTATACCGACGATGGTACGTTTATGTCTCTACAAATTCATCAAAAGAATTAGTTGCCAACATAAAGATAAAGGATTTAGATCAAATCAATGGTTTGACTGTAATTTATTAAATATAAACTTGTATACTTATTTTATTATTTTCAATAATTTTCATGATTACAAGACAGGTAAAATGTAAGTATCTAGGAATATAGTTCGACACTAACTTAAGTTGAAACAAACATATAAAAAAATTAAAACTGAAATTAGTACCATTAATTTTTCCATTTATAGAAAAATAAATAATATCCCTAGAAAACAACTCTGGGTGCTTTATGATGCGTTCTTCATGTCTCAAATTACCTACTTAAATCGAATTTGGGACGATGTGCGGAAATTAAAATTAGTGAGTTGCGAAAATTTCGATCAAACATTATTTTGCCTTAAGCTTCGCAGAAAATCCGACATAAAAGTTTATAAACACACATAATGTGTGTCAATTATATGCTCTTATTCAGTAAGCAATCTCATACCCGAATTCAGTAACTCAGACTCATCTCAAGTCTCAAAATGTGCTAGAGATTATTGATTTTCCTCGCTTTCACGTTTTTTCTTATATTTTAATTTTATTTTTTGTGACCTGTTCACTACCAACTGTAGTGCGATTCTGTTACTCTTAACAACCCAAAAGTTGTGTGGTTACTTAACAACTTTTGCTGTTTGCACTAACAAGTGTGTGATTCTGTAACTCTTCCTTAACAATGAAAAACAGCTGACTATAAGGATTTATTTAAAATGCTTACATGTGTCATCTCAGTCGAAGCAAATGTCAAATATAAGAAAAATGCTAAGAGGAATGATAGAAGGTAAATAATTGAGCTTTTACGTTAACATACATTTTTTAACTTTTATTTTGTTTATGCAAGATGAAAATAAAATTCATAAGATTTCAAACAGTATCGTGTTTGCAACAATGGGAGAATCTGGTGATACCGTGCAGTTTACCGAGTTAATTTCTTAAATATTGCTCTGTACGAAATGCGAAACAATTACGATTTGTCTCCCAAGGAAGCAGCACACTTTACCCGCAATAATTTGGCAGATTACCTTCGCAGCAGAACACCTTACCAAGTGAATATGATGATAGCTGGGTAAGAAATACATAGGATTGAATCGGCTTTTATTAGTAATATATTGTTTTTGTAGCTATGACAAGAAATCGCAGAAATCAGCTCTGTACTTCCGAGATTATTTGGCTAATTCTGTGGAGGTGAAATATAGTGGGCAAGGCTATGGAGCTATGTTCTGCCAAAGTATCTTTGATAGAGAATATAAAAAAGGACTAAGCAAAGATGAAGCCTATCAAATTCTCGAACACTGTGTTAAAGAAATCCAAAAAGGCTTGTAATTAATCAAAAGAATTTCACACTAACTCTTGTGAATAAGGACGGAGTAATAGCATTGTAATTAGTATTAAATTAAATATGCTTGTTTGGTACTTTATATGAAATTTTAATAAAAGCAAAGCTATTACTATCACTCTCGATAATTCGTTAACAGTTTACTTTTGGTGGCCAATCCAAGTCTATTTTCACTACGTCAAGGGCGACAATGTCAATAGGTTGTCCAATTATTAAAGCTACTGATGGTGTTGTCCTTCCGAATTCTCTATGCACCAACTCCTTGATATAGGTCCCCGCTTCCGTTACTACATCAAGTATAAGTAGACGTCTATTTTGCTGATACACTGAAGTTTTAAGGCTGTATACTGTTCTGGGGCGTGTATGCAGAGGTTGACGATAAAACACAAGTATCGGTGTTTTTTTTATTGTTGAATTTAAAATTCTTGTAAATCTAGATTTTTTAGCACATCTGCGGTGATACAAGTATTAAGTTGTCAAAGTGCATAATAGCATTTTCCTTTTTGTTCTTCTGCCATTTTAATGTGTGATAAATCTTTTCTTGACACCATCTGAAGACACTTTTTGATAATCATCGATACATTTCTCCATTTCACGAGCACATTCGGAAGACATAGAAAAACGGAATGCATTTGGTATTTCCAAAACGAATGGGCGTCCGGCATCGTACATTGACATCTTCTCTACCACTCGATATAAAATTGATTTTCTTCCGATCATCACTGCAATACAAACATTAAATATAGAATATACGAATTTCGAAAAATATGAATAAATGTGTTTTTTTATCATGCCATTTTTCACACAAATTAATCTACCGGAGTCACTTAAACACTTAAAATAATAAAACAAAAATAAAATTGTTAGTAAACAACTCAAAACGAGACGTCGGCAGCTAAACCACAAAAACAAAGAGCTGACTGTATTGCTGTTAACGAACAATAACAAATGCTGTGAATGCTGTTAGAGAATCACTTAACCACAAAAAAAGTTGCTAACTAACGATAACAATGTGAAATGTGGTTTAAATTAGTAATAGAATCGCACAACTGGTCTAAAATTGTGACTTTTGTATCTATTAGAGACTGATGCTTGGTTTTCATTATGTTAAATTTGACGTCAAATGTTGTCATATGAATGAAAACGGGTTGTCGTAAGGTACCATTTGTGTTTGCAGTCAGTTTTGACATCGTACTGCCATATAAAATGGCAGCCAAGTGAAAACGGTCAGATTTTAATTTGGCCGCCGATATGGCAACATTTGACATCCAAAATGAATTTCCCAACATGTTGGCAAATTATTTTCGTTTGCCATGCGAACAGCTGATTCCATTTTAAAACAAACTGCTAGCAAGTCCGAACAAACAAAAAGGCAATATATTTTCTGCAAAGGTAATGTTATAATCTTTAATAATTCGTTATAAATAAATAATTTGGATTTATTTTGTAGTCTTAAAATATGGAAAAACTAGTTGATTTTTTCCAAATATATGTGGTGAGTGTCTTGACAAGACATTCGAAATCCTCCAAATTCATTCTTAAATAGTTTTTTTTAACCACCGAGGGTCCTGAAAAACTAGCTTGGAACGCAGTGTAGCATGAAATCCACAAGTTGATCTATCACTCAGAGCTGGCCTAATCCACCATTGTTTTTGTTTTCTAATTTGCCCCTCAGTAGTTATTGCCATTCGATTATTTTTGCTCATTGTTTCACGTCGACTTTCCTTTTACTTTTTGCAAAAACGTGCCTCCTATCAGCTGGCCGGCTGTCAAAAAATGTCATTTCACATATGTAATGAAAACTGCATCGCCGTCAACTGACCTCTTAATTTGATGGCAGTGTTTCACAACCACTGCCTTATCAACTTTGTGCCAATTTATAACATGTAATGAAAACACATTTGACACCAAATGACTAGCTGTCACTTGAGGACAGTTTTTGGTGGCAGTGAATTTGACCAAGTTAAAACCAAGCTTGAGATTGCTTACTGAATTCGGAGGTCAGTCTCTAATAGAGACGAAAATCACAATTTTAGAACCGTTGGCATTCATTAGTTTCAAAATAACGCCCCTGGTCTAAAAATAAAGTCTCTAAATTGTGCCTTATGATGAGCACGCTACTGAATTCGGGCAATAGTTTCGAATTGTAAATGTATAACAATGCTTTCAAATTAAGTTCAACTCAACTCATTTTAAATTCTATCAATCCATTAATTACCAAGCACACACCTATAATCAACTATTATTTATTTGTATAAATTTCCATTTCCATTCACAAAATTAACGCAATTGACAGCGTAGTAAATACAACTATGTTAAGCTATCTTCTAACACAAAATTTATTTTTTCTGAGAAAACGCTTTATTAATTTAATTTCGCTATCAATAAAGAAAAAAAAAACACAAACAAAAAAGGGAACTGTGGTTTCTCCTATTATGCCGTCCTGTCAGGATACGGCCGAATATTGTTTCCTCAGCCAGCAGTGAGCCGAGGACGTCTTTACGCACGCCATTTAACAACAACGAGAACAACGTTAGCTTATTCGTAAGCGAAGAACCGCTTGTGCGTTCTGGAAAGCTTGTCGTATTGCTGAATCAATTTCACCCCGTCAGCTGAGATTAAACTAATACCACTGTTGATCGATGGTTGATCCAATAATGCTTGGTTTGCCTGTGCTGAAACAGTATTGCTGACTTCGGAAACTGTTGCATTAATCTTCTTGACCGAAAACCTTATTCGTCATCCAAGTCGCCCAGTAACTAAAAAAACCAGAAAGGTAAAACCTCTTATGTTGATTTGAGCAGTTTCTGGCAGAATTATTTTATTAATGTTCGCAAAACATGACAGAAAATTATCCTACACGGATTGTTCCCACAATGAAAGTGTAGCCTTAGGTAGCTTCGTTACCGACCAACCTAATATAAAAACACGGCGCAAATTTATTGTCAAAAATTTCTTATGCTCATACAACTTGCATGGAAGCAACAGAAATTGAAGGGCGTCCGCGAAAAGCTAACTCAATTTCGAACTTGAATTTTGGGTGACATTTCGATTTGACTTTTACTCACCGATGAGGGTGTTGTGGATTTTTTCAATCTAACGATTGCTTGATTTGTTTGTTTGAAGTAGCAAAGAAATTTATTAAAAATCTTTGAATGGAAACCTTTTGTAAGTTTGCACTTTGTTTGAAACCTGGAATTATGGGGGTTTTTACTATAAAGGTTTTAATAATATAAAACAGGAAACAAATCAATTGCCAAACGTTGCGTTGTATATAAATTAATATTCCATTCAATGTTTAATAAAAATTAATATGCAACATAAACCCTACAAGACGGAGGTATTCAAGGCGAATTCAATTTACAAATACCATAACAACTTTTCCAGCTGTTACCAACAGATTATCATTTTGATATTTAGCTATTTTCCTTATGTTAGAAGAAACTGCAATATTGCTAATTTTAAATAGATAGAAAATACGAGTGTCAGAGCGAGATAACAAAAGATTTCGTAGCACAGTCATGTTAATGATTAATTTGTTGCAAAATTGGCATGGATTTGTGTTAAGTTGCTTTACTTTTGGTTTTATTAAATAAAATGTTGATATTTTTTTATTTAATTAAATTGATATGATATTTCAAAGGTATGTATAGACATTTTTACACATATTAATATTTTGGCAAATTTAGTGCAAATTTGTAGGTATTGCGCACAGAGAACACGGTGGAACACTTATGTTAAAAGTAAATAAACCCGTTGTGAAACCACTGTCAAAATCCATGCATACCTTCCCATCCCTTTAAAAATTGAACCATCCGGTACGTTTGATGTAGAGTATAAAGTTAGGAATGCTTGCGGTCTTGGCCAGACCGGGCCAGTGGCAGAGATAGCGTTCCACCTATTCCTCGTTCTTACAGCTGCGACAGAAATCGTTTGTAGGGTAACCTAGTCTCTCCCCATGCGTGCCCAGTTATCATACCAACCACTTATCTAAGAAAGGAGTGGCCAAGCCAGGTGAGAGATTTAGAGCGCTACGTTTTCCGAATTGTTGGATACATTTTGCGCTTCATCATTCACGCGAGACAAAAAAAGGACTTACGACAACCCTTGAGAGTCATAACGACAAAAGAACTAGATCAAGCGCTGGTTATAATTATCGCACAAATGCAAGTATCAGAATTCAAAGAAGAAATTAAACAATTAAAAAGGCACAACGAAATACAAGGACCAAGCAGCAGCATTTCAAACCTCACACCGTTTTTGGACAAAAACGGGGTCATCCGTGTCGGTGGTAGACTGGAAGCTTCGTCATTGGCGTATATGTAATGAAGTGGCCTTTAGGACGCGTAATAAAAATTTATAAAGGACCTGATGAAGTAGTAAGAGTGGCAGATGTCAAAACAGCTGCCGGCACACTAAAGCGTGCGGTTAAATATCTTGCTCCATTGCATCGACACAACGGTGAAACTGAAAAAGCTCAACAGCAGTCAAATCATATCGACCCTCAAGTAGAAGAAGAGCCCTCCACTTCATCAGACGCAAGTCCAAGAGCTAATAAACGGAAAACGGCAACTTCCACCTTAACTACACTTGCTCTACTCGCACTTCCGCTAATTTTTGAAAAAAATATTGAGATAACAGAATTTGGTTCCAACAGTGGACTACAGAAGGGATCGGCAATACAAGTATGTCTCGATCTGAATGGAACATTATCTCCTACTATGAGCTACAACCATATTGGCAAGAGACGGCTAAGTTTTCAAATGGCGCGACAGTACTCCGACATTTATGCAGTCTCATGACTCAAAACTCGACCTACATATATTAATGTTTAACGAACTTTTGAGCTCAGCTTAACGGAACTAAACCAAGAAAATATTTTGCTGAGAGATAAGAGAGTCAAGCGTGGCGCTATAAACATTGTCGGTAACATTGCTAACTCACTTTTCGGTGTTATGGATTCTAATTATGCAGAAGAAATGTCAAACAATAACAACACTCCCAAAGAAAACGAGGACCATCTTCAGTTACTCCTAAAGAATCAAACTTCAATTGGTGATGCCAATCTTAATGAATTCAAACAAAACGAACAAAGAATCAAAAATAAATTTATCAAGCAAGGTTATTCCAAGTCTTCATGTCACTATCAATTCATAACACGGACAAATCAGCCCAATGTTGTTGTCCCCATCGCAACTGCAATCAGATCTGGAGCGGAATCATCCTTATACATCGCAACAGTTACCTGTCAATCAAGATAATCTACTATTGCTGTACAAAATTATGAATGTAAAAGGGGTATTAGCAGATCAACATCTTTCAAATATCAATTCATTTGTGTGATCCGGAGACTTGGGAATTGCTTAAACCTCATACCATTCCAACTCTAATCAACAACTTCTTCATTGCAATTAAGCCATGCAGAGACGTGATACCAATTAACGCACATAGGGATCAATATTTCGTTTTGACCGAAAATAAATTAAGATCATGCTAAACAATAAGAAAATATGCATTTCCATGCCCTCACATGCAATCAAAATTCAATGCAGATGCAACCAAATGTTTATGTGAAATTTCACTTCTTAATAATAGCACTCGCACCAACTGCAACATTGTGCTCTTCATAAACTATGCTCCGCCAACATAACTTGAACACAATAACCAATGGATGTACACGATGCAGCATCCCACTCGGGTTAATGCCGTTTGCGGACCAAACCATTCCCAGCTCACTTTGAACGGTTCTGGGATTCTTAAAATAAGTCCAGATTGCACACTTAAGCACATCATCGATCATCATTCAAGGGCACCAACTTCATTCCACATCGCTGCAATCATCATACACCGCAACCACAAACATTAATGACATCATCTCTCCAGATGAAATATTGTTTGAGAAACTTAATATCAAGGCTACACCATCAAGTATTGACCGAACTTCCAATGCAAATCAGGAACATAAAATATCATGCAGCAGTTTTTTACGCTGCCGTTATTCTGGTGACGGGGGTAGTTATGCTTCTAATCTATAAGAAAATTCGTTACCGGAGGATGGTGTAATATTAGTTAGGAGGATTACTTGTTGTATTATTAGCGCAACTCGCTTTATATTGTAGGCCACCAGGCCGCTCTTGTGAACAATAATATGCAAACGGTTAAGTTTGTAAATTACCATTGATTTTATTTTCAAAAATGTTGTTCTTATATACTAATTTCCTTACAGAGGAAACTTATTACTAATTCTTAATTAACCAATGGGAAATCAACACGAAATAACAAATATTTTCTCACGCATTGATTTCACACGGTACTAAATAAAATATGATTAGGGTAAAATGCGCTTGGTGTTTTTGTAGTGTTTGTTTTATTTATTGGCCTTCAAATTGCCGAAATGCAATGACAGCAATTTGATGCCAGAATGTATCAGAGAACTGCAACGAGTGCAGAAATTGTGTGTATACTCGCGCATGTAGCCGTATTTTGCATGCTTTGTTGTTTTCGTGTACAAACCGTCGCTTGTCTGTTTGCTCATAGATCAATACGATCATGACGATGCATACATGCTCGCTACATTATCCGTCGGACAAATTTGCGTCAGCATACAAAGTTGCATGTACATATGTAACACACTCGCCGGCGACAAACGCTCGCGACACTCGAGTGTTGTTTGCGAGCCTCTCGGGTTACCCGTAACAATATTTTTCTTTGCAAGCAGTAGTTGATTAGCGATCTTAAGTGTGTTTTCTATCATATTTTTTGTATTGTTTTTTTTTTACGTGAGATGGCAGATACTGCAGGTTTTGAAATGTGATTTTTGTTCCTATAACTTTAGTTTTCTATCTAGCAGATTAAGAACTTTGAAATTAAAATAAGTCTTATGAAATGTTTATTTTTATTTTAAATTTAACTCCTACTATTTAAAAATTTTTTAAATACTAACCCTACATGTTGGATCTCATGAAATGTTTTTGTTAAATAAATGTATACAATACATATTAATTTAAATTAACTAAGTCGTTTCTTTTATCTGTAAATAATAGGATAAATACTTATGGCGTTTTCTTTTCTACAGAAAATGTTTCCTTAACATTGCCCTCTGCGCACGTACACACAAGAGCGGGGCAATGAAGTGCAACATTTTTTGTAGAAAAGAAATCGCCATTAGTAGATGCCCGAGTGCACTCGAGTGTGTACATGCGCAAGTTTGCGCCTTCACATGCACGGCCAATCATGTGAACTACCACACTCGAAAATGTAATGATATATCCCGCACATGTCAGCCTTATGTTTATGAGTGAGCATGAATGAGCGCACAGCAGCAGACGGCTGTGCTTGCTTGTATCAAATTTTAGGGATGATGAATATGCACACTCGAGCGCACTCAATGCCGTTCTCTGGAATGTATTATGTATTTTTGCCAAGCGGTCAATCACCAAAAGTACTTGTACTTGTTGTGTAATGAGCTCGCTGTTCTGCGCCCAGACATTTGGTTTTATGTGACACTTTGCGTGTGGTGCCTTGCGCGCGTGCAGTGTACATTATACTTTTTTTTTTTTTTTTTTTTTTTTTTACGAGGAGGAAGCATCGAAAGCCTATATCCCGTCAGTGTGGGACTTTAACCAGCACTAAACCTCCTACTGTCATGTACCGATCCCCCCGGTACCACCGTCAGTTATTCCGTCGGGAGGTGGTTTGAGCACTAAGCTCGATCGTTCGCTTTAGGTCTACTGTAATCTGTCGTGGGCCGCAGCCTCGTCCCCTTTATGATATTTATTATAAAAGACATCAATGTACTTACATATGCATGCATCGAATAACTCCACACAAACAAACATAATATGTTTGAATGTTACCAGCTAGACTAGGCCAATTTTGCATCTGTTGGTAATGGCGGTTGGAACGCCCATAGATATTGCAATCATCAGCGAGCCCTACAAACAAAAGAATGGGGCCACATGGTTCCAAAGCGCTAACGGCAAGGCTGCAATATGGACGTGTGGCAACGAACCAAAACATATGCAATGCATCTCAGTAGAGATAGGCTTCGTGTACGTAAAAGTGGAAAACGTATATATTTATAGCTGCTACATTCCACCCAGCATGCCAATTGCTGCGTTTTAAAACATCGTGTTCGGCCTTAGTAGGGATGCCAGCGATAGAAATGAAGTCATAATAGCCGGTGACTTCAACGCTTGGGCGCAGGAATGGGGCTTCCCTAGAACGTCTCCAAGAGGCAAAGCTCTTTTGGAGGCGTTGGCATGTTTAGATGTTGCCTTGCTAAACACGGGGACTCAATACACTTTTAACAGAAACGGATTTGAGTCAATTATCGACCTCACCTTCGTTAGCAGGAGTATGTTTCGACAAGCGGAATGGGAAGTGAGTGACTGTTACACCCAACGCGATCACGCCGCAATTATCTGCCAAATAAATCGTGGTATTGCAAAATCCCAACAGGTAGATCGAGCAGGAAACTTCCGGGGCTGGAAATTAACATCCTTTGACGCCGACCTATTTGCTGAAGCGTTTTCTGCATCACAGTAACAGGGTTCGGCCGAAATCATGGCGAAGAAGCTTATGACAGACATCAGAGCTGCTTGCGACGCGTCGATGAAGAGAAACTCCTCCCACAAACACTTCAATGCTGTATATTGGTGGAATGACCACATCGAAGCTCTGAGAAAGAGCTGCTTGCAAGCTAGAAGGTCTTTTCAACGCTCAAGAGGAAGGACAAATTTTGTAGAATGCCAAATTATATATAAGGCTGCACGAACCTTGCTCAAAAAGGCTATCAAGGAAAGTAAGCGCCAGTGTTTCCTGGAGATGTGCGAGGACGCGGAAGAAACCCCTTGGAGAACCGCATACAAAGTTGTTATGAAGAAGCTCAAAGTCACCAAAGCTGCAGTTCCAACATGCCCACTGTTTCTACAAACAGTAGTAGATACTCTGTTTCCCAAACAAAGACGACTCGTTTTTCTAGTGCAGGATGTAAATCTGCACCTATTCGAAAAGGTAACAGCAGAAGAAGTAGCACAAACCGCAAAAAGAATCAACGTAAAAAAAGCACCTGGACCAGATTGTGTGCCAAACAAAGTATTAAAAGTGGCTATCGGTCATAATATGTCGTCGTTCGTCTCAGTCTTCAACGCATGTTTTGCCGAAGGTCGTTTTCCTTCGATTTGGAAACAGCAAAAGCTTGTGCTGCTTCCCAAGCCTGGCAAGCTCACTGAAGACCCATCGAGCTACAGACCTATTTGTCTGCTAGACTCTGCGGGTAAACTGTTCGAGCGCATTATCTCCTACAGGTTGGAAGCAGAGGTTGAGGCACTGGGTGGTATCTCAGAGGAGCAATACGGCTTCAGGAAGGGAAGGTCTACCGTGCAGGCTGTAACAGAAGTGATTCAGCTAGCGAGACAAGCAAACAGTGGGTCCAGATGGCTAGGTGGAGCAAAACAGTACTGTTTGATTTTAACTCTCGACGTAAAAAACGCGTTCAACTCGGCTAACTGGGCAAAAATTTTGGACACCTTAGAACGCTTAGGAGTATCATACTACTTGCGACGGCTAATGAGGAGTTACTTCCAAGATTGCATACTGTGGTATGACACTAAGGAAGGAAGGAAGAAGTTGGTAATTACAGGCGGTGTACCACAGGGTTCAGTCCTCGGCCCATTACTGTGGAATATTATGTATGACGGTGTTCTACGCCTGCAGCTACCGCAGGGAGTGAAGGTGATTGGCTTCGCCGATGATATTGCGGTGGTTATAACGTGCAAACAACTGCAACAGTTTTATGAAAGAGCTACTGCTTCAGTGGAGAAGATTAAAGCATGGCTCGACAACCACGGCCTCACACTAGCGGAACAGAAGACAGAGGCAGTTCTCATCTCAACTAGAAAAAAGATGGAAGATATAACGTTCAGAGTAAATGGCTATCCTGAGTCCACGAAGCCTGCGATAAGGTATCTGGGTATCACTATCGATAGAAGGTTGTCATTCAAAATGCATCTTGAATACGCTAGAGACAAGGCGGCCGCTACCATGACCTCTTTATCAAGAATAATGCTCAACGCGAGAGGACCAAAGCAACGAAGCAAAAAGTTGCTTGCAGGCGTAATAAGAAGTCAAATCTTGTATGGTTCGATGCAGTATGTGTGTGGTGTGGTTCGATGCAGTATGTCACTCATCGTACTTTCGGGGCATAAAGTCAACGTATCGTCTGTGTGCACTCCGGGTATGCAGCGCATTCAAGACTGTATCGGATGAAGCAGCCCTGGTAATTGCTGGTATGTACCCACTAGACCTACTAGCTAAGGAGTCTGCTCATATCTTCTCAAGTACGGAGATAACTACTGAAGCCACCCGCAAGGAAGCTAGAGTAAAGAGCCTAGCCGAATGGCAAAATAAATGGAACAGCACGATAAACGGACGGTGGACACACCGGTGTATCCCGAACATAGAGCGCTGGATTCAAAGAAGCCACGGCGAAGTAGATTTTCACATGACCCAATTTCTAAGCGGTCATGGATGCTTTAAATCGTATCTCCACAGATTCAAACACGAGGTCGACCCTTACTGTGATTTCTGCGGTATCGGAGCAGTAGACAATGCGGAACATGTTTTCTTGATGTGCCCGCGCTTTACCGACAAAAGGAGCATACTGCAATCAGCAATTCGAGTAAACCTTTCTCCAGAAGCAATCGTAAATTACATGCTGATAGGCAAAGATGAATGGAACCTGGTCAATGGCATTATCTCATCAACGATGAAAGTTTTAAGAAGTGTGGAAAGACGAAGGCGCAGAATTTCCAGCAGCATATGAAACGTAGTAAGAGGGCACACAAAATTGTACCCAAATGCATCAGAGCGGATTGGAACCTAGGCCGTTCCAACCGCCATGTGGTGCATCCAGATCGATCGCTTAACCCAGTGAACGAGCAGATTGGAATCTCGGACTTTCCGACTGCTTAAGGTTTTTTTTTTTTTCTCCGAAACACACACTCACATGTCGATGCCGCGCAGCAATCAATGCGTCACAGCGGATTGGAACGTAGGCCGTTCCAACCGCCATCTGGTGCATCCAGATCGATCGCTTAACCCAGTGAACGAGCAGATTGGAATCTCGGACTTTCCGACTGCTTAAGGTTTTTTTTTTTCTCCGAAACACAAACTCACATGTCGATGCGGATTGGAACCTAGGGCGTTCCA